>CAMTDV010000004.1:69246365-69846365 GCA_947069175.1 Scalesia atractyloides | reverse complement strand
TTGATACGACCCCCAAATATCACAGTGAAGCAATTAAAAACAACCATTTGTCTTTGTAGAACTAATTGGAAACAAAGACCTTGAATGTTTAGATTTAATGTAAGAATCACAAAAAGACATCCTTTCTTTTCGAAAGGTTCTTAAGAAAATTAACATGATAACGATTAGAATCTGAAGCATGACCTAGTCGCTTGTGCTAAGTATCCATAGTAACCACCATCGCTTGTCTTTTGCCTTCAACCATCCCTATGTGATATAGGTTATTTTTGCACCTACCTGATCCAATCAATGTCCTCGAACATAAACTCTTCTTAAAAAATTAGGAAAGAATGTTACGACACAATTAAGGTCTTTAGCCAAATGACTAACTTAAAGAAGATTGTTTTGAATTTTAGAACATAAAGGACTTCGTTGATTTTTGTCCCAATCGATAAGACATAGTCTCCTTTTCCCTCAACCTCCACAGTGTCTTCATTGGGTATGGTTACCGGGAGTTCGTGTGTGGTTTTAGTCTTGTTATCGAGAACAAGACCATTGTGGGTGATATGGTTTGTTGCTCCCGAGTCCAGCGCCCAACTATTATTTTTATAAGTAGCATTACCGACACATTTGCGACGTGTGAAGTGTGCGCCACGTTCACAATGGGTGAATCATTAAGTTTAGGTTTGTTCCCAAACATACTTAGGAATTGTTGGTATTATTCTCCGGGCAAGCCTGGTAGTAGGCTTTCATCGATCTCAACACAGGCGTTGTTCTCATCTTCATCTTTTCTCCCTTCTTCCCTGGCCACCAATATGGATACCCGATGCATTTGAAGCATCTATCCCGATTGTGTCCATCTTTGCCACAAAACTACAATGCTCCACGGGTCATGCAAGTTCTGTTTCCGCTCCTTCTGTCAAATGTACTTGATTTTATACATAATTTATCGGTCAAATTCCCTTCATTTGATGAGTTTTCATAGTGATTTCCCCATGTTATTGATATTGATTTGATTAATTTATGAAATTGTAGGAAATAGTGGAAAATCAAGTGCTTATATGGAGAAAATGAAGAATATAGAAAAGTTTTAGAGTTCGTGGAAAGGCGCGTCGATAAAACGAAAAAAATTGAAAATTTGAATTTCTGAAACCCCTTGCGGACCTCACAACAAATCCCATACAGTCCGCAAGGGACTCTTAAGCTGAAAAAATTAGAAACGTGCTATGGGCCGCAGGGAGTGTCCCATATGGTCCGCAAAGCCTTCGAAAAACCTAAAAAATATGTTTTAAAGCCCTAGAGTCGTATGGTTTAGATGGAACTCGTAATTGACCAGAGAAAGAGAGAGAGAAGAGAGAGAGAGAGCAGTTTGGAGGTGAATTTTGGACTTATTCTTGAAGATTTGAATGTTCGGGATTAAAGGATTGGAGGTTACTGGGGTTTGTTTTATGCTTTTAACGAGTCTAGAACTTATCTTTACAATGTTTGAGTTTGATTTTGATTTGGTTTTTGTTACTTTGAACAGCATAGCTAAACTTTTCATGCTACCTAGGCTTAGATGAACTTGATTTAATGCTTTAACTGTATGGTTTTGATTTAATGACATCATTCTAGGTTTGTTAATCTATTAGGTTTTCAGTATAGAGCTTGAGATTTGAGATAATTCAGTTTTAACTAACTTGATTAAAATCAACTAGGTATTGTGTGCATCCTTTTCTTGCAACTCGAGAGAAGAGTCAAGATTGCTAGGTTATTAGCAAGGTGTTGTTTGACAGTTTGGGTGACCAATAGCTCGAATCCAGCTGTTTATTTGTGTTTAAAGTTTCCTGGGTTCTTAGTTATCTTAAAAGGTTTAGCTTCATGATTGCAGGATTTTGGCACCTGAGTTGTCTTATATCTGACAATTGTGGGATTCGGTGTCGGTAGGTCGAGTCGTTTCCAGTATAGCACTTCACCACTTGTTCCATCTTCTATTTTGGTTTATCATCCTTAGCAAGAGGTTTTCCGGATAGATTCAAAGCTTTAGTCATTGGTACAGGATTAGAGGTCATCTATGGTCATTGGGATTCGAAGCCTGGGTAGTTCTTTTTCATCATTGTCTGTTCTTTAGTCGGTTCATCATTCTTCTTTTGCTTTGTTTATTTATTTATTCTAGTAGTTTTAGTAAAAATCCCAAAATCTCAATCTAATTAGGTTAGAAGTCGATAGAGGTTAAGTATCGAGAGTTTGCACATAGTGTTCACGAATTGATATCCGGTCTTGCCTTCTCTACTACACTACAACTGGTGCACTTACTGATTGTGTGTGGTTTATTCTAGTGATTCCCATTTTAAAACTTGTTTCGAAATTAATATATACACTTTTCACACATCACCATCCGACTTTGTTTGATTGTTGGGTTCATTCATGCCTTGTACGTTTTGAAACTTGGAAGGCAGCGAAATCAATGGTGACTTTCTTTCTAGCGACCACAAGACGTTGCTGCTTGTCTTTAGAAACAAGGTGATAGGCAGAACTTAAAGTGGGTATGGGGTTCATGGCAAGAGTTGGTGTTCTAATCATGGAGATTTTTGCATCCAAACCAAGGAGAAATTTATAAAGTCTTTGTTTTTCTTTCTTTAATTTCAACTAGTTTCTTACCAACCCTACAAGAACACCCTTTGCAAGAGAACTTTGGGTTGGGAAGAACCGATTGGAGTTCAACCCAAAGAACTCGCAACCTAGTGTAGTAATGGTGAGCGATTTGCTTCAACTCGTATGCTCTAGGAGCATTTTCTTCGGCAAAATCTTTCTTTCAAATCGGACCAGAATCTCTTTAGCAGTGTCGGCAAACTTGACACTATTCCTGATTTTTTTCTCCATTGTCGTGTTGAGCCACCCTTTGATCATCGCATCGGCCCTCATCCATGCCATGTATTTTCCGCCATCCAAGTCTGCTTTCCTGATGCTTCCATCTACGAATCCAATTTTGTCTTGGCGAAAAGAAAATTAGTCATCTTCTGAGACCAATCTATGTAGTTACTATCGGTGTGGGGTTCATTGACGTGCATTTGTTGTGGATAATCGGAGGGGTGAAATATAGAATGGTGAATCATGAATGATAGAAGCACCATCGGTTTTGTCGCCCATGATGAAGTTGAAGAATGATAAGGGCGATGGTTTATAGGTTTGGTATTAGGGTTCGAGGTATCTTTGCTCTAATACCATAAAAAATATGGTACGTGCAATGTTTTCTATAATATCATTCATCTCCAAAGGAGCAGTGATACAAATAGGAAAAAGTAAACAAGGCAACCACGTAGTAGAAGGAATGAGATATACACATCCTAAGAATATTAAAGCAGAAAATAAAGAACGTAATTTGGAGCAAATATACGGTGATACCAATACAATTGGGTAAGTCGTTCAGACTGCTTACAGCCTACGAAACTTTTGAGATTCTCTGTATCTATAAACCCATTCGAATTCCTTAGAGCCCTAATGAACATGAACATTTATGCTTTAAAACTACTTCGCGAAAAAATTGATTCAAGGTGAAAATAGGAGTGCACAAGTCTAAGAATTTTGGTTCTACGTTTGTAGTCGCAGTTATGCACAAGTTCGAAGATTTTAGGTAATTCAAATAAATTTTACACCCTCCTTGCGCATTTGTAAGAGTGGGGTAAAATATAGTTAAGGATGCTTATTAAGAATGATGTATTCTCAGTTATAGCCCACTTCAACATTTATTCCTTCTTCTATATGTAGCAAGCTCCCTCTCAATTTTTCATAAGACTTTCATTTCAAATACACCATTTGAGAATTGATACGTCATTAATTTTAACTTAATTTAAATAAGTTTTTTATTTGTTTGTCAAGCTCTTTAACAAGAAAACAGGTCCATTAATAACTATACTGATAATCTATATTATACTATACTATATTATAATACATTTCATAAGGACCTCATAAATTTAAGTGATACTTAATATAATAAATACATTTCCTAAGGACCTTATAAATTTAAGTGGTACATATAGAATTGCTTAAAGTACAATACTAAATGCACATGTTAATTGCTTTTCGAGGGCAAACTTTTCTTTTTTAACAATACTTACACATTCATCCCCTTAACCTTACTCAACCTTTGGTTATTCAAACAATATTTACACTTTTCACCGTTATTTTTAACTAACTTCCACCATGATTACAAACACCAATAACTTTTTTGTACATTACTATTTTTTTTCAAAAAATTACACTGTATAAATGTACATTTTATTCTCTTTAGTTTGAGTATAGTATTACATTAATATTTTCTAATTAAAAAAAATGTTATGTAAGGTGATTAACTGTGTTTAGGACCTAGGGGTGACCAACTACCAAGGCGTTAACTGAAACCAAACTGAAAACAAACGAAATCGTACGAAACTCAGCTAAAATCCAAATTAACTGAGAACCATTTAACCAAAGGCAGAATTAACCGAAAATTGGTTATCAGGGTTTTTTTGTACCATCGTTTAACTGATATTAACCTAGCTAAAAATTCATATGTTCATATAATTTTAGCTTTTATACCTCTATTTTATGCATTTATACCTCTATATCATGTATTTATATCACAGTTTCATGTATTTATACCTTTATTTTGTTTTAGCTCAAGTTTGGTTGTGTGTATTAACATAATTTAACTTCAGCAAACCAAAAATGACGATCTACTCGAATGAACTGAACTGATTAACCAAAAGATGATAGGTTAATAAGATAGATTAACCGATGAATTTAGTTTCGATTTCAGTTGAGGCTTATAACCGAACCAAACCATACCGTACACACCCTTTGATAATGTCTGTGTTTCCTGTCACATCGCGTTAACATTCTTCTAATCATGTAACGCTTTTAATGTTCAAATTTAGCAATAATCCATTTTTTTCATAGAGCTTAGGAAAAATATGGTGATACGTGTTGGGACTTGGGAGGTGGTAGTGAGGTCAAGGAATCCTAAATTTGAGGGACCAAACTTACAACTAATCACAAGATAAGGGTGGATTTATGTAATAACTCCTAAACAAATTGAGGCTTCCAACATGCACTGAACAAACTCTACATATACGTCCGATAAACCTATTAACATCGTATCAAGCTAAACAACACATATCATCTCATGACCGAACCCGAAAATACCCCGCGCCAGATCTTCAACGGCCTATTCGACTGTTGGCTTTGCGAGCTACACACCATCCTAGAACAGCTCGTCATCGCCGCGAATAGCCACAATTGTAATGACAATAAAGACGATTCCGATTCGGTTTTTCGCAAGCTGATTCATCAATCAGTAGGTCACTACGAGGAGTACTACAAATGAAATCGGATGCAGCAAAAGGAGATATTATTTCAATGTTCGCGCCTGCGTGGCTGACCTCTCTTGAGGTTGCCTTTTTGTGGATCGCCGGATGGCGACCCACCACTGTCATCCACTTGTTGTATTCAAAATCAGGTATTGTTTATGGAATTCTATCATCTATAATGTTATTATTGTTTGATTTATCATTTTTGTATTCAAAATCAGGTTTTGTTTATGGAGTTCTATTATCTATAATCAGGTTTTGCTTATGGAGTTCTATTATCTATAATGTTATTATTGTTTGATTTATCATTTATATTTAAGTTTGTTTGTTAGTTATTAATATATTGAGTTGCATGGACGGACCCAGGTTGATGGCTGGGTGAGCGGGTGCATCTTGAAAAAAAAATTAGTGTATTTTTTAGCAAAAAAACCTGATCGCACTATTGAAACTATGATTGAACCCCTCATCTGCACCCTTAGAAAACAATTTTTCGATTCGCCACTTTTCAATTGTAGTTCGAGTCAAGTGTTCTTAAAGGAGTTATTTATTTTGTCTACTATATTTTATTATTTATTATTTATAAGTCTAATAATAAAATGTTTTAATGATTAACAAAAGTTTTATTTAACGAAAAAAGTTAACTATGTTTGTTGGTTATTATTTGATTTGTAACTTTGGTTTTGGTCATTTCGAGTTTCTTGCTAGTTGCTAGTGTGGCTTGTTGTTTTATTTAGAATATTTCTGCTGTTAAAAAAGATGGTATTGTTAACGGGGGTTATATTATTTATTATTATATTATTGTTTAATTTACCGATTATTATTAAGTTTGTTTGTTAGTTATTATTTAATCTTGTGTGCTCCAAGCAGGTATCCAGCTCGAGGCTAGTCTAGCTAACCTAATCCCCCTATTCACCGCGGGCGATTTAGGTGATTTGAATTTGAATCAGCTCAATCGAGTCGATGAATTACAGAAGAAAACCGTTCGCGAAGAGAGAAGGATAAGTGAGAAAATGGCAAAGGTTCAGGAATCGGCAGCAGACACGTCCATGGTGGATCTGTCCAACGCGATTTCCGAGATGATTAGGGAAGAGAATGAAGATGGAGTGACGGACAATAATGGTAGAGTGGAATCAACGCTGGAACCGAAGACGGATACGTTGGAAGAGGTGGTACACATGGCGGATGGTCTAAGGATGGAGACGTTGAAGGCGGTTGTCGAGATTCTAACACCGATCCAGGGGGTGTACTTTTTGATTGCTGCGGCAGAGCTTCGTCTTCGGGTACACGATTGGGGGTTGAAGAGGGATGGTGACTAATTGCGGAAGAAATTAAAAATCGAAAGTACAAGTAACGAGCATGTAATAACCCAATAACAAATGGTGATGTTACAAATGCTTAATAAGAATCTGATGTTTTAAATATAACATATAGAATACTTTAGATAACAGCCACAAAATATTGAAAATTATGCTAATATTCTTTTTATTAGTAATAGTAACGACAATGAAATGTTGTAAAAAATTTTTAAAAAAAAAATCTCTAAAAGTCTTTAGTATAAAAAATATTGAAAAAAAGTTATTGCTATTAAAAAAATCCGGATCTGTTTTAAAAAGTTAAGGTATTTCAAATATTTTAAAAAATACAAACCAAAATAGAAGTGTATTACAAAACCAACTGATGAACGTACACATAAACCAAATGAATTGATGGACACGTACATAATCATAAAATATCATAATCCCATACATTTCCATATGTGGTTTCAAATAGCGATAAAACAAATGCTGGATGTATCCACAAGTTCTGTGATGTTATACTATGACGACAAATGACAATCATTCTCCCAAACAGTCGTAAATGATTTTATAGCAAAAGAAATGGTAAATCGTCTTAAAAAACAACTTCCTCAATTATCATCGTATATTTTTTGTTTCATAATTGAACCATAAGTAGACATCGAAATTGAACAAGTAAACCTAGGTGGCCTGGTGGTGCCGAGTGGGCACACCGCCACCCAGGGTGCGGCCACACCGATTGATGTACAACCAAAACAACTTGCTCAAATGCTTAATGTGCAACCCAACTTTACTATCACTACTAGAAAACTACTACTAATTCTACTTCAATTTCCTTAGGAAATCTACTCTTGGGTAATTCTTTTCCGACGAAAACAGGCCGTAGGAATTTTACTCATGAGAAATGTGTAAGAATAATAAAATATATAAAATTTATATAATAAAAATAATTATATTTGATTTAAACACAAATTAAAAAAAAACAAATGTTTTGTGGGAAAGTTAAGAAATTTAATCCGTTAGAAATGAGTAGGAGAATTTCCACGAAACATTTGTGTGGGAAATGGGTAGGAAAATTTGTAGGAAATGCGTCAGAAAAGAATCACCCACGAGTAGAATTCCTATGGCCTGTTTTCGTGGGAAATTTGTCGGTAACTGCTCATACCCAAGGATTTGCTACGGAAATTGATGTAATAACACTAGCAGTTTTCTATTAGTATTTATACATGTACTAGTGTGTGATGCTTATAACACTGAAGGAAATTCAGTTTTATATACAAACGGATTAAAGGCAAAATGATACATTAAAAGGGGTATACAAGAAACTAGTTTCGAGGGACCAAAAACATACAAATCAAGAGAGGGGTTATGTAAATAACTCCAAAACAGGCTGATGGTTCCAAGTTCCAACATGCATCGCCATGAACAGAAGTCTATATATCACAATGTCATAACAATCTAAACATCACCGATCTCATGACCAAACCAAAAACGCTTTGCGCCAGAACTTCCATAGGTTCTTCGACTGCTGGCTGGACAAGCTAGATTCCAACCTTCAACAGCTCGTAGTGGCCGCAAACCACCACGAGTACGATTGCGATGAAGACGAGGAAGATTTGCGCATGCTGATTGATAAATCTATAGGGAACTACGAGAAGTACTACAAGGTGAAATCAGAGGCAGCAAAAGAAGACGTGATTTCGATGTTTTTGCCCAAGTGGCTAACTTCCCTAGAGGATGCCTTTCTGTGGATTGCCGGGTGGCGGCCAACAACAGCCATCCACCTGTTGTACTCCAAGTCTGGTATGTTAGAAACTCGTGTATTGCACGGGTCTAATAAAGAATATTATATAGATAGTTATGAAGATTTATGAACTATAACACAATAATTTGAAAATATATATGATTTAAATTGCATATAATTTACTATATTTAAGTTAGGCATTGGTGAGATAAGGGAAGTTAAAAAAAATTGAAATATGTGTTCATTGACATATAACACAACCAATTACATTTTTAAAATATTCAGATCTCATATATAATTTTGTTTGTTATTTAGTTATTATTTTATTTCTAGTTATGTTTGTTAGCTTTATCGGTATTTTTTTATTATGATCTCTTTGTATAACAATATATATGGTTTTTAATTATTCTACAATAGATACAGTTATACACAAAAAAAAATATTATTTACAGTAAGTTGTAGTTCTAATAATATTGTTTTGTTCTTCGTTTCAATTATTTCAGGTTTGAGACCTCGCTAGCTGATCTAGTTCCTGTATTCAAGGCTGGCGATTTAGGAAATTTGAGTTCAAATCAGATCAGTCGAGTCGACGAGTTACAGCAGAAAACCATTCGTGCAGAGAGAAACATATGCGATAGAATGGCGACGTTGCAGGAATCAGCAGCGGACAAATCCATGGTGGATCTATCCAGCGCTATTTCGGAGATGATGAGGAAGGAGAACAATGATGTAGGGGACGTCGAAGAGTTGAACTGGTTCTAGAGCCGAAGAAGGATGAGTGGGAAAAGTGTTGAACATGGCGGATAGTCTGAGAATGGAGACGCTAAAGTCTGTGATCGCGATTCTGACGCCGATTCAGGCGGTGTACTTCTTAATCGCAGCGGCGGAGCTGCATCTCCGGTTACACGATTGGGGATTGAAGAAAGACACTGAGTATATTAGTTAATTAGGTGTCTTCAGATGTACTAGTAAACAGTTTGTTTAATTTCATTATATGTTATTAGATAAATCTTATAAGATTAATCACTCCTCTTTCAAATGTCCTGGTGTTAGCATTATAAAGTTATTGCGTCTATCGTTTATTCCATTTAACTTGATATTTATTTGCTTCTCTTTGTTTTATAACTAGAATTCGCGTCCGCGTTTCGTGACGGAGTCGTTGCTGGCAAAGATTTACTCGTTTCATGATATATCAATGAGTCATCATAGATGATGCAGACTTTGATCCAAACGATGGTAAAAATAAGTAATCAACACGGTTAATTGAACATGTCTAGAGTTAAAAGTTAGTTTTAACTATAATAACATAAATAAAAAATGATTATATTTATTACCTGGTGTATTAAAGGATTAATATATATAGACCATGTAAGCTTTGATATAAACGGCGTTAAAAGGAAGCAAGTTACATGATTAAGTATATATATCTAGAGTTAAAAGTTAATTTTAATTATAATAGGTAAATTAATAATAAGTAAAATAAAACATATAAAGGAACAAATATTTGTTAAAAAAAGAAAAAAATAACTTTATTAAACTTTAAGGGCCGTGTGATAAAATTATTAAAGTTCAGAGGTATACGTAAATCGTTTATAAAATAAACTATTAGAGTTCAGAGGTCACATGGTAAATCTATAAAAGTTTAGGGTTAGAAACGTAAATTAACTATAAAAATCAATATGGTATTATAATTGTTAATTACTAAACTATTAGGTCGGACGAGGCGTCCCGTAGTGAGGCCACCACCACGTGTGGGGGGCCGTTATACATCACCGCCGCTGCTTTTGGTCACGCGTGATCAATGTAACGCGTGATCCATGTAACGCGTTTTCAAATCCCAATTTCGAACGTTGCCTGTGACCGTTGTTGCTTGTGATCGTTGATGATTTTGTTGTGTGTGTGTGTGTGTGTGTATATATATATGGGGCCAGTTAACGTACAAAATGGCTTATCGTACATTGCGTACGCTACAACCACAACCGCCCGATCCATGCGATTTCTACATTCCATGCGAATTCACCCAAAACTTACAACATGTGAAATCATCATCCATGCGATTTCCTTTTTGCATCCCATGCGAAATCATTATTATAGGGTGTGAAATCACCCAGCGTGTCCAATGTACGTTAAGCCCAATTGACCACAACCGCCCGATTCCACACGATTTCTACATTCCATGCGAATTCACCCAAAACTTACAACATGTGAAATCATCATCCATGCAATTTCCTTTTTGCATCCCATGCGAAATCATTATTATAGGGTGCGAAATCACCCAGCGTGTCCAATGTACGTTAAGCCCAATTGTACGAAAAACTTTTCATATATATATATATATATACATATATATATATATATATATAGGGGTAAGATCAAATAAAAAGTTGATTTTGCCTAAGTGTAAGGTGAAAATGTAAGAAAAAAGAAAAGTGTAAGGGTATCTTGGGAAAATCTTATTTATTGACTTTTTCTCTTCACAGACACATGCATAATCCACCTCTATTTTTTAAACGTTCATAATTTTTTTATACAACATTAATTTTTTATAAAAAATACACCATAAAATCGAGCATCTTCTTGTGTTTAATATGAGTACCGTATTGGTATATAAAATATATCGACTAAAAAAACCATAAAAAATGTATTGTATTTCTATGTTATATAACATTTTTTGTGCTGGATTTTTTAATAATTTTTGTGCTATATTTTTTGTGTTGAAATTTTTTGTTTTAAAATTTTTTTTCTGAATTTTTTTTGCTGGATTTTTTGTACTAGATTTTTTGTGCTATATTTTTTTGTACTAGATTTTTTGTACTAAATTTTTTTGTTGTATTTTTTAGAAAGCAAAAAGGGTGTCACATGTCATTTTCATACTCCTACTTATAAGGACCAAAATGTTTTAGTACCAAAATGTCCTTCCTTCCTACTTACAAGGAGTGTCAGATGTCATTATCACAATCCTTCTTAGGCTACTTAGGCAAAATCCACTTTTTAGTGAATCCTCCCCTATTATATATATATAATATATATATATATATATATATACATACATACAAATCACTTTTTATAAAATATCAAATTCAATCTCTCCACAAAAAAATATACATTCTTTCAATCTTCTAAATTTCTTTGATGGCATCTTCTACGGATTCGTTTCCGACGGATACCAAAAGCGATATGACTTCTGACAACGACACGCTCGAATTTTTCGAGAAGGTGTATAACATACTTGAAGGTTCGAGTCGTCCAAAGAAGAAAATGGTTGCTCGTGATCGTATACATGCCAACGAGGTGTTAATGAATGATTATTTTGTGGAGAATCCGGTCTACAATGCCGAAACATTTAGAGATCGGTTTCGTTTGCCAAAGGATTTATTTTTAAAGATTGTAGGAGACATCGAAGCAAGCGAACAATGGTTTAAAGAACGTTACGACGGGAGGGCAAACGAAGTTTCACGCCGATACAAAAATGCACGTCCGCCATTCGCCAACTAGCGACAGGTAACCTCCCGATCAATTTGATGAATACTTAGCAAAGTCGGAAAGAACTTCGCGTGAATGTTTGCAATTTTTTGTAACGCGATCATTAAGTTGTATGCCAAAGAATTTCTACGTAGACCGACGAGACACGACATCATACGTATTTACGCCGCGCACAAGGCTAGATGGCATTTTCCTGGGATGCTCGGTAGCATTGATTGTACACGTATCGAATGGAGAAATTGTCCAAGAGAGTTGCGAGGGCGTATGTTAGGGGTGACGTTAAAAGACCGACTATCTTACTTGAAGCGGTGGCGTCGAATAATTTATGAATTTGGCATTCGTATTTTGGTGTTTCTTGTTCAAACAACGACATCAACGTTTTGTACACATCGCCGTTGTTTCAAATCGTAACATATGATACCGCACTGTTATGTCTGTTTATGGTTAACGGAAAATATTACAGATGAGGCTTTCTACTTGTGGATGGTATCTACCCATCATGGTCTGTTTTTTGTGAAAGCCCTTTCATTTCCTGTCGAGCCTAAAAAAAGGCGTTCAAGAAGTTGCAAGAATCGGCAAGAAAAGATGTTGAGAGGGCTTTTGGTGTTTTAAAGGGTAGATGGGGGATATTAGGCCAACCGGTTCGTGCGATGAATAAAACAATCCATAGCATAGTATATGCATGTATCATATTGCACAATATGCTAATTTAAGAAGACGGACGTGCAATATCTCCAGATTGGGTGCCGGGTCCTCACTCACAACCTCCCGTTCCTGAAAATGTCCAACAAGACTTGCGCAATGAAGAACTTCACTTTCGGTTGAGATATGATTTAATTGAACTTGTAGGTTCTTTAGGTTTGGAATTTCTGGATTCGGACGAAGAGTAGGCTTTGTTTATGTATCAATTTAATTTTATATGTTTATTTTTAAGTTGTATTTTTAGAAATATTGTTTTTTATTGTCTTTTTTGGTCGGACCAAGCCAACTATTTCCGACAAGTCTTTCCTCATTTTTTGAAATGAAATTTATAATTTATAATTTTATTGTTTTATTGTTAATTTATAATTTTAAAAATAAAAAAAATCACGAGTGATGGCACCCCTAGTAAAATTCATCACTAGTGATAGAATTTGGCTCGATGACATGGCGTATGGTGATTGCAGGGGAGCCTCTAAGGAGGGGCAATGTGGGCGCTGCGGCCGGATCTCGCTTTTTTTAAGGGGCACAAAAATTTTAAAAATTCCTGGTTATATATAGATGCGAATGATCGTTTGGTAAAACTTAGATGATTTTCTTTTTTGTATCTAACGTGTTGAAAGTGAAAAAGAAATATAAAAATATGATAGGTTGATTCTTGATTTACAGTGATATATATGATAGGTTGATTCTCGGTTAGCTATTAGCCTATTACGGTATATCATACACTCATTCTAATACCATGATTTTGTTAATTTCTATATTTATTGCTATAACTTTAATGGTTGTTTAAAAATTTTATCTTACATTATTTAATTTGTTAAGGCCTTAGGGTAAGGGGTATATTTTTTTGGCTCGGGCAGGGCAGTTAAATCCTTAGAACCACCTCTGGGTGATTGGATGTTGTGAGTTTTCTATCACTAGCAAGGTGTCTCTACCCCCTTAAAGCAAAAACAATAAAAAAATAATACATAGTACTGTTCACATTCGCTTTTTCTTATTATATAGAACTAGTAATAAGGCATGCGCGCGTTGCGGCGCGGGTGCATCGTAAACATTGATGGATTATACCAAGCGTTATGTAAAGCGGGGTCAATCGTATAAAACACGTGTTTCAACGTATCCGATATAACTCAATATAACCTAAATTTAAAAACACATAATATATAGTTAAAGTATTGTTAGAATCTCGCTTCTTTTAACGTATAGGTATAATGTTTTTGGTTTTTTTTTGGGCAATGGAACGATCGTTGAACAAATTTTCTCTTCATTATAAGCAAAGTGTTTCCCCGACTTCGAAGTAACACAGGCAGAGGGACCAAACATAAAAAAAGAAACAATTGAAGGGCTAAAATTAAAATGTAAAAGGAGGGCCACTTCAAAATAAGGCTAAAGGGTATGGGGCGGGGGTTTGGGCGTGGGTTGGGGATAAACGCCTATGTGACCACTCCGGGTGGGCTTGGGTTTGGGCGTGGCCATTTTGGCGTGACTTTCACCCGGGCGTTGGGCGGGGCTACCCATCTGAGCTGGAGGGTGGACATTGGGTGCACCATACCCTATATTATCTATTAATTTAAAATAAAAAGAAAAAATAAAAGGAATTTAGCCAAGCCACCTCTCAAACCTAAGCCCATCATACCCTCAATTTTTTGGTCTTGCCAGTGGAGCCCACCTAGCCCACGTGTCAACCCATGCCCCAAACCCCTGCCCCACTAACCTCACAGTCTAATGCAGGAAGGACCAAATATACATAAAAAAAGTAATGAAAGGACTAATATTGAAATGTAAAAGGACCAAATTTGCAAATACCACCGACATTGGTATTTAAGATAATAATAGATAATGTATGTACTTTTCATTACACTAATACGCACCCTAGCAGTTTTATTCTTCTCTTTGTGCATGTTTATTAATTAACAATTAGAACCTTATCAATTAACAACTAGAACCTTTAACCATTTTATTTTTACTATGACACATTAATACCATTAAGCTACGAGCCCTTTGGTAGGTGCATAGAAGTAGTACAATTCACGAGAATGTAGTGATTGGAAAGCGAAAGATAGACTCTATGTAACAATATTCAGATAAACTCAGTCTGCTAAATTACACATGCATGCAGCATATATGTACACATAATGTTACACAAGCTTCTGGTTACACACACAATATGTATTCATAATGTTACACAAGCTTCTGGTTACACACACAAAAAACAGACAAATTATGATGCACTAAAAAAGCAATCAATACATGAACAATTATTTAAAGAGGGATGCATGTACAAGAATCACACAGAATTCAACAATGACTTGTCGTTATACACAAGTTCCGACATTTTGAGTTATGGAAGCTTACAAGGATCCTCTGCAAGATAGACTGATAAACTCGGACCGCTACATTACAAATGAATCCATGATTGCAAAAAGACACCATTCCTGTTAAACTCTGTGTGTGTGTGAAACATGAAGGTGAAAGAATAGCTACTTTAACTAACATCCATTATAGGATGAATATTGTTTAAATGGTTGAAACCTGTGTCTTTATCGTGATTCCCCTTTATCAAGACCCCTAATTTTGCCAAACTATGCACAAATAAAACCTATCCTTGTTATGCATGCAATCATGCATGAAATATGGGTATTAACTGTAGCAAAACAGATGGTATTAACTGGAGGCTCAAACTATTGGCACACTGCTCGGGGCTATTTGCACACTTAGGGTTTATATACGCTACGTACAGAGCTATACACAACGCATAGAAGTGTATGGATTTCAACGCCTGGCCAGCAATCATCAGCATCAGTACTAGGGTTTATATACGTGTCGTATATAGCTATACACAGGATATATAACCTATCAGATTTATGATTTGTGAATTTGGTGTTTTGGTGTAATAAATTCTTTTGAAAAATATTATACCGTTAATATTATACATGTGAAATCTTTTGAAAACTCTGGCACGGTTCGAAAATATTATACCGTTATCGTTTAAATTAAAATATTATAGCAAGTCTAGGTGCGGTTTGAATACTATAACGTTTAAAAAATTACACCGTTAAATTTTGAAATACTCGAGTACGATTCGAATATATTATGTCGTTTAAATTAAAATATTATAACAAGTCTGGGTGTGGTTTATGCCGTCTAAATTAATATATATATAACACACACACATTAGTTTTATGCCCGTCCACGTTGCGGGACGTTAGGCCGAATAATTTCTCAACCAATTATAAAAACACTATCATAGTTTTGCTTGAAAAAAAACTAAAACGATAGCAATTAAGACTGTAATATTGAGCTAGGGCAAAATTGAAATTACCAGGTTCAATGTGCGAGTAATTACATCAAATCAACCAATTATAAAAACACTTCCATAGTTTTGCAAAAAAAAAAAAACGAAAACGATAGCTAGCAAGACTGTAATTTTGAACAGGGGGCAAAAGCATAATTTTGAACTGCGAGTAATATTGTAATTTGTCAAACGCTAAAACGAGGACAATATTGTAATTGTTAACTGGGAGCAAAATCGTAATTTTTAATAGGGGGCGTATTCGTAATTTTAAAGCAGGGGATAAAATCGTATTTTATTCGTAATTTTAATGTAATGTATATAAATATGATCTTTTAACCCAAACCCTAAATTCCAATTTAAAAGGGAAAATTACCAAAATGTGAGTTGACCAACATGTTTTACCAAAATGTCACCCTCCTGCGTCGGTAGAGAAGGGCTTTAGGAGTGGGATGCGTCCGGCAAGCACGGGATGCGTCCGTGGAGCAAAAACCAATAAAAATGGACACGTGGCCATGGGAAGCGTCGGCATGACGCACGCGATGCGTCCGACGAGTTTCTGAAGCGTCCGGCTAGTTTTCCGGCGATTTGCAGGTTTCCGGCGAGTTGCAGGTTTCCAGCGAGTTTTCCGGCGAACTTTGTTTTTATTTTATCTTTAACGCTAATTTTTTTACTTCTGTTATTAGTGGGACTTAAACCCAAGACGTTTCCACTCTTGTTTCTTATTACTGTCTTATAAGAACACACTTGCACCAAAAGAAAAAAAAAAAGACCAAGTGAGATCTAAGCCCATTAACCCTTGTAACGATATGCATCTTAGTGTGGAGAGGAAGAACCTAATCTCCAACTGATACCTTTGAATTCAACACAAAGTTCGCCGGAAAACTTGCCGGAAACCTGCAACTCGCCGGAAACTAGCCGGACGTCTCAGAAACTCGCCGGACGCATCCCGTGCGTCATGTCGACGCTTCCCACAGCCACGTGTTCATTTTTTATTGGTTTTTGCTCCACGGACACATCCTGTGCTTGACGGACGCATCCCACTCCTGAAGCCCCTCTCCACCGACGCAGGAGGGTGACATTTTGGTAAAACATGTTGGTCAACTCACATTTTGGTAATTTCCCGAATTTTAAACTGCTTGATCGCTTGAGAGGTCCCCTTGACCCATGGGTAAGTAATACTTCACAAACTTTCATGTATCTCATTATTTAATATTTTTTAGGAAATCTTGATGTCTTTCTAATGTTGTTGAATGTGTTGACCGAGAATCATAAGAAGAGGTTTGGAACTTCATGTGCTGACGAAGACATAGTAAGTAGCTTGCCTGAAGCATTTGACAGATCCTATTTTAGATCGGCTCCCAATTAAAGATGCTGTAAGGACAAGTGTTCTTTCAAAAAAAATGGAGATACAGATGGACCACAATGAAGACACTGGATTTCCTCACTCCATTCTCCAAAAAATTATCAGAAAAAGGAGCTTTCAGTCCTAATGGGTTTATAGGGTAATAAACAAGATCATGATCCATTACAAGGGTCCCATTTTCGAATTTGTTCTTCATATACCAAAAGAGATAAAACTTGATAGCTTCCAAGAAGTTGATCAATGGATGTTAATGTTATCAAGAAACAATGTTAGGGAACTCGTGATTATTAATTTTAATCGGATTTATCAAATCCCATCCTCCAAATTCTCTTGTCGAGAATTGAGAAAGTTGGTGTTATTTAAGTGTATTATCAAGCCACCACTTGAGTTTCAGGGATTTCCCAATTTTGTGTAAGATTAAATATTCATTTATTTATATTTAATCTAGTAGCCATCATTATCATTTATATAATATAGATCAAAATACATTAAAACCTATAATATAATTAGTTGGTAATTGTTGATTGCCATATTACCCTAATTAACTAATTGGGTTTCCCTTTGGATGTATAGGAGATTATTAGAGAGGGATTAGGGTTAGACATTCATAACATCAACTCACAGTTCGACCTCCTCTATCTCCATTACTACGAGTTCTTCAACCCTAAAGAACTCGGTACTAACATCAAGAAAATACATCCTAAAAGGGAATCAAACCAATCTGACAACTATGTTGAACTCCATGGCTGCGTCTCTGACTGGATTCTCTACTGGCATGTTTGCTGTATCAGGTATTATTTTCATGTTTTCATTATGTTTATACATAACTGATCAACATGTAGTATCAGAGCATATGTTGATAAATCAGTTTCTGTTTTGAATCAATTATTCTGGGAATAAAATCTGCAAAACAAATTTTTATGAAAACCTGATAAAACTCAAGAACAATAAATTCGACTAAACTTAATATTAACGGATTTTATGTTCTAAACGGATGTTTAATCACATCATAACTTACTATAATTTTGAAAATCTGTATTGGCATCTTAAAGTTCAGATTTCGGTTACAGAATTTAATTTTTTATGTTTTTAAGATTCATCATGTTCTTATGAAAATCCGAATAAATTCCTATATTTTGGAATGAAATCAGGATCAAATGGTGTTTTTTTTTCTGTTTTGATCTAGTTTTATCTATTAAAAATTTTGAAATCTGTAATAATTTAATGGATAATATTTTCAAATATTTAGATAAACATAAATCAGCATTAAAATAGGAAATATGATCCCATGATCCCTTAATTTTTGAATTTCAAAACTTATCACAACTAACTAGCATGATTAGAGATTTTGAAAACTTGGTGAATAAGTTTCAAGATTAAGTGGTTTCGACTAAGGTTACGACAGAGATTTCGACTCGAAATCTCACTAAAATTCGAGGACAACTGAGATTGCGACTAAGTTTTCGACTCGCAATCAGGTTGTTGCGACTGAGAAAGACTATTGTTTGATTTCGATCAGGGTTTATCACTCGAAACCTCATAAGTCACTCGAAATCACTTTAAGACATAAGTCTTCATCACTCGAAACCTCGAGATTACGAGTGAGGTTGCGACTAGCATTAGTAACTCGAAATCACCATAGATGTCGAAATCCCACTTAGAAGTTGAAATCTTATCAGGTCTCGACATCATTAAGGGACTCGAGATCTCATTAGGATTTCGAGATTAAAAGGCTACTCGAAATCATAAAGGAACTCATAATGAAGCCGAAATTTTACTCCAAACCTTACTCGAGATCTCACTCGAAATTTCATAACTAAGTCGAGATCTCATAACTGAGTCGAGATCTCCCTCGCAATCCAAGATTTTATCTGAATCTCATTACTACATTACGCTATTATTGTGAAACTAAATTTCAGCTCGGGCTCCGCCCCGAACCCTGTGCTAACAGGGGGTTTGTTATTAAATAAATGGTTTTGTAAATACTTAATTAATCAAAATCAGATAATTTTACAAAACCAAATAGCTTAACTTGAATGAGCTTCTGATGTATCACTTCTGACCAAAGCTGATTTGATACATCTATTTATTGTTCAAGTATAATAAAAGCTATGTTAATTATGCATTACAAACGTGAATGTCTTATTTCTGGCCAAAGATGATCTAATTCATTCATGTCTAGCATACTTAACAAGTGCATAACTAAGGGAATTGTCTCATTTCTGGCCAAAGCTGATTTGTCACGATTACTTTGCACACATACTTAGATGATTACACTTCTGGCCAAAGCTGATTTGTCTTCATTTAAGTAGAGTTTTTAACTAAGTCTATTATTATGTTAGTAATAGCAATCTAATTTCAACATGATCCACTTATGATCCTTGTTAATCTTATGATCATATTCTTCTCTTACTTTAATACCTATAACTTCTCACTATAATTTTCTTCTATAATTCAGTATCTCATCCACTCTAATTTCTAAACTTAATATGTTTTGTCTTACTTAAAGTTTCTATAAGATTAGCTCTTATATAAAATCCTTGATTATCCTTTAAGACACGATAATCCTATTGCTCTCTTCTAATAAAATTACTATAGAAGAAAAGTAGAGCATGATGAATAGGACAAGTCAAACATGATGACTCTTATGATAATCAAGAACTATTTAACATAAATTCTATCACTAAAGTTATCCCAGATTAAGTTTTTCCTAAAACTAATCTAATTTTATGGAATAATCAAAAGAACTCTTAAGATGCATGCCTTTATTCCAAATTCTAAACTATCAGGTTAAGTGGTATCCATGAATACATCATAATGTACAATACCATTACCCATAAAATAAAGGGCTTACACATGGAAATAAATACATTTTCCAGTGCATTACATACCAATTTTCCACAAGTACAATTTGATACCTTAAAATCAACTAATAACACTCAGAAGTACCAAAGGAAAATGAGTAAGTTGATCAGCAACACACGTACAGGAAAAGAAATGCATAAAACTGGAAAATAAGATGTTATTCATCTTACAACCACTAAAACCTTAAAAGTAGGGTTGTCTTTTTTAACCGGGACCCGAAACCCAACCCGAAACTGAAGTCAATCGAACCCGAAATAGACGAAACCCGAAGAACCCATAACCGAATAACTGTAAACCCGAACCCGAATATAGTTCTAAGGATTGGTTAACGGGTTGAATAATGGATAATCGGTTTAACCCGAGAAACCCGAAATAGCTTTAAAACAATTAGCATATTTTTTAGATATAGCCATATCTTCTAAAAAGACTTAATAATCCTTTCCTATTCCATGATGCAACCAACTATATCTTCTAAAAGTTTATCATCACCATCTTCTAACAATTTAAATCACGAAGTTCATCCATAGGTCTAATTTCTAAAAGTTAAACAACATACATAATACATTCCATATCTTCAATATCCTTCATTCTTAGCGACATACAAGAATTGTGTTTACAAAATCGTTTTTATAGTGTTCACTAATAACTAATATTGATATTTTACAATTTAAAAGGTTGTACTTTTCTATTAAACTAGTTCATTTTCTAACCTGAAACCCGATCTAACCCGACCCGTTCTAAACCCGAACCATTTAACCCGAATACCGAAGAACCCGAACCTATAATGGTTTGGTTGTCGGGTTAAATATTTAGTTTTGAAAACCCGAAAAACCCGAAACCCGATTAAAAAACCCGAAGAACACCCCTACTTAAAAGAGGATACTTCTAAGGTCCATAGATAAAATACAAGTACTAATTCCAACTCTAAATGTTCTTAAAGGGAGAATATCATTACATAATTTATGTCGTTAGGTTAGGCATAAGCAACGAGACTATCCATAATTCAAAAGAACAGTTGGCTAAAATAGGTAGTCGTTTATTAAAGATATATAAGTCTGATAATTTTAATAATCCAATTAACACATGATAAGTTGACTCTAGTTCTATACGTTTCCTTACTAGAATTCAACAAATAACTAATATGAGAGTTAGTGACAAAATTAAATGTTAAGGCTATAAGAACCATGAAAAATTGTCTTCTAATTATGCTTTGTGATACATTACATATTCTGGAAATTAATCAGAATTTAGTATCCATACTAAAGCCATATTATGACAGTTGTGAGGATTTGCATAGCCAACATAAAGTCACACTTACCTTAAACTCTCATATTATTTGTTATCAATATCTGGTTCGAAACATTAATAAGATGAAACTAGATGATACCTTACACTTTCACAACTTTTTTATCATGCAAATGAGAATTTGACAAAAGGAAAATGAGACCTATAAATTTCATCCATTGTAACTGAAATTCATGAGAAATCATGACATAGTTAATGAGGATGTTTTTTTCATCTAATCTCATTCTAAGTGATTTAAATCATGATGTTAAAAGCTCTAAAATTTTTGGCTTAAGGAATAAGTATGGGTCCACCATAAGTTATTTATTGACATTCGTAGAACTTATTCAAAATGGAATATTCAGACATAATTCATTCATCAACTAAAGACTATCTACTTGTATCTAAATTTGTCTCATATAGCCCGTGGTCTTAAAGAAATCTATTCCTATATGTACTTAACACGATTTCTATTAGATATGTCCCTAAGCTTCTTACGACATCAGGACATTAAGAAAATTAAGTAAAGTCTAACATATATATGATAGGTTCCCTGTCACGTACCTCATTGAAACTTCTCTTATAGCATTTATAGAGATATCAAAGATCAGAGGGAGCATTAAGTGTCTTAACTATAACTTGCAAAAGTTGCAAGAGGTGGGGAGTGAAAAGTTCACATTACTTCAATTTACACCTCTTGTACAAGACATTGCTCTATTTCGACAATGTTTCATTAAAACTTGTCTCCTTAAAATCTAATGCTACTCTTACAAAAGTTTCATTGTTGCTTAATTGTGGGCACACTTAGATTTCTTAACTAAACTAACATAATACTCAGCAAGAGAAAATAAAAAGACTAACGTCATTAATATGTTTTCTCTATTAAAATTTGTTGGTCGTTAAATATTGACCTTAAGCATGCTAAGTTCCTAAAGACTTCTAAGGTCAGTGGGAGTAGTGAAAGTCTTTATCATGTCTTGTAAGGAATACAAGAGGTGGGGGAAGAGTGTCATTAAATTTTACTCTTAATTTAACTTCGATTACACCTCTTGTACACCATACTGCATCAACTCTTACACACTTAGAATCCTGAAAATGATAGTGACCTAACCAAGAGCTAATCCATAAAAATGAAACTTCTAATAAACCTAATAATCAACTCAGGAGGTCATCTTGGTTTTAAAACCTACTAACTTTGATGATTACATAACCTCCCTCACTGAAGTTGAAATGGATTTTGGAAACGTTTACTGATCCTACTCTTCTAATTAAACCATTAGCGTCACTTAATCTTCTAAACGGAATAAAACTGTTTTCTAGTAAAACTGATTTTATGTGTTCGAATAACGTTTGGGATTTGATTGAATTACCTAAGAGTGTTCATAACTAAACCAAATCCTGATATAAACGTTAAGACACGGAAAAGCATGATTGATCATCAATGGTTATACTAAGGAAGAGATAAATTATCAAAGAATCTTTATTACCTTCTTTACAAAAGATTTCTTTTAGGGTCATACATGTTCTATTACCTTATCATAATTTTGAGCTGCATTAGATGAATATTAAAACAACTTTCCCTAAAAACTGGCTGACATATTTACATGTTCATAAAACAACCTGAAAGTTTTAAACTGAATGTTAAAGAACAGTTTGTCTATAAGTCAGTAAAATCCATGTATGGGTTAAATGCAAACATCAAAATGTGATGAAATCGTATTTACCTATTTTCATCAAGAACCAAGTGGATTAATATACCTACCTCAAGATGAGTGGAAGCAACTAAAACAAACTTGTCCTTATATAGATGATATTCTTTGACAAGTATATGTTACATAAGTCAAAGCATTGTTGACACAAACTTTGATATAAAAGATCTCAGAGATATCTCTTACGTGATGGATATCATAATATACCGAGATAGACCCAAAGGGACATTAGTTTCGTTCCATAAGTTTAACCTTAAATGGGTCCGTACATATGTAACGAATAATATTGCTCTCGTTTAGAGGATAAAAAGGATAAATGAGATCATTTACTTACGCTTCATTAATTAGAAGCCTTATGTATTTTAAGTCTATACTCGATTAGATATTACTCACATTGCAACACACAAGATATGTCTAGATTAATGTGAAGCATCTTATGGAGTATTAAAATATCTATAAAGGAAACGAGAGGCTATAATTTTAAAGAAGTGAGAATTCAAACCGGTTGATTACTCTAACTTTGTAATATTCAAAGATGACAAAATGTAATTTCAGGGTATATCCCTATATTAGCAGACAAATTTTATCTCATGGAGGAGTCATAATAAACTGATAACAACAACCTAAGTTATAATGACATAATATGTTGTTAAAAGTTTATCAGTGGACTCATAATTTTATTAACTCCATATAAATTATATATTGAAGACTTATTGTGATAAAGTCAGCTACCATGTCTCCTTGAACAGTAACAGTTCGAGAGTTGCTGCATTAAATTTAGATACGAAATTAATTATTCGTTTATGAATGAATTGAGGAAACTAAATATTTGTATCGAATACATTCATGATATGCTTAAGGATCCTATAATTAAAGGTCTAATACCCATAAGTCTAATTAAGAGAGCTCACAAAAGAGACGGGTTTTAATTGATGACCATGTACAACTGCATATCGTACTATGAATGACTAACTATTAATTAATATTCCTCATCAGTTTGATTTTGTATGTCTCTAATATATGTTCTGCCGGTATAATGAAATATAGACAACTATAAATACAAATCAAACGCTAAAGGGCTTATTTTGATCATAACTGTTAGGTTTTAAATTGAGGCTATAGTGTGATTAATGGGGGTCCTGAGTTGCATAATGACTCAACGTTTGTATTTCTCTGCTAGGGTTATTGGTTTAAAGCTAAAATGAGTATTTACTTCTGATCAGGACTAATCTAATACTCATAATAAATTATTATTCGGCTAAGTGGGAGAATGTAAGATTAACTATTCCTTTATTTATATTTAATCTAGTAGCCATCATATAATATAGATCAAAATATATTAAAACCATATTACCCTAATTAACTAATTGGGTTTCCCCTTGGGTGTATATAAGGAGATTATTAGAGAGGGATTAGGGTTAGACATTCATAACATCAACTCACAGTTCGAACTCCTCTCTCTCCATTACTAGGAGTTCTTCAACCCTAAAGAACTCGGTACTACCATCAAGAAAATACATCCTAAAGGGGAACCAGACCAATCTGAAAACTATGTTGAACTCCATGGCTGCGTCTCTGACTGGATTCTCTGCTGGCATGTTTGTTGTATCAGGTATTATTTTCATGTTTTCCATTATGTTTATACAAAACTGATCAACATATTGAAGATATTGTTCTCTGGTATGTTGTTTTTGGAAGTAATTTAAGTGGAACTGTGATCAACTTACCACAACTTAAGAAACTGGCACTGGATAATTGTGAAAACGTTAAGAATTTCAACATCAAGGCTGTAAATTTGCGGACTTTGAATGTCACTAGTTGCCCTTATGCCATGATACTTCCGTTATTTCATAGCGAACGCCTTGACGATGTTTACATATGTACTTTCGAATCCACGGAAAATTCTCAGCAAGTTATAAGATTTAGGGGGTGTTTGTTTTTTCTTCAAACATCTTCAAGGGGGCTGATGTCTACAGGCACGCAAACGTTACCCTTGAAGACTGTTTTTTTAAACAGATCTGAACTCAGCTTTTTTCATCTTAAAAAAATAAGCTATGGACCCCCTTTTTAAATCATCTTCACACCTCCCTCTTCTCCTCCCTCAAACATCAGCCCCTCCCACTACCGCTCCTCCTCCTTCTCCGACCTCCCTCTTCTCCTCTAGCGACCTCCCTCTTCTCCGACCTCCCTCTTCTCCTCCGGCGACCTACCTCTTCTCCGACCTCCCTCCTCCTCCGGCGACCTCCCTCCTCCGGTGACCACCTCCTTCTCCGACCTCCCTCTTCTCCTCCGCTGGATCGAAGCGGAATGTGAATGTTTCGTCATTGTTTGATGCACTTCGGACAGTTATCAACTTATAAAAACAAACAGTCTTATATTTTCAGCTTGCAGATCTTCAGACCACATCTTCAGTTGCAGACATGAAAACAGATGAAATCAGTTTGCAGACAATTTATGTCTGCAAAAACAAACAGCACCTTAATCTGCCCACGATGTTAAGCAACTTTCCCAACATAGTATCTTTAACATTTGATGGTTATTTTCTAAAGGTTTAGATACAAACTTTTAAGTTTTCACAACAGATTTCTACTTTTTCATGCTACTGTGTTCTCATACTTTTTTTTCTGGCATGTTACAGTGACACTTTTGCTGTGCAGTTTTTGGCTATAGAAAAGTTTCCAAAGTGGCTTCCACATGAAGTAAAATGATTAAAACAATTGGAGTTCGAAAGTTTTAGTTTTGGTGATTTGGATCAAGTTCAAGGTGCTCTATGTATGCTTCGTAACTCGCTTAATCTAAAAGTACTTCATGTGAGACATGTGCAGATGGTAAACATTGCTATATTTTTGTTAATGTTGTTTTGGCTTATAAAGAAAAACAATAGGATGGTAAGACTTTGTTAAACTTTTATGTTTTTTAGGGGCCTAATGCTATTCTGGAATTAACATCTAATTATTTAGAATTCCCGGAGTGTTTGGATCAGACATTGTTCATGTTGCAAACTGTAAAAGTAACATCTTTAGAAGGATCAAGGCCAGAGCTACTCTTTATAAAGCTTCTACTTGATCATTCTCCACATCTTGAAAATGTGATCATCCGACCAAGTGCAACGGTTAATGCATAGAAAACGCTCAACATTGCAAAGGATGTCATGCTGTCCCACGAGCCTCATCAAAAGCAAAATGTTCTATATGGATCCAGTGCCTATCTCGTAATCTTATACCGTCTTTTATTTTACCCTTTTGGTATGCAGTTGATTGGAACATTGTAAATGAACAACGCGTAGTTTCATTTCTAGTTAAAACGGATGATTGAACAACTTCTTTGAATGATTGTCATGGGTTTTATTAGAATATGAAAATATCACTAGTGTTCGCTTTTTTGCTGAATGTTCATGCTCAATAATTCACAATTTTGAGATGTACTATTCATGAGGTATGAATTGTAGTAATTTTATTGCTTAATAATACTCACACTTAGCATGTCTATGTGAAGAACTCCGTACAAATAAAATGAAGTATAATAAGAGAAACCAGAGAATTAGGCCACTAATTAGTATGATATCAAGGTCTCCGTTGTTTTTTTACCCTGTAATTTCACTAAAAAACTACATATTTTCTCTCCTTTCAATTAAATAATAGAATGAACATGGTTCCCAAATTTACAAATGAACAGTAACAGTTTTTCTCTCATCTACTCACAACCACTTCCAACCACCTACAATCAATTTTCATAATATAAAACGCTCCCTCACAGAATTTAAGAAACGGATTGTGAGTGCTCTAATATAATGCATTTGCGACTTTGTTATTGATGACCCCTTTTTATAGTGTAATTCATTATAAAATCCCATGAGGTTGGGCAACCATTTCTGCTGGGAAGGAGTAATTTAAACTCTTGATAATATCAGATAAGAACTCTTGCTTTTTATTTACTTTTGGGTAATGCTAGGAGTTCTATAACGTAAGTAGGCAGTTGTAAATGTCTAGGAGATTTGGTTTTACAGATTAAGGTTATAAGTGGTTATTTTAAATGTAAAAGTTGAATTGAGCTTGGTAGAGATAGCACAGCGGGTCCGTTGGTGGGGTAACGTGCCATACTAACATGTTCGGGTCAAACTGGGTTTAGGTGAACACGGGTTTTGTCCAATATGGCTTTTGTTGAAATATATTAAAATGGGTTCACCTGCTATTAAGTCTCTTCAGATGGCTAGTGACAACCCCGGGCGGAGGCGGTGGGTGTGGCATAGGACTGTAGGTTAGGGTGGTGGCAAACTTGGTAGTGAGAGTAGAGCTTGCACGGAGGTGCTCATAGTGGTGGCTGTGGTGGTGGTGAGATTTGTTTGTTCGGACTCAAACCCAATTTGACCTATTACTTGACCTGACTCATCCATTTTGCAAGCGTTACAGCATAGCCCTATGATTCTGGGACACCTTCTATAGACTCGATAGCCATTATCTCCCCAAACTCTATGTCTCAGTTACCACAACTCCGTCATCAAGCCGTTTGATGAAACTATGGAGTTGGGTTTGAGATTTGAGACTAGGGGTGTTCAAAAAACTCGTGCTCGCAGCTCGCCCGAAACTCGCTCAAAAAAAGCTTGAAAAAAGCTCAGCTCGAAATTGACTCGGTTGTGAATGAGCCAGCTCGGCTCGGCTCGGCTCGGTTGTAAACGAGTTAGCTTGGCTCAGCTTGGTTTGTAAACGAGCCGAGCTCGAGCTTGGCCTGGCTCGGCTCGTGAGCCGGCTCGATAAGGTTTACATCCTTCATCTTTTTGTCCCACATTGCTCAAAAAACAAAAACTAAGCGAGTGTCTCCCCTGTAAAAGATGGCAAAGACAATGTACAAAGTGAATTAACTATTTATACTTGCATATTTAGCTATTTGGTTAAATGGTTATATTAAATTGCAATTATGGCCTTAGTTTATGAAGAGTTTTATTGTCTAGGGCATTTTAATAGTAAATTTTGCAGTTTTTTGTTGGTTCAGGCAAGATCGAGCTGAGCTAGCTCGAAATTTAATCGAGTCGAGCCTCAAATCTTGGCTTGATTTAAAATTCGATCTCGAGCCGAGCCAGCTCAAATTGAGTTCGAGTTGAGCTCGAGCTGGGTCTGGCTTGACTCGACTCCGCTTGTTTACAACCCTATTTAAGACTAGGATATCAAAAACATGGTTTGGTTTTCTTCCACATTTCGGTTTTCGTTAGATTAGGACCCATGACTTTCAAATTGAACAAATAGGATATTCAAATTCGAAATCTATATATATAGAGGTTCATTAGGGGAACCCATTCTAACATGAGTATTGCTGCACCCGTCACACTCTCAGTTTTCTTTTATTGCTCTATACCCCGACCCAGAAGGCCATAAATCAAGGTTAAATTTGATTGTTGAGTCATCTGTAAGTAACTCATGTATGTAAGATAGCTAGCAATTAACCAAAATTCCACTGCATTTAATTTATTGAAAATATCTTTCCCACAAATTTTAATTGATTATTCTTTTATTTTGTTAAAAAGTAAAAATAATAAATGATATGTATGTGTGTGATTGCTATTTTATATCCAAATAATATAAAGGTTTAGGCTAAAGTTACCCATCTATTTTACTTGTGAGGGTGGATGGGTCTGATACGGCCATCACGTGCAGATATGGCTATGGAATTTACAGGTCAAGTCAAAAGCTTAGAGTTCATCATAGGCCATCCCTCTTTAGGTGCGTTTGGTTCGCATAATGTTTTGAAATTGGAGTTTGTATAGGAACTAGAATTTGAAGGAATTGGATTTAGAATTTAAACATTTCAATTGGAATTAGAAATTGTTGGAATCGGAATCTCAATTCCATTTTTGTTGTGTTTGGTTGTCAAGGAATTGGAATCCATCATCTCGGCACTCACAACCCCCGGTTCGGGTCGAAACGGTATAGGTGAAAACCGTACGGGTCGAAACGGTTCTGGTCGAAATGGTTCGTGTCGAAACGGTTGAAATGGTTCGGGTGGAAACGGTAGGGTCAAAACGGTTCTCGTCTAAACAGTTCGGGTCGAAATGGTCCGTGTCAAAATGGTTCGCGTAGAAACGGTACGGGTCAAAATGGTTCGGGTCAAAACCGTTCAGGTCGAAAGGAGTTGCGTCGAAACGGTTCGACGGATCGTAACGGTTCGAGTCGAAAAAGTATGGGTCAAAACGGTTCGTGTCTAAACAATTCGGGTAGAAACGGTATGCGTTGAAACGATTCACGTAGAAACGGTACGGGTCGTAATGGTTCGCGTTGTAACGGTACGGGTCGTGACGGTTCACGTCGTAATGGTACAGTTCGTAACGGTTCGAGTCGAAACAGTACGGGTCAAAACGGTTTGCGTCTAAACAGTTTCGGGTAGAAACGGTACGCGTTGAAACGATTCACGTAGAAACGGTACGAGTCGTAACGGTTCGAGTCGAAATGGTACGGTTCGAGTAGAAACGCTGCTGAAACTGTTCGGATCAAAACGGTTCGGATCAAAATAGTATGGGTCGAAATGGTCAAAGATTCCAATGAAATTACTTTAATTCCTTCACATATAGGAAGGATTTTGAATTCCTTTAATTAAAGGAATTTGAATGAATTCATGTCAAATTCCAATTCCAATTCCAATTCCAATTCAATTTCATTATCAACCAAACACGTAAAGATTGGAATTAAGATTCCAATTCCATCAAATTCTGTGAACCAAACATCATAAGAGATGAAATTCAGATTCCAATTTTATGAAATTCCTGCAAACCAAACACACCCTGAAGTTCATCACAGGGCAAGGATAACATATTGGATGTCCAGCAAAGGTCAAGTTAAACCAAGTCATTTTGAAAAAGTTTGAAACAAATTGTAACTTGATACAGTACCACTACTCCATTAGAGCAACAGGCGGACACAGCCAAATATTATGAACCAAATAAGAGGCCCAAGTACAACTCTACTAATATCTAGTCTACATTTTACACCAAATAAGAGGTCCAATTCTTTAGTTTCCATCATCCAACCATATTGTATGTAATTAATATGTTTTTTGAGAAATGATCAAATACAAAGGACTCTTATTGTAAGAAGGGTAAGAAAGATTTTAGTTCATTGATCTTGGATTTGGAGGGTTGAGATTAATTGTAGGAAAAAGAAGATAATAGAAGGGGATAAAAGGAATCCTACATTTATGGATTTTCTCTCTCCACATGCAAGGCACATGCCAATTCCCCCATCGATTTAAAACGTCCATAACTTTTTCATACGACATTTTTTTTTTAAAAAAACTTCACCATAATAACGAGCGTTTTTTATCTTTAATATGAGCACCATATTGTCATATAAAAATAAAATAAAAATTTTCATTTTTACTGGTTTTTTTTTTTTTTGCATTGTGTTAAAAGTTCACGTCATTGTGTCTTTTAACTGGGTCTTGGGGGGGTTTTGGGTTGGGGGTGGGGGTGGGAGATTTAGGTTTTCGGGTTTTTTGCATGTGTATGTTTTATAAGAACCTATAACAGAATATATGACACAATGAAGATGATGTTATATCTGAGTTTTCTATAAATTGCTTTATTTGTTCAGGTTATTGTGTTTAATTTGCTATCCATTGTGTTTTAGTTTCTTGTTAATTGTGTTTTAGTTTGTTGTGTATTGTGTTTTTAGTGTGTTTTCCATCGTGTCTTCATATGCTCTCCATTGTGTCTTTTATCTGTTATCAATTGTGTCTTTTATCTGTTGTCATCAATTGTGATTTTATTTAGTTTGATACTTATTGTGTTATACATTATGGTCATTGTGTTATACGTCAAGGTCATGGTCATTGTGTTTTAATCTGTTGTCCATTGTGTCTTTATCTGTTGTCATTGATTATGTTTTTACTCTACTTTACATGTGTTTTACGTCATGTCCATTGTGTCATACACAACTGGGTTTTTGAATTTTCTTTTGAAAAATATAACAATATGGTACTTATATTAAAGATAAAAAACCTTGATTTTATGGTATAATTTTTTTTAAAACAAATGATGTATAAAAAGTTACGGACGTTTAAAAATTGGAGGGAAAATAGCATGTGACTTGCATTGCATATGTTCTCTTGTAGACAAAATTACCCTTCCCACTTGAATCCTCCTAGGATACTTGTCAATCTCTAGTGACTTCTTACACTTCTTATAATTAGAAGTATTTGTAGAATTACTTAACCCCCAATGTTTTATATGAAAAATCTAAATTAATATTATTGTAATTTTCAATACTTTTATATTTATTTAGTTAATTTATATTTTGAGTTAACATCGTTATTTTATAATTTATATTAAATTAAAATGAATAATAAATAGAATTAATTATTATGAGGTTTCTTATGAATTTAGTATTTGTGTCATGTGTATATAGTTAATTGAAAAGTTTCATTTGAAACACTTCATTAGATCCAACTATGATTAATAAATACAAAATTAGTAAGATGTGGGTTCAACCGCATTAACACACCATGAGATCCAATATATAACACTAATAAGGTATTTGCTACCACATTTTTGTCGCAAAACGGTAGCAATTGCTCTTTTGCCACCGTTTTGCCACCAAAAACTCGGTGCAAAAGCAAACGTAGCAAATGCCCTATTGCCACCTATTTGCTACCGTTTTATTTTTTGCTACCAATTTTGCTATCGTTAACTTGCCACCGTTTTGCTATCGCTTTTTGTCACCGTTTTGCTACTACATTTTGTTTGTCACTGATTTGTTACCTGCTTGGCCACCTTTTTGCTACGGCTTTGTCATATTTTATCACCCTTTTGCTACCATTTATGGTATTCCATTTCCATTCCATAAATTGGCTATTGCATTTCATAAAAACATAACAATTTACAACTTGTTGCCATTCCATTAAAATGTAAAAATTTATACATAATAAACATCCAAATCAAAACATATATAACTCAAATTATATCCAAATCAAACATCCAAACTAAAAGTCCTGTTTGTATAAGGATGAATTTCTTTCAAGAATAGACTCTTCTTTAAACCTGAACTTGCAATATAACTCTCAATTACCGCGAAAATATGCATCAATCCATGACGATCACAAACATACCTTTCCTAAAATGAGATTATATAGTTTGCCGGGCTAAGCCCTTTATCCAAAAAAAAATGAGATTATAGATGGCGATGGTGACCTGATAACCATACATAAGCAAATATTAGATTAACTCGGAAACTTTGAAAGTACAAATAAAAGGAGAAAAATTGAAGGGTCAAAACACTTGTAACTTCAACTACTTGGAAAACCATACCATCATCAAATTCAAGGGTCAAACCTCCCTCCAGCCAGGTCACAATGGCAAACTATTAGAGTGGGATGGTGACTGACCCCTCAAGTTTAGGAAAAAAAACTTTTTACTAAACAAATTACAAGTTGCACTTGTAACAACTACCCAACAAATTGTAACAATATGGTAATGGAGTAGCTGTATTACAACTCCTATTTACACTATTCAATGTTAAAAATAATTTAATCAAACAGAAAATTAGTATTAATTTTATTAATTACCAAGTTGTTGGCCAAACTAGTTTTTCCAGTGAACAAACTGATTGAAGAAAGGTAGAATGAGACTATCCCTTTATCGGACGAATTTAAATAACACGCAAAATTAAAACCAACCTGGTGATTATGAAACAAGATCCCTTGAACTGCACGGAAGATTCCTGTCCTTAAAGGATTTTACGCGCTCTATTGCTGTGAGCTGCATAAACTCCCAGGATTTAATGCAGAACTGATCTGGTATTCCAACAGCAATGGAAACCAGAAAACGCAGAAGCTGGAGAAGAAACAGGAACACAGGTAGAGAGCTGCAAAAATTGCAAGTTAAGAATGGGTAACAGGAGACTTTTATTCATAGGTTCAGATTATAACCAAGAATGAGAAAAAAGGGGAATGGGATAACCACTATCAACCAATTCGAATTGCTAGATATATTTATCTCAAATTCGAATTCCTGGATTAATCCCATACGAATTCGAACTGGTAGGGATAACCCCCACTGTTTCGAATTCATCTCTATCTCAAACTTATCTCAGCTCTATCACACCTTAACCGGACCCCAGTCTAAAAATAAAAGCTCCTAGCGACGATGCGTACGTACGAAGTGCGCCTCAAACGCGCCCATTCGCGAGCTCGGGCTCGGCTCGGCTCGGCGCGCGTGTGGGCTTGACCCACTTCTCAACCCATTTAACACGTTGGAGGCCCATAAGGGATAATCCCTTATAAGCACTCAAAGTTCACTTCCCTCACCAATGTGGGATGAAGGAAACATACCAACTTGTATGTTCCTCATCAATATTTCCAACAATCCCCCACCAAGTTGGAATGTTTCCTCTCACTTAGACAGATGATGTCACTAGGTGTCACGAAGATTAAACCCAATTTATGTTGATAAACAAGAAGAGACAGATTCGATGGTGTCCTATGAATTAAACCATAACCTGATAGCCCCCTTCGGTTTACCCCCACACATCACGCTCCGACTTTGCTTCTCACTGAGCGCGAATATGGTCGTGCGCTATAAATCCTTTTCATGACCCTTTAGAAGACAAACCACTTATCTTCACTCGAGGTGGCACCACCCCTAGATCATATAGGCAAGATTTTACATCATCCACGTTGCTTGGATGTCTCCAAAACTTTGTTAAGAGCATTAGCTCACCCTTGTTCTCGGCTAACGACGTACTATCATACCTCACATGGATCTATCAAAATTGATAGTACCTTCTATCGTTAAGTGACTTCGTCTTTACCCATTAAACTTGAGAAATAGGAGCACTAAGTTCAAGTTGGGTTTCCATCACTAACGATTCTATTGTGGTTTTAGAACCCATGTCTCTCGCGGTATTCACTACCAAATCTCTCGTCAGAGGTTTAGTAAACGATCAGCCAAGTTCTTACTCGTCTTGACATAGACAACCTTGATGGTACCACTTTCAAGAAGTTGTCTCACATAATTGTGTCGTAGACCTATGTGTCTTGACCTCCCATTATACACTGCGTTGTATACTTTAGATAGTGTGGCCTCACTATCACAATACATGGGAATATACGGCATTGGAACATCCCACAAACGGATGTCGTAAGTAGATCTCTAATCCACTCTACTTCCTTACCAACCGCAGCTAGTGCTATGAACTCAGCTTCCATAGTTGAGTGGGCAATACACGTCTGCTTCTTGCTCGCCCAAGAAATTGCTCCTCCTGCTAGAGTGTAAATCCACCCACTTGTAGATTTTGAATCACTGGTGTGATCAATCCAGCTCGCATCAGAATAACCTTCGAGTATTCTGGAATTAGACGTGTATGTCAGTTCTAAGTTACTGGTCCTTTTCAGGTATCGAAGTACTCTACCCACTGCTTTCCAGTGTTCTGTCCCTGGATTGACAGTATACTGACTCAGTTTGCTTACAGCAAATGCAATATCAGGACGAGTGCAATGTGTTGCATACATCATACTTCCAATAGCACTCGCATACTCCAGTTGAGCCACTGCTCTCCCTGTTCACATTAAGTTTCACACTTGGATCAAATGGGGTATTAAACTTTTTAACGTTCAAGTGTTGAAACTTAGTCAGAATTTTCTCTATGTAATGAGATTGACTTAGAGAAATCGACTTTCAGTTCCTTTCACCTTGATCCCAAGAATGGTATCAACTTTTCCTAGATCTTTCATCTTAAAGTTCGAGGACATATATTTCTTAGTTTCAGAAATACCTTCAAGGTGAGTTCCAGTGATCAACATATCATCAACATAGAGACAAATCATGACTGTATAACCGGGTTCGCATTTAGTATAGATACACCTATCATCATTATTGTGTCGAAACCCGAAAGCAGTCACAGTGGTGTCAAACCTCTCATGCCACTGTTTAGGAGCTTGCTTCAAACCATAAAGAGATTTAATAAGTCTACACACTTTGTTCTCTTGTCCAGGCATCACAAACCCTTCTGGTTGCTCCAAATAAATCTCCTCATTTAGATACCCATTTAGAAACGCAGTCTTTACATCCATTTGATGGATGTACAGCCCTTTCAAAGCAGACACCGCTATTAGATTTCTAATAGAGCTAATTCTAGCCACAGGTGCATAGGTATCAAAATAGTTGATCCCTTCTCTCTGCCTATACCCTTTAGCAACTAATCTCGCTTTATAGGCAGAAATGGATCCATCTGGATGACTTCCTTTTGAAAATCCATTTGGATCCAATAGGTTTCTTTCCCTTAGGTAGATCAGCTAACTCCCAAGTTCCATTTCCCATAATGGAATCCATTTCATCATTGACTGCTTCCTTCCACAAAGGAGCATCTCTTGATGACATTGCTTCGCTGAAAGTTTTAGGATCATCATCCAAATTAACAGCGAAAATGACCTCTCTCGTCACTTTATTTTGAGTTCCCTCAACCAGGTAAGAAAAGAAATCATCTCCATAATTTTTCTCTTTTCTAACTCTAGTACTTTTCCTCGGTTCTTCAACTATTAGTGAAGGTTGAACTCGTTTTTCAGAAGTACTAGAAGATGTGGTGTAATTTGAGTTTTCATCATCTCTAGAAAACTTGTTCTCAAAGAATTCCACATCTCTGGATTCTACAACTGTACCTGGTTCGTCATCCAACAACCGGTAAGACTTACTATGCGGAGCATATCCAGTGAATACCCTTGTAAGCTCGTTCTCCCAGTTTGAGTGTCTTTGGATCAGGTACGCGATAATAGGCAAGACACCCCCAAACCCTCAAAAACTCTAGGTTTGGTTTTCTTCCTTTCCACAACTCATATGGACTCGTAGGTATCACACAACTAGTGATCCTATTGTGAACATAACATGCGGTTAACACAGTTTCCCCCACATATTACGAGGTAGACCCGATTGATTTAACATACAGTTAGCCATCTCTACCAAGGTTCGGTTTTTTTCTCTCAGCCAAACCATTTTGTTAGGGAGTATATGGTGCAGTTCTCTCATGTATGATGCCTTCCTCTTCGCGAATGCATCAAATCTTCGGTTAAAGTATTCTCCGCCTCTGTCTGTGCGAAGAATTTTAATGCGTTTCTCCTTTTGTTTTTCAACCTCATCCTTATATATTTTAAATGCCTCAAAAGCTCCGTCTTTTGAATGCAATAAATAAACATATAAGTATCGACTGAAGTCATCGCAGAAAGTGATAAGTATCTCTTACCCCCACGAGTAAGGACTCCATTCAGTTCACAAATATCTGAATGAATTAGTTCTAGTAGTGATGTATTACGTTTATGAACACTTGGAAAAGGTTTCTTTGTGAATTTTGATTTCACACAAGTTTCGCATTTTTCAAAGTCTTTATCTTTTAACTTTAATAAACCTTTAGTTTGCATTTTCTCAATGTTTTTAATATTTGTATGAGCTAAACGTTTATGCCATAAAGAAATTGAACAAGCGATATAATCAGAAGACATAATTTCATTCAAATCAAAACCAATTGCATTACATTGATAAAAACTATCACTACCACTATCACCAGTATCACTATCACTTTCATTCCCAAACCCATCAATCACTGAAACGCCACCTTCATCCGAGTCTTCTTCTTCATCAATTCCATCTTAGCTAGGTCAAGACGATACATTCCACCCGTGTTCTTTGCTTGACCCACATAGATGTCATTTAGAGAAAACTTCACACGGAGATTCTTGAGAACCAGCTTGTACCCATTTCGATCAAACTTATCAGCAGAAACAAGACCCTTGGTGATACAAGGAACATGCAACACGTCCTGAAGGGTAACCGTTTGACCATCTTTAAAGTTTAGTCGCACTGTGCCTTTACCACGAACTTCCACTCGATGTCCATTAGCACATACCACCACTGTTCCTTGAGGCACAGGACCATAAGTAAGAAATGAGCCACGATTCCCACAAACATGAACAGTGGCTCCAGAATCCAAAAACCATCCTCTACATGCCACAATGCGTGTATATTGAGAAAGCATGTTAACATCTCCAAGACCCACATTAGCCACTAGATTGGTGACTTTCTCAATATCAACAACACTTGTAGAACCAACCGTAGATCTAGATTTCCTTTGAGAGCACTCTCGTGCATAATGCCCGGTTTCTCCACAAACATGACATTTACCCGATCTCTTTGGTTGATGGTTGGTCGTTTGATGTGACTTTTTGAATTCCTTTTTCTTTGGTGCTGTAAACTTTCTATTCTTTGATGCCCCTTTTCCCTTTTACCCAGATCCTCCAACAATATGATTCACACTCGATCGACTTTACCTCTTTTGTCCCTGTTGCGCATTTCCTCCTCAATTCGAAGGTGCTTCAACAGTTCATCCAAAGAGTAGTCCTCAGACTTGTGCATCATTCTCTTGAGAAATCTTTCCAAGTAGGAGGTAGTTTTGCAATAATGACCCCTACTTGAAAGATTTCTGGCAGCGAAATAGAAAGCGCGGTCAATTTGTTAACAAGAACTTGGAGTTCATGCACTTGCTCCAAGATTGACTTGTCATCAACCATTTGAAAGTCTAAGTACTTGGAAATAAGGTATTTGTTAGTACCTTCTTCATGAGCCTTAAACTTATCTTCCAAAGCTTTCCATAATTCTCTAGCACTTGTTATCGGCGCGTACAAGTCATAGAGACGATCCGAAAGAGAATTTTTTGATATGGCCAAGGCAAAGATCTTCAGCTTCCTTACGGACAAGTCTTTGCTTAGCCAAATCTTGATTCGGGACCTCTCCAGCCTCAAGAGGAGGGTCATCAGGGATTGTGGGCAAGCTTGGATTAAGGATATAGTAGAGTTCAGCACAACAAGCATGAACTTAACCTTATCCGCCAACGGTATAGTTCTGGCCATCGAATTTGTCCAACTTGACAAACTCTTAATTCATGAATCTCAGATTAGTGTTAGTAGTTCACCGTCCATTAGTTCTGTTGATTAAACACAAAAAATAAAATCCTTTAAGATTGTTGAAATAATTTAATCAAACAGAAAATTAGTATTAATTTTATTAATTACCAAGTTGTTGGCCAAACCAGTTTATTCCAACGTGAACAAACTGATTGAAGAAAGGTAGAAGGAGACTGTCCCTTTATCGGACGAATTTAAATAACACTGCAAAATTAAAACCTACCTTAGTTTGACTGATTATGAACACGAGATCCCTTAAATGACGAAATCTGTCTAAGATTTTACGTATTGCTGTGAGCTACAGCGTAAACTCCCAGGATTTAATGCAGAACTGATCTGTATTCCAACAGCAATGGAAACCAGAAAACGCAGAAGCTGAAGAAGAACAGGAACACAGGTAGAGACTGCGAAAATGCAAGTTAAGAATGGTAACATGAGGCTTTATTTATAGTTCAATTATAACAAGAATGAGAAAACGGGAATGATAACCACTATCAACCAATTCGAATTGCTGATATATCTATCTCAAATTCGAATTCCTGGATTAATCCCATACGAATTCGAACTGGTAGGATAACCCCACTGTTCGAATACTCTACTCAAACTTATCTCAGCTCTATCACACCTGAACCGGACCCCAGCTAAAAATAAAAGCTCCTACGATAGATCGTACGTGCGAAAGTGCGCCTCAAACGCGCCCATTCGCGAGCTCGCGGCTCGCTCGGCTCATGCTCGGCGCGTGTGGGCTTGACCCATTTCTCAACCCATTTAACACGTTGGAGGTCCATAAGGGATAATCCCTTATAAAGCGCTCAAAGTTCACTTCCCTCACCAATGTGGGATGGAGGAAACATAACAACTTGTTTAACCACTTAACTACCATTAACAACAATGATTCCTTTCATAACTAATTACCTACTAAACTCACATGTATCCTTAATCCCACAGCATGAGATATCATTAAAAAGCATGATTTTTCAAAGCATGGCATAAGTTTTTATCTTTACCTTTTGAAATGAAAGTTGCAGCCATTGTCATTGTATTGACAAGTAAATCCAGGGCCGGCCCTGAGAATTCGTGTACCCTGTTCGATCTCGAAAAAATGTGCCCTTAGGCCTTAATGAAATTGGGTATTGGGCTCATTAAAGGTCTAAACCTAATGCCAAAGGGGTTAATAACTAATCTAAACCATAAGAAGATTTGTAAGTGGGCATATGTTGGTGTTTGTATGAATGTACCCTATTAAAAAAACATTTTAAAAAATATATTACCTATACATATCGGATTTTTTCATAAAAAAGCGTGCCTCTCGAAATATCAGGCTCTGGCCGGTGGTACTCCCCGCCCACCCCCAGGGCCCGCCATGAGTAAATCATGCGTGTAAAAAGTCATCTCTTTTAAAGCTTGTCACCTTTGCTTCAGTGACTCATCCTGCTATAACTTCCATTAATCATTGTTCATAAGAAACTAGTTATCATGGTTCTTATTAAGCATAGACCAAAAAAGCAATCTGGTGGGACCGGTGCACAATCAAAGAAGTGCAAAAGACAACTTACGGGCCTGGGTTCGATTGGATACATGATATCCACATGATTCGGTCTCATCTTCCTTGAACGGATGATAAAAGTCTGTTTTTTTTTTTCCAGAAAGAACATTCCAAAATCATTATAATAAAGTCATGTAATTTGATGCTGCTAGAAATGATCCAATTCCGTTACCAGCCGATGCACATACAACAATACCTACTTCTATTTCTCCTAATCATTAAAGAAAACAAAAAAAAAAACTTACCTAAAACATAGCTTGGTCTTTAATTAGAAGAATCCAACGAAAAAAAATGGTTCAACCCTTTTACTTTTGAGAAATCGCATCATAACTCCCCTACTCATGGTTCTTATCACATATAAGTCGCAACATAAATTCTTATCACTAAATACTTAAACAAAATAAACAATCATGTTCAACCAATACCATCGTCCATAATTTTCAAACATTTAAGCCAGCCTCTAGTTTTAAATGTTGATTACTGTTATGAAAACATATATGTCACATGTCAATTATCTCTCCAACTTATTCTCATATATTGTTAGTTCCAGTTATGTTTGACTATATCCTTTTATCTCCTTGTGTATATATTAAAGAGCATGAATGAATGAAAATAGAGTTCTCAAAATTTACGACACGTTTTGACTCTTCATGGAAAATAACCAGCAATCTTCAACATCAGGAATTCATCAACACCACTTTTGGATTCACAATCCGGGTACGCCATCAAAATCTCCACATTATATTCAATATGCTTTCATGTTATCAGTATAGCTTTGCGTATCCAAAGATGAATCACAAATTTCGTTTTTACATACAGTGGTAATTAAATTTTGTTACAAGTATGCAAACAACAAATTTTGTTTCAAGTATTTTCAAATTGGTTTTTTAATCTAATTCTTTGGATAACAAGATATAGGTTTTCTTGTTTAGACTTTAGAACATAGGATTTTTCTTTGTTTTGTACTTACATTAACACATATTGAATCGAAACCAAATTTTAAGTATCGATTTGAAAATCAAAGAACAATTTACTTTTTCCTAACAATTCGGCGGTCACTGCCGCCACGAACAATTTACTTTTTCCTAACAATTCGGCGGTCACTGCCGCCACGAACATCGTGAAAGAACCACGCACACAATACATATACTCGCATGACTGACACGTAAATCTTCCTTCGACGACTGCATTCAACCGCCATCCGGTGCGGATGCACTTCTGCATCACAACCCGGACGCTCTAGTAGATCTTCACACGACGCATATACGGCTTACTTTGTGGCGGCTCGTAACACCGACAACCGGTTTTCTCTATATAACCGCCGTTCTTCCGGTGGATCTTTACCCGATGTACCGATGGTCGTCGTTTGTTGCCGGTGCCTAATCGAAATTTTTTTTTGTCAATCAAGTTCCTAACAGAGTCCGGTTTCCTCCCCATTTTATAATCTGTATATTTTTTTTGTTATTCTTAACTATATATGCTAATCGATCTATATAAATGCCTATTTCATGACAACTGTCTTCCAGCCTAAATATTTTAATATTATTGTTTTTTTTTTACTTGCATAAATGATACATTATTATAAATACTAGGTGGACACCCGTCCGATGAACGTGTTGTTGTTAGTGATAAAAGTAAATTATTAGGAACCCAAATAAAGGAAGTTGGAGTTTGCACTACTTTCTTTCTTGAACATGATTTATGCGCCTATAAATTATTAGGAACCCAAATATGAAAAGGATTAGCCAGCAACACGTGCATAAAACATCTTCCTTGCTTTTCTGCACCACATTAGAACACTCAACAATGCTAACTAAACCATCATTCACACTGTTTGAAAATTGTTTTTAGGTGCTTTAAGCATTATTCAATAAACCATCTGCCAATCTGCTAAATTTGGATGTTGGGCCAATTTCCTCATCCGTCAAATAAAAAACACAAAAGTGTATTACCTGGAGAGCAAATACTGCCTTTCGGGCTCTCTCTTTGAATTCATCTTTGATGCATTATAGAACAACTATCAATTGAGAATGTATGTAGTTAGAAGCATTCACATGAAATTGAGATTCCACTAGTGTAATTTATGAAATTAAGAGTAACTATGCTCACCTCTAGGGAACTTCTCAAAGAGAAACTCAATCAACATTCGAAAGCATGCATTATTTTTTTACGCATGCTTCTTAATTAGTTCCGAAGATTTATATTAATAAAATGGGTCCTCTTTAACTGATTATTGAAAACCAAAATGATTTAATTACCTTGAATTTTGCAGCGTGGAACCATGGTTCCTCCAAATATGATAGCACTAATTATCTCTGCAGTTATGCTCTCAAACAAATCAGCTTCTCTAGCTGCACAATCACCTACATTATCTCTAACCTTGTATACGGAAATCCACAAAATCATTAAATCTAATAAATCAAAATTTTCATTATGATAAAAGAAATGATATGCGTTAGCCTAATATATCAGATACAAATAATGAAATAATCAATATATGAGAAACTGATGGTGGATACTAATTGCTGCAGTTAAGATACACATAAACCATCAAACAGTAACTACACCTCCGGAGCAAGGATCTCAATGGTGTGTTTGGTTGAAGGTTTGATGATCTCTCTGTGACCGAGTTAGTAGAGGCGAATTCACCTTCTCGGCTAAGTCCACCATATTGATCTGGAGCCAGCTCAGGTGCTATGTACCTAAGATTCAATCAAACAAATCACGTATGATCAGATAACATTGTTATAAGAACCCAACTCGAAAAAAAGAGACCATGAATTACAAAAGTATTACTCACTTGAAGAGGGTTTCAGCAGTCTTTGAAGGTCCAGCAAACACAAACTTGCTCTTGGTCCTTTGTGTGAAGAACGGACTGATGATCTTATAGAAAGCCATGTACAGAAAAGGCACATTGATAAACACCTACAAAACCAAAACTCAATTAGACATTTCATGGAACACTTGATGGACATAGCTAACACAGAACAATTTCAATACCTGTTTCGCAACGAATTCAGGGTAGTTATCCTATAACAACTGAAGATCCTGATTCGTAGCTTGATGAAGATCCCGCTTAAACAGTCCAGGCGAGCTCTTAAAATCGATAACTTGAACAGTCGTACACACTCCATTCGGGATGAAATCGAGCTTTCGAGCCTTCTATAACCCTTTGTCTGCATCCTCAGTTCTCTCAATATAAAGCTCCAACTGTTGTTTCAACGCCAAATCCTCCTCCGACTGTCACATTCAAAAACAATAATCAAAATCGTTAAACCTAAATACAAAAAGAAAAGAAGTAATTAGTGATTAGTTAAGAGAAACTGATACTCTCTTTATGGTATGAGAGCTTCATGCTCAGCCAGTTACAATTCTGATCTGTTAATTTTCTGGCAAAGTTGTTATTTTTCCGGTGAAAGTTCTGGCCATTCTTCTTTCATAATTCTCTCTCACTCTTCAATTCATACTATCATCTTCATCAATCTAATCGTCATCTTCAATTCTTTTTCCATTTGCTCAATCTTTTGATTCAATCCTCTGTGTTCTTCAATCTCTCATGGCTATACCTGCAAATTCAACTCAATCATCATCCTCTTCAACTATAAGTGATAATTTCACAAGTTCTTACAGCAATTTTCCAAACATTACAAACCTGATGACTGTCAAACTTGATAACACCAACCTTTTGAACTGGCAACATCAAACACTAATAACTTTGAAGACTTTAGGGCTTCTTCAAGTTCTAAATTGAGATATTACACCACCTGATGATGCTGATGCCAGATCTGCTTGGGAATGTTCTGATGTATATGTATCAGCCTAAAAAAACAAAAGTTTACAATATAGATATAAAATAATAAAATAGATGGTTAACATATCTTCACACATTACCTCTAGATCTGAAACTTCACTTCTTTATTCTAGCAACTGAAGGAGAAAAACGACATGATTGAACCGTAAACATCCCAAATAGATAATTTACGTATCCGTTGATAACCAAACATTTTGAACAATGGCTAGTAGAGGTGATGACCAAAGAATATTATCATTATAAACAATAGATATTCCGGCACCTCCATAACTTCGATAATCCGACACCTTTGTAGCCCTGCATTGTAACAGAATAGCATTTCCCTTCTTTCTATTGATTAGCTTAGAAACTGGCGGATGTATCGAAAAGTTAAAACTTGAAAATTTTCTTTTCAAAATCCTAATAAAATGAAAGAAAACAGTTTTGAGATTACTCCATAAAGTCTGCTTTTGGTTTACTTTCGATCATTTGCTATAGTGCTGAGGTGATTAATACTCTACAATAGGAGTAAATAGCACTAGTACTGATGATTATACGCACTTGTGTGCCCCCCCCCCCCCCCCCCCCCAGTATGACTACAGAAAACATCAATGCCTCAAATTTTTGAATCTTGGTACTTTCCTAGCTGTTAAGATTATACACTATGTGAATCAATGATTTTTATCGACGGAACATGGATAACAGCCAACGCTACCTGGGACAGCCGCGAATGGCTGGCTTATATGTTGCAACAACAGACCAGATGTTGCCATCGTAGCCTCAGATGCAAAATCTTCTTCATCGGCCTGCGCAGCACAGAGACATTCAAGGCTCACCGACGGCGATTATCTCTCTCCACTTATTCTCTGCAGTGAGAGAAGTAGAGGCACCGAGATCGGGCCTGAAAAAGGCATTCAACGGTCACCGGCGATTACCTTCCCTCTATACTTTATATATAGTAAGAAAAGAATGAAGAGGTACCAAAATCGCCGGCCGGCGATGATGGTTTTAGAGAGAGAAAGAAACACAGCAGATCTACGTTCTCTCTCTACTCAGAGACATTCAACGACTTTATCTCTCTAGTGAGATAAGGAGGCAACTCAAGTTTAGAGAGAAAAAAAGACATGATTGAACCGTAAACATCCCAAAGAAAATACATTTTGATATATGTTTTCAATTTTAAAATTCAAAATTTAACATAGATTATATTAACATTTTAAATTGTTATTTATGACATCAGCAAAACCTACGTAACATGTCTAGTTAGTTCACACAAATGCAAAATTACATCAACGCTACTCTTCTTTTATATATAGTTAATTAATGATAATAACATATCAATTCTTGTCATCTTGTGTACAACATTAACGTTTTTCGCATGTAGGACAGTCGTACACCACTAAACAATTATTATTATTTCTTTTATTTAAATTTTTGTTTGAAGCACACTTTTAGATATAGACGATACTGTTACTATTTTACATCTAGAATTCTACCTTTGCGACAACTGCATTACAGAACACAAATTTCATTAGTAAATATGCACAAGTTATTCTACTTATTGTATGACGTTTTAGAACATGTAGTTCTAACTAAAGAGAACCTGAAGTTCTCATACAATATACATTTTATATACATGCTCGGTTTTAAATGCATTATTCTTTCCTTTGTAGATAAAAATGTCGAACTTATCAAAACTCGAATTCGTCGCACTTGACATCTCGGGAAACAACTACGTCCCATGGACTCTTGATGCTAAAATTCATTTAACAGCAAATAATTTGGGGGAGACAGTTACTGATAATAATAAGACTTCCCCTCAAGATAAAGCAAAAGCTATGATATTCCTTCGTCGTCATCTTCACGAAGACCTTAAGCGGGAATATTTGACTGTTGAGGACCCTCTTGAATTGTGGAAAAATATTAAAGAACGTTTTAACCATCAGAAGTTGGTCTTACTCCCTAAAGCCCTCTATGAATGGATTCATTTAAGACTACATGATTTTAAAACTATTGGTGAGTATAACTCTGCCTTGTTTCGCATTACCTCTGAGCTTAAATTATGTGGTGAAAAAATAACGGAAGAAGACATGCTTGAAAAAACTTTCTCAACGTTCCATGCATCAAACATGCTTCTGTCGCAGCAATACAGGAACGTAAATTTACTAAATATTCTGAACCGGTCTCATGTCTTCTGGTTGTGGAGCAAAATAACAAGCTCCTACTACGAAACCATCAATCACGACCCACTAGTGCAAGCCCATTCCATGAAGCGAATGCGGCACATTATCAAAGCGGACGTGGGAGAGGCAGAGGCAGAGGCCGCGGTCCCAGCAGAGGTCGTGGTTGTGGACGGGGAAATACATGGTATCGGGAGTCTCACAAATCTAAAAATAGTGGTGGCGAATCGAGTCGACACAACATGGGGCGACCTCCAAAGGGGAAATCTAGCGGGAACCAAAACAACATTTGCTATAAATGTGGGATGTCAAATCACTGGTCTCGCACATGTCGCACCCCCAAACACCTCGTTGAGGCTTATCAAAGGACGATGAAAGAACAAGGAAATAAGGTTGAAACTAATTTGATTGAGGATGCACCTCTAGCAACGATATCAGACATTCATTTGGATGCATATGATTTCATTGAAAATGTTCATGATTTTTAAACTTATGTTAGTAGCTTTTATGGTTTTACTTTTAGATTGCGACTATTTACTCGTTATGTTTGAACTATTCTCCTGTTTATTTAAACACTTGTAATGGTTTAACTTCGTATTTTGCATTAGCTTTATTTATTTTTATTTCCTAAAGAAACATGTATATCAGCTCCAGCAGAGTTATTAGTGGTGATGAATGTCTGGTAGATAGCGGTAGTACTAACATAATTCTCAAACATACGAAATTTTCTCCGAGTTGTCCCCAGCGGAGACACATGTTGGTACTAGATCTGGTGTTAGTAATCTTATTGAAGGCTCCGGCAGAGCACACATAACCCTTTCATCGGGTACCCAACTAATTATTGATAATGCATTATATTCAAGTAAATCCAGAAGAAATTTACTTAGCTTTAAAGATATTCGAAAAAACGGTTACCACCTAAAAACGATATCTGAAAATAATATCGAATATCTTCAAATTACTTCAAACACAAATGGGCAAGAAACCATTATCGAACAACTAAAGCTTTATCCTCTGGATTATATTGTACTAATATTACTCATACTGAATCATAATGGTGGTGAGTAACCAGAAGTTACTAGATAAAGACACATTCACAATATGGCATGACCGACTAGGTCATCTTGGTAACATAATGATGAGGCGAATAATTGAAAGTGCAAATGGGCACCCTCTTAAAAATTTAAAAGTCTTGCTATCACAAGATTTATCATGTGCGGCATGCTCTCTAGGCAAACTCATTGCTCGGCCCTCACCAACTAAGTTGACACAAGAAAACCCCTCATTGTTAGAAAGAATACAAGGGGACATGTGTGGGCCTATACATCCTCCTTGTGGTCCATTTCACTATTTCTTAGTCTTAATTGACGCCTCATCGCGATGGTTACATGTGAGTCTTTTACCTACCGACTTTTAGCTCAAATCATACAACTAAGAGCTAATTTCCCAGATAATCAAATAAAAAACATACGGGTGGATAATGCGGGAGAATTCACATCCCAAGCTTTTAATGACTACGGTATGTCGATTGGGATAAATGTTGAACATCCAGTAGCTCATGTTCACACACAAATTGGTTTAGCTGAATCATTAATTAAACGATTACAAATAATCGCTAGACCTCTCCTGATGAGATGCAACTTGTCATCTTCTACATGGGGGCATGCTATTCTACACGCTGCTACACTAATTCGATTAAGACCAACTGCCAATCATGAATACTCCCCATTACAACTGGTCTCCGGAAGAGAACCAAATCTGTCCCACCTCAAAATATTTGGTTGTGCGGTATATGTACCGATATCGTCACCTCAACGCACCATAATGGGACCACAGAGAAGATAGCGTATTTACATTGGTTTTAACTCCCCGTCAATTATTAAATATTTAGAACCATTAACAGGTGACATGTTTACAGCATGTTTTGCTGACTGTCAGTTTAATGAGACAGTATTCCCAGTCTTAGGGGGTGATAAGACTAAAGAAAGACTGGTAACACAAGAGTTAACATGGAATGCATCATCGTTATCAAATCTCGACCCCCGAAGTGGTCAATGTGAATCTGAAGTCCAAAAGATTATACATTTGCAAAGAATCGCAAATGAATTACCAGATGCATTCATAGACACAAAAAGAGTGACAAAGTCACATATACCAGCATCAAATGCGCCTGCTCGAATTGAAGTAATCCCAGAAGCGATTACCATACAAAGAAAGCGTGGGAGACCAATAGGTTCCAAAGATAAAAACCCACGTAAACGAAAAGAGCAGAATAAATCAGTTGGTGAAAACTTAGTAAATGAAACCCCAGAAGAGGTAAATGTCCCACAAGAGACTAATACAATTCCAGAGGAAAATGAAAATGAAATTCCAGAAGACACACCGGTACCAAATGAAAACGAGATCTCTATCAATTATGTACAAAATAGTACAATATGGAACCGAAATGAAACACGTGTTGATGATATATTCACATATGCTATAGCAACGGATGTAATTAATGAAAATAACTATGTACCTAACACTCTAGAAGAGTGCATGCACAGAACTGATTGGCCAAAATGGCAAGAGGCCTTAAAGGCTGAGTTAGGTTCGCTTGAAAATCGAAATGTTTTCGGACCTATAGTCCGGACACCCATAGACATCAAACCAGTTGGTTATAAATGGGTGTTTGCTATAAAAAACGAAAAGAATGAGATTATACGATATAAGGCACGCCTTGTAGCACAAGGGTTTTCCCAAATCCCAGGAGTTGATTATGAGGAAACGTATTCCCATGTAGTGGATGCGATAACCCTTAGATTTCTAATTGGCCTTGCAATCTCAGAAGGACTTCAAATGAGACTTATGGATGTCTTCACTGCATACTTGTATGGGACACTAGAAAATGACATGTATATGAAAATCCTAAAGGATTAAAAATGCCTAAAGCATTAAAATCAATATCCCTAGATATGTGCTCTATAAAACTTAAGAGGTCTCTATATGGTCTCAAAAAATCTGGTCGTATGTGGTACAATCCACTCAGTGAATATCTCGAAGAAGAAGGATATAAGTCTGATGTAATTAGCCCATGTGTCTTTATAAAAAGAACACACTCAAAATTCACTATAATAGCAGTCTATGTAGATGATATAAACATCATCGGAGCTCCTGAAGAGATAGAAAAAACTGCTAATATATTAAAGAGAGAATTTGGGATGAAAGACCTCGGTACGATAAAATTATGTCTCATCCTGTAGTTCAAGCATTTGCGTTACGGTACATTCGTCCACCAATCAAACTACATCCAAAAGATGTTAGTACGTTTTAATATGGACAAAGCTCATCCGTTTAGCATACCTATGGTTGTCCGACCGCTTGATCCACATAAGGATCCTTACCGCCCTCAAGAAGAAGGCGAAGAAGTACTTGGTTCAGAAGTACCATACTTAAGTGCGATCGGTGCCCTTATGTATCTTGCAAATAACACGAGACCCGATATTGCATTCTCGGTACATGTACTAGCGAGATATAATTCAAATCCAACACGTAGACACTGGAATGGAATAAAACACATATTTAGGTATATTTGCCGGACACAAGACTTAGGTCTTTTCTACCAGAAAGATCAAAAGTCCCAGCTTGTTGGGTATGCCGGTGCTGGATATCTATAAGATCCACAAAAGGTAAAATCTCAAACAGGTTATGTATTCACATATGGCGGTACAAAAATTTCTTGGAAGTTAACTAAGCAAACACTTACAGCAACGTCATCAATTCATGCCGAATTGATAGTTGTGATACCCAGGACGAAACCAGGTACACTTTGAATGGTCAAAACTTTAAAGCATGCTTAAAACACTAATTGTGTGAAAACCCTAAAAACATGTGTGACTTGTGTGCTATGCTAAACGATATCTGTTATGTCTCGGAGGAATCCGAGAGTACGTCATGATTAACATGACACTATTAAGGGCCAACGGTGTGAGGTTGGTGTCCTTAGCCTGTAACAACGTGTTAAACGGGAGCTTTCCGTTTAACAGCGCATTAAACATTTAACAATGATTGTTAGGCCATTGGTAGGGCTCACTAAAGATTCTGAGTTCACGAAACATCTTAGTTATGTGCCTCAGACAATGACATAAGATTTGAAGCAAATCGGAGCTCGGGCACGCAAAATGAGGCAGCTTCCCGGTTAGGGAAACGCCTTCGTTTTGAAAACAACACAAGGCAACCAAACATGCAAGGAACGGTCAATCAAGCCTAAAAACACTTAAACAACCCTAATACGAGCCTATTATGATTAAAACATAACCGGGTTCGGATTTCGAGACGGTTATTTAGGGTTTTCAAAACCGAGTCTTTTAACACTAAAAACGAAAAAAGGAGTCCGTTTCGCAAATCAGGGGCGCGTGTGGGACCCGAAAACGAACCTAAACGCAAAACCGGAGATAAACATCATCTTTTAACCTCCAAATTTGAAGCACGACAAAGCATAGTGGGGTAGGGTGCCCCCACTTGAAACCCCCCCCCCTATTATATATTTCTTTTTTTCTTTTTTTAATTCATTTTCATCACAAATTCTGCTCAAATTCTTCAATATATCAGCTGATCTTCAAATAAAACAAGCCAAATCAAAGGTATAATTCAAGTTTCATGTGATTTAAATGATGATTTCTTATGAAAACATGAACTAGCTTAAGAAAACCCTTTTTAATCCATGATTCGGGATGATTTAAACATGATTCTTAGCTAAACAAGAACACATCAGGGATTCCTTGATGTTATATGATAGCCAATCACCAAACTTTGGTTTTTGATACTCTAATCGACCCTTATTCGACCAAAATCAATTAACAAAGTTATGAACCGAAAAACCGCGAAACAAGGCTTGATTGACATGATTTAAGGCATGGTTGGATTGTACTTGATGTGTAGGTACTGAATATAGCACCCACACACTTTTGGACTCAATAGAAACGCTCGGAAACGAAGCTTGCGCTAGGTATAACGCCCGAAACCCTGAACTAGAGTAGGCAGAATATTGTTTGGTCTATAAATTGGTCCGTGATGCTTTTATTGAGCTGAAATTTGGTGTGGTGATGTAGGGTATTGACAGGAATGTCCACGTAAAAGTTTAGAATTTTTGGAATTTTCTATGATTTTTGGTGAATGTTTTACTGTTTTACCAAAAAAATCCAAATAAAATACCAAACGGAGTCAATAAATCACCAAAGTTTGTATGAACACTAAGGAACATATAGGGAATGTTCTAGGAAGTTTGGGAGCCCATTGATAGAATTTTGATTAGGATTAAAAATCCTTGTTTTTTGGAGTTTTCGGTAGCCGGAAACGCACTGAAACAAAATCAAAAAAATTCCAATTTTTTTAAGGAAGTTTCGGACATATAAGGAGTTTACTAGAATATTTTGAGAATTTTTATTGATTGGATGATAAGGGATGTAAATTATTCGGTTAAATACTGTTTTACAAAAAAATTATTTAAGTTATAAAAATAACTTTACAAATTCCCAGAATATTTTTCCTTAAATATATATATTGTTACTGATTTCTACAAAAAATTCATATTTTTATAAAATACTTAGACCAAATAGGATTTTTCAGCTTTTAAAACAGTTATTTTAAACTAAATTCGGCAGATTACCGTGTAACGAACCTGCCGGAACCGGGAACTGACCAAACCCGACATTTGCTATAAAAGGACACCGGGAGCATTCCGGGAGATTCCAGCGTCATTTGGACACTAGGGGTGTGTCCAATGCCAGTTCGGGAGACCCCCGACGGCGAAAGTGGAAACTCAATTTTTGGCAACCTGGACTCCCCAAACGCCCAAACACCCTTAACGAAAAGTTAATATTTCTTAAATAACAACATGTTGACACTATTGGTATTCCCGTACCATTGAACGAACATGCCAAACTACTGACTTTGGCTGGCACACGAAACGGTGCCAAGAAGCCAAACTGAAAACTGATACTACCCTGACATCCATCACCATACCAGTGTCCTATAGACTCAATCCATGGTGACAACTCATAACCAGGTCCAAGTTATAACCATTATCAGCTTAGATACTGATTTGAGACCCAACTTGCATGCGTGTTATTAAAGCTGATCCAGTCGGTTGATCACTCTTTGTTGAGACTATTGCTTTCACTATGAGTTTCACTCCCCCACTTTTAAACTGTTTTACTGTTTTCTGGGGTGATTTGCATGTTACAAACTGTTTTAATTGCACCAACTTGTGATGATGTGAATTACCTAACACACGAACTATCCTCACTACAAGTGATTAACGTAAGCCGTGGGCAGTGGATAGTACTATTGGTCTGACAAACCCAGTTGCTACGACCGGACTGTGTGCCGGCAAACAGTCAACTGCACGCGTCCTAAACTTGTTTATGTTGTTAAGCCTAACTGCATTGGGACGTTGAACTGCAAGTGACGAAGTTGGTGGGCTGGGGGTGTCTACGTGACACGGGCCGGTGGGTTGAGGTGTCTGTGGTGACACGGCCCTGGGCGTACCAAGGTGTCTGTGGTAACACGGTTTGGTTAAAACAGTCAAGGTTTCACTTGTACACTCGTGTAATTCGATCTGTGATCTGTGACACATGCAATTAAACTTGTTAAAACATTTGGCTACAAACAACCAAACCAGTGAAACTCACCGGCTCGTTTAGCTGACCCTTTTCAAAACTAACATGCATTTCAGGCAAAGCGAAATTGGAATAAGGAATGTGCGTATGGAATGGATTGAGTAGTGGACAGTAGCAGAATAAAAGCTATAGTGGCTTGTAGTACCGCACTTAAACTTATGGGTTGTAATATGATACTTTAAATATGGTGTAACTGATGTTCCCTCTTTATATGTTATCACGTTTTTAAATTATGAGGAACTACCATGTGTCTGCCGCACCCCGAAATTGTCTTCCTCTGCGAGTCGGGGTGTGACAGAAGATGGTATCAGAGCCATCGGTTATAACGAACTAGGTATCGCTAAAGAACCTAGATTATAATCTCAAGTTTAGTTTCCTCGCACTGAGAACCTCTAGAGACTGAGTAGTGTGGCTATTACCAGGACGGCCTTGTGGGGCAAATAAATTATTGTGGTCCGGAACACAATAATTTATCTACTCATACTTGGGAGTTCTGGGAACGTCATTGAGATCGGACGGAAATGCGTCTACTAACATCACCGACCATGTATAATTTTTTTTAAAATCTTAAAATCAAAATTTTGTGCGATACGTGTTTATGTGTATATATTTTGAATGTCGATTTTTGGGTATGTCAGTAAGTAGAATCAGTGTTGTATGTTGTCTTTCTCTACAGGTACCATGTCGTGTCATTCGAGCTATCATACTGCATCCCGTACCCAGACCGATCCTGAGGAGAATCCACTTATGCCCCTTCTGTCGTCAAGTAATGAGTCGGATCAGTCCGGTTATTGTTGTGGTAGTTACTCCCTAGACCCCGTACCAGGCGCGAAGGAGAGGTCTCGAGCGCCTATCGTTCTCCGTCTCACTACCCGCCTAGCTCCTCGGAGCGTAGTCGTACCCTGAATGTAGTTGTTCAGGTAGGACCTATCCCCAGGAGCCCTACTCCTGCTACGGAGCTTTGGGAGTGGGAGCCTGTAGCCCCTCGTTTACCCAACACCAGAGACTCCCCCTGAGCCTTAGACTCCTTCTACCCCGAGCACTTACTCACCATCTTTACCTAGTTCTTTTGAGGAACCCACTATTAGCCTCCAACAGACGGCTCGTCGGAGGGTACCCGCACCCGTACCTGTTTTTACACCACCACTCTCCCCTTTTCACATGGGAGCGCGGCAGCAGGTTGCTGCCCGTTTCCTCACACCACCTAGGGAGAACCTCTCTCCTTTTCACACCTACAAGCGAGGTGGCCCTTCTCGCCCGTTCAGAGAGCCTTCCCCACCTGTTTGGGGCGTACCATTCCCTCCTCAGGAGGCACCTGCTCCTCTCACCGAGAGCAGTCTGATAGGCTTCTTGTTTGAGCAGATCGCAGCGTTACGGATGGTGCGCGACGAGGATGAGCAGCACAGGATGTCGATGGGAGATTATCTAATCGTCTTACAGCAGGCGATCATTGCATTACAGCAGGGTATGGGGTATGTTCATCACGACCAGGGCCGTTTTCGGGCGATGCTGTATGGATGCATCGGTACCATCGTGGGTCTGGTGGCAGGTTATGTGGGTTTGGCATTTTGGTTATGGCGTTAGTAGTATAGTTTTCTTTTCAGTTTAGATAGATATGATGTATCTTTTGCACATCCTACCAAGCACTGGGTTATGTCCATGTCGAGGTGGTGATGTAGTCGTAGTGTTTCCATGTTTTCATAGTTAGTACTTTCGTTGTATCGGGTATGTACGTCACTTTGGTGACCAGTACATTCTCTTCTCTCTTCACCTGATATTTATCTTTCAGAGATATCCAGAGTTCTTTTGCAGTTTTGTACTCAGGCAGTAGTATCAAGATATCTTCCTTAACAGATTGTTGAATCAGACTAATCATTTTCTTTTCAGCAAAATACTCCTCTTTCTGTTGCGTAGAATACTTGTACTTCTCTAGAATATTCTGATTCTCATCTCTTGGAACGACAAATCCTGTTTTGATCGCAACCCAACTTTGAAAGTGCATAGCTTGGACCCAGTTGGTAAACTTTTCTTTCCAGGCTTCATACTCTTCTAATCTCATCAACATTGGCGGCTTCACAGACCCCATTTCGTTTTCAAACTAATCTGTCGTTCAAAACACCTGAAAAAAGATTAGCAAACAGACAATTTTTAGAAAAAATTTGACTTTTTAATCGACAATATTAATGTATCGGTTTGCTAAATAACGGTGACCAGTTTTGACAGCACATTTAAGCACTGGCTCTTATGGGTTAAGTCTATGTGCACATTTTGACAGTTGTATGATGATGTATGCTATGATATAGGATGATGATTTTGGATATATGTGTTGTGGGTTCATGTGTGCAATGAAATTTTGTGATATGTGATGATTGAACATGTGACATTGATGCATATATATATATATATATACTGTTTACAATAGAATGGCCCCTAAATGCGCACCACAAATGACGGAGGCGGAAATTGCGCAAATGATAGCGCAACAACTTCAGGCAGTTATCCCCACAATTGTGGCACAGGTTAGCACTGGTATAAATGCTAACCGATAACCGAACCCGCAACCAGGGCCGGTAGGTCCAAACAATAATCAAAACAATGTTAGACCGGTCTGCACGTATAAGCACTTTATGGAGTGCAAACCAATGGAATTTAGCGGGATTGATGGACCGAATGGGTTAGTGAAATGAATCGAGAAGTCGGAATCGGTAATCAACATAAGTAATTGTTCTGGTGACTGTGCGGTTAAGTATACTACTTGTACCTTCACCGACCATGCCTTAAACTGGTGGAACATCATCGTTCAATCTCGCGGACAGGCCGCAATTATGCCATGACATGGGACGATCTTAAGGCATTGATGATGGAAAAGTTATGCCCGGCCAACGAGATTCAGAAGCTTGAACATGAGTTCTGGAACCTGCAGATGCAAGGTGCTGATCATGCAGGTTACACCAACTGTTTCAATGAACTGGCACGCATACTGCCAGACATGGTCCGCCCGGAACATATGCAGATCGAAAGATATATCTGGGGACTGGCCCCAGAAGTGAGGAGTATTATCAACACGGTGGAACACCTGACTCTGCACGGAGCGGTAGCCAGGTCAGATACTGTTACGTACGATATGGTTAGGCATAGGATTTTGACGATGCCTGGAGAGCAGGCCGGTAATAAGCGAGGAGCCCCGGAAAGTAGTCAAGCAGGGGCAGCAACAGCGAAGAGAGGGAAAGCACCCAGTCAGAGTTACGCCATGACTACCCCAACCGGTAACTCTGGTAGCTACAAAGGAAAAGCCCCAAGGTGCAACAAGTGCACTCTCCACCATTATGGTGCATGCCGAGCAGTGATATGCTTGAGGTGTAATAGGAGTGGGCATGATGCCCAAAACTGTAGGGTGTTCATGGAACCCAACCCCAAACCAACCCGTTTCCAACCCCCTAGGCCTCAACCTCGTCAGCAGCGACCACAACAACCAACACCACAGGTTACTTACCCCCGTACGTGCTTCAGATATGGTAGTACGAAGCATTTCCAGAGAGATTGCCCGAAATTCACTCAGCATGCAGCAGGTAGGAATACGCAGGGCCAAGCATCTACTTCAAATTCCGCCTGAGGTCGTGCCTTTATCATGGGATCTGGTGACGCACGCCAGGATCCAAATGTGGTTACAGGTACGTTCATCATTTTCGATCAATTTGCTTCAGTATTATTTGATACGGGCGCCGATTGAAGTTATGTTTCTACTGCATTTTTGCCTTTATTAAATATGCTTGTTATTGACTTAAAAAAACCGTATTCCGTCGAACTTGCCGACGGGAAATCAATCACCAGTCACCAACTCATTTGTAACTGCCCTATAACCCTTAATGGTTACCAATTTTCTATTGACCTTTTACCCGTAGAACTGGGAAGTTTTGACGTTGTTATAGGAATGGACTGGTTGTCCAACCATCGTGCTGAAGTGTTGTGTGAACAGAAGATTGTAAAGATTCCTGTGTCCCTGGACAATGTGATCATGGTACAGGGAGATAAGGTAGGTACCATGCTGAACCTCATATCCCACCTCAAGGCATTGAAGTGTATACGACAGGGATGTGACGTGTTTTTAGCCAGCGTCACAACAGATGAACCAGCCAAAAAGCGTATTGTATCTCGATAGTGCACGAATACCCAGACGTGTTTCCGGATGAATTGCCCGGATTGCCGCCCAATCGACAAGTCGAGTTTCGGATAAACCTAATACCAGGAACAGCACCCATCGCCAAAGCCTCATACCGTCTTGCACCGCCCGAGATGCAAGAACTATTGACGCAGCTACAGGAGTTACTTGACCGTGGTTTTATCCGTTCTAGTTGCTCTCCCTAAGGAGCCCAGTCTTGTTTATAAAGAAAAAGGACGGCAGCTTCCGAATGTGCATCGACTACAGAGAATTAAATAAGGTCACTATCAAGAACCGGTATCCTCTTCTGCGAATCGACGATCTCTTTGACCAGCTACAAGGATCCCGATATTTTTCTAAGATAGATCTTCGATCAGGTTACCATCAAGTGAAGGTCCAAGAGGACGATATCCCCAAGACGGCTTTTCGAACTCATTATGGCCACTATGAGTTTCTGGTTATGCCCTTCAGGCTAACCAACGCACCCGCGGTGTTCATGGACCTCATGAACCGGGCATGTAAACCATACCTCGACAAGTTCGTCATCGTTTTCATCGACGATATCCTGATCTACTCCAAGAGCAAGGACGAGCACGAGTATCATTTACGTGCTATATTGGAGATACTACGGAAGGAGCAATTGTACGCTAAATTATCTAAGTGCGACTTCAGGTTGCAAGCCGTGCAATTTTTGGGACATGTGGTGGATCAGTATGGAATTCATGTGGATCCAAGTAAGATAGAAGCAATCAAGAATTGGCCTGTGCCTAAATTTCTGAAAAAATACGCCAATTCTTGGGACTGGCAGGATATTACCGCCGGTTCATCGAAAATTTCTCCAGTATTGCCCAATCACTAACAGCCTTAACGCAGAAGGATAGGAAGTATGAATGGGGTGAGGATCAGGAAACAGCATTCCAGCTGTTAAAACAAAAGTTATGCAAGGCTCCAATTCTGACGTTACCCGAAGGTAACGATGACTTCGTCATATATTGCAACGCATCTCGACAAGGGCTCGGATGTGTCCTAATGCAAAGAAATAAAGTCATTGCATACGCTTCCAGACAACTAAAGGTGCACAAGAATAATCACACGACGCATGATTTAGAACTGGGCGCGGTTATATTTGCACTAAAGATATGGAGACATTATTTATATGGTACAAGTGGTACTATATATACGGACGACAAAAACCTCCAACATATTTTCGACCAAAAAGAGCTGAACATGAGGCAGCGCAGATGGGTGGAATTGTTAAATGATTGCGACTGTGAAATAAAGTACCACCCGGGAAAAGCTAATGTGGTAGCAGATGCACTAAGTAGGAAGGATCGAATTAAACCACTCCGAGTGCGAGCACTGGAAATGATTGTGCAAACGAGCCTTAAAGAGCAAATTCGGGACGCGCAGATGCAAGCCTTGGAGGAACACCAGTTACCCAGCGAAGGGTTGCACAGAAATGAGAAAACTTTGTAAAGATAACGGATGAGGTGTTGTATTGTAAGGATCGAGTGTGGATTCCTGTAAGTTCGGAGCTAAGACAGTTAATCCTGGACGAGGCCCGTAAATCGAGATATTCGATTCACCTCGGTACAGACAAGATGTACCACGACCTTAAAGAGTTTTATTGGTGGCCGGGGATGATAAAGGACGTGGCAGAGTATGTAAGCCAATGCTTGACGTGTGCTCGAGTTAAGGCAGAGTATCAGAAACCCTTTGGAATGTTACAACAACCCGAGATACCTCAATGGAAATGGGAGCAAATCACGATGGATTTTGTGACCCATCTCCCAAGAACACCTCGTGGTCATGACGCGATTTGGGTAATCGTCGATCGATTGACCAAACCGCACATTTTATTCCGATCCATACCACTTATAAGATCGACAAGTTGGCCGAGATCTACGCTAACGAGATAGTAGCCAGACACGGTGTCCCGGTTGCTATTATTTCACACCGAGACAGCTACTTTACCTCGCGATACTGGCAAAAGTTACAAGAAGCTTTGGGGACGCGGATCGATCTGAGTACTGCTTACCATCCCCAAACCGATGGCCAATCGGAACGCACGATCCAAACACTTGAGCACTTACTTCGCGCTTGTGTCTTGGACTTCGGAGGAAGTTGGGACAAACACTTCCACTGGTGGAATTTTCCTATAACAATAGTTACCACAGTAGTATTCAGGCAGCCCCGTACGAGGCGCTTTATGGTCGAAAGTGCCGATCACCACTTTGTTGGACCGAAGTGGGTGACACCCAACTGACAGGATCTGAGCTAGTACAAGAAACGACTGATAAGATCCACCAGATTCAGAAGAGATTGAAAGCCGCTCAGGATCGACAAAAGAGTTGGGCTGATGTGCGAAGAAAACCGTTATCGTTCGAAGTGGATGAACGGGTATTGTTAAAGGTATCACCGTGGAAAGGCGTTATTAGATTTGGAAAGTCTGGAAAGCTAGCACCACGATACATTGGACCCTACGAGATCCTAGCAAAAGTAGGTCCCATAGCATATCGGTTGAAGCTACCAACCGAGCTTAGTGCCATTCATAATGTCTTCCACATTTCAAACTTAAAGAAGTGCCTTTCAGACGAAGCCACCCAGGTACCTTTGGAAGACATACACGTTGACGATAAACTCCACTTTGTGGAGGAGCCTATAGAAATAGCTGATGGCAGAGTTAAACAATTACGGCACAACAAAATTTCACTGGTTAAAGTCCGGTGGAACTCTAAACAAGGACCTGAATACACCTGGGAACGGAAGGATGAATTTCGTAGAAAATACCCTCACCTTTTCCCTAGCTAAACCAAGTAAATTTTAGGGACAAAATTTCTTAACCAGGGGAGACTGTGATACCGAGGACGAAACCAGGTACACTTTGAATGGTCCTAAACTTTAAAGCATGCTTAAAACATTAATTGTGTGAAAACCCTAAAAACATGTGTGACTTGTGTGCTATGCTAAACGATATCTATTATGTCTCGGAGGAATTTGAGAGCACATCATGATTAACATGACACTATTAAGGGCCAACGGTGTGAGGTTGGTGTGTACTTAGCCTGTAACAACGCGTTAAACGGGAGCTTTCCGTTTAACAGCGAATTAAACATTTAACAATCATTGTTAGGCCATTAGTAGGGCTATTTAAAGATTCTTAGAGTTCACGAAGTATCTTAGTTATGTGCCTTAGACCATGACATAAGATTTAAAGCAAATCGGAGCTCGGGCACGCAAAATGAGGCAGCTTCCCGGTTAGGGAAACACCTTCGTTTTGAAAACAACACAAGGAAACCAAACATGCAAGGACCAGTCAATCAAACCTAAAAATACTTACACTACCCTAATAGGAGCCTATTATGATTAAATGTAACCGGGTTCGGATTTCGAGACGGTTATGCATGGTTTTCAAAACCAAGTCTTTTAACACTAAAAACGCGAAAAAATGAGTCTGTTTCGCAAATCGGGGACGCGTGTGGGACCCGAAAACGAACCTAAACACAAAACCGAAGATAAACATCATCTTTTAATCTCAAAATTCAAAGCACGACAAAGCATAAGTGGGGTAGGGGTGCCCCCACTTGAAACCCCCCTATTATATATTTCTTTTATTCTTTTTTTAATTCATTTTCATCACAAATTCTGCTCAAGTTCTTAAATATATCAGCTGATCTTCAACTAAAACAAGCCAAATTAAAGGTATAATTCAAGTTTCATGTGATTTTAATGATGATTTCTTATGAAAACATGAACTAGCTTAAGAAAACCCTTTTTAATCCATGATTAGGGATGATTTAAACATGATTCTTGGCTAAACAAGAACACATAAGGGATTCCTTGATGTTATATGATAGCCAAGATCACCAAACTTTGGTTTTTGATACTCTAATCGACCCTTATTCGACCAAAATCGATTAAACAAAGTTATGAACCGAAAAACAGCGAAAACAAGGCTTGATTGACATGATTTATGGCATGGTTGGATTGTACTTAATGTTAGGTACTGAATATATCGTCCACACACTTTTGGGACTCAAGAGAAACGCCCGGAAACGAAGCTGGCGCTAGGAATAACCCACGAAACTCTGAACTAGCGTAGGCAGAATATTGTTTCGTCTATAACTTGGTCTGTGATGCTTGGATTGAGCTGAAATTTGGTGTGGTGATTAGGTATTGACAGGAATGTCCACGTAAAATTTTAGAATTTGTGGAATTTCTATGAGTTTCGGTGAATTTTTGAATGTTTTACCAAAAGAAATCCAAAAAAAAATACCAAACCGAGTCAATAAATCACCAACATTTGTATGAACACTAAGGAACATACAGGGAATGGCAAGTTTGAGAGCCCATTGATTGAATTTTGATTTCGATTAAAGTCCGCATTTTTTGGAGTTTTCGGTAGCCGAAAACGCACTGAAACAAAATCGGAAAAATCCAAAATTTTTGCAAAGAGTTTCTGGACATAAGGAGTTTACTGGAATATTTTTAGAATTTTTAAACATCGGATGATAATCAATGTAAATTATTCGTTAAATACTGTTTTACAAATAAATTATTTAAGTTATAAAAATAACTTTACAAATTCCCAAAATATTTTTCTTTAAATCTATATATTGTTACTGATTTCTACAAAAATTTTCAGAATTTTATAAAATAATTAGACCAAATAGGATTTTTCGGCTTTTGAAATAGTTATTTTAAACTAAATTCGGCAGTTTACCGTGTAACGAACCTGCCGGAACCGGGAACTGACCAAACCCGACATTTGCTATAATTGGAACACGGGAGCATTCCGGGAGATTCTAGGGTGTGTCCAATGCCAGTTCGGGAGAACCCCGACGGCAAAAGTGGAAACTCAATTTTTGGCAACCTGGACTCCCCAAACGCCCAAACACCCTTAACAAAAAGTTAATATTTCTTAAATAACAACATGTTGACACTATTGGTATTCCCGTACCATTGAACCGAACATGCCAAACTACTGACTTTGGCTGGCACACGAAACGGTGCCGAGAAGCCAAACTGAAAACTGATACTACCCTGACATCCATCACCATACCAGTGTCCTATAGACTCAATCCATGGTGACAACTCATAACCAGGTCCAAGTTATAACCATTATCAGCTTAGATACTGATTTGAGACCCAACTTGCATGCGTGTTATTAAAGCTGATCCAGTCGGTTGATCACTCTTTGTTGAGACTATTGCTTTCACTATGAGTTTCACTCCCCACTTTTAAACTGTTTTACTGTTTTCTGGGGTGATTTGCATGTTACAAACTGTTTTAATTGCACCAACTTGTGATGATGTGAATTACCTAACACACGAACTATCCTCACTACAAGTGATTAACGTAAGCCGTGGGCAGTGGATATACTATTAGTCTGACAAACCCAGTTGCTACGACCGGACTGTGTGCCGGCAAACAGTCAACTGCACGCGTCCTAAACTTGTTTATGTTGTTAGGCATAACTGCATTGGGGCGTTGAACTGAAACGTGACGCAGTTGGTGGGCTGGGGGTGTCTGCGTGACACGGCCCGGCGGGCTGAGGTGTCTGTGGTGACACGGCCCTGGGCGTACCGAGGTGTCTGTGGTGACACGGTTCGGTTAAACCAGTCAACTCACCGGCTCGTTTAGCTGACCCTTTTTTTAAAACTAACATGCCTTTCAGGCAAAGCGAAACAAAAATAGGGAATGTGCGTGTGGAATGGCTTGAGTAGCGAACAGTAGCAGAATAAAAGCTATAGTGGCTTATGGGTTGTAATATGATACTTTAAGTATGTTGTAACCGATGTTCCCTCTTTATATGTTATCACGTATTTAAATCATGAGGAACTACCATGTGTCTGCCGCACTCCGCAATTGTCTTCCGCTACGAGTCGGGCTGTGACAATAGCACTATATGATGTCGGTTGAGAATGTGTGTGGTTGAGATCAATGATTAATCACATACAAGAAGCATGCGGATTATAACAGATTAAGAAGGAGCCGACAATAATTCATGAAGACAATGCTGCTTGCATAGCTCAAATCAGAGAAGGTTATATCAAGGGAGATCGAACAAAGCACATCTCACCAAAATTGTTTCAACATATGACTTGCAAAAGGAAGGGGAAATTGATGTTCGTCAGTTCAAGTCAAGTGAAAATCGAGCTGACCTATTCACGAAATCTTTACCTAGAAGCAGTTTCGAGCAGCTATCACACAAGATCGGTCTTCGTAGATTGAAAGATGTTTGTTGAATTCAGGGGAGATTTATACACGATGTACTCTTTTTCCCTTAACTAAGTTTTGTCCCACTGGGTTTTCTTAGTTAAGGTTTTTAATGAGGCAGAATAGTTAATCCAGTAGTATCAGTTTATTTATTTAGGTCCTGAAGTACCTACTTAACATCATCCTGAAGTATGTTGTTAACCGTGTATAATAAATATGAATATATATCTGGAGGGGAGTGTTATGAAAACAAATATGTCACATGTCAATTATCTCTCCTGCTTATTCTCATATATTATTAGTTTCAGTTATGTTTGACTATATCCTTTTATTTCCTTGTGTATATATGGAAGAGCATGAATGAATGAAAACAGAGTTCTCAAAAGTTACGACGATACTAATTATTTAAACAAATAAAACTTAAAATAAAACAACAAAATCATTAACTACAAGCCTAGAACAACTAAAAAAACAATTAAAAACATAAAAAGATCAAAGACTTATACATTTATATTTTCTCCTAATCATTACATAAAACAACAAAAATCAATAAAGAAAGGATACCCGTTCTAAGTCGGAATTTCGACGTAATAATATTCGGAACGACTGGGATTTTGAATTTTCCGGCCAAAAAACTCGTCCGGTCAAGAGTCGCTGTAGACTGTAGTTGTTGGGCATCTTTTTTGGAGTGGGATTGGAATTTGAATAGGTCGTGGGTTGGTTTGGGTTATGTAACACCCCAAAAACGTGCTTGGTAATTAAACCAAATTAACCGCGGATGAGAGGGTAAAATACCGTTAGTGATAAAAGTTAACCTGTAAACATTAGGATTTAAATAAATAAATCTAATGTTTAATTAATGAAAATGAATGCCTTTCTCGGAAGATAAAGTTTCTCAAAAGATTCGGACTACCGGAACTTAAATTAAACCGGGTCCGCCGAACCAGGACCCGAAACAGTGGGGACTGGGTTTGTCCACAAAAAGATTGAGATGTAACGTTTATAAAATGTGAATTTTAGAGTTTCTTGTGTTGAAAACCTTAAAAACACAATTAGTCCATTTATGTGATTAATTGATGTAATTACTCAAAGAATTGTGACATGTTTTCTTAAACTAGTATATGTTAATAAACATTTATGGGGTTAAATAATGGTGGATAAAACACTTAACTCTTAGTTAATATTAAGGGTTAAAATTTGATTGGGGTTAAAGATATATATATATATATATATAAAGGCTTAAATGAGGGACCTTTCTTGTAAATATGAGACTAAACAAAGCAAAAAAAAAGACTAGGAATCCCATTTTGGGTGGTCACGTGAATTCAGCCCCAAGGGAGGGCACTCCTAAGGTTATTCAACACTAAAAACCCTAAATTGGTGATGAAATTCATCAATTGAAGGTAGCAAAGATGAAATGTGTGACCAGGAGGGTTCATCTCATGGTTTAAGCATTTGGTAAGAACCCTAACACCAATCTCTTCTAAATTCCGTGACCCACAAGTGGGTTTTGACTAAATTAAGTTAAATTCGTGGAATGGGATGATTATATGTGCTACCTTGAACATGTCTAATAGTGTAGTGATAGTTTCATACTTGAAATTGGTTAATGTCAATAGATGATGATTTTGGTTTTTATTTAGTAGCTTGATGTTACTAGAATGATTGTACTTCTATGTTATTAGCATGGATTGTATGAGAATTATACCCTATGTGTTATGCATGATGCTTATTTGTAAAGTTGATTTGCAAGTTGATTACACGGATAGCCTAATTTGGTGGTTAGGATGAGTACAAATGATAAGTTCATGAATTGGTTACTTGCTAGATGTATAGTGATTGAAATAACCATGTATGATGTAGTATGCACACTATGTGTTTGTGAAAATGCCTAAGGGAAGTGTAGATAAATAGAAGGATCATGAACTTTAGAATATTGTATAAAATGATGTAATAATTTAATGTGAGTATATTATAGTTGGTTGGAAAGGTTTGAGGTATACTTCAACTCGCTTTAAGTATACAAAACCGAATAGAAGGTTAAACGCGTCAAAATTGCCGATTTCAGTAGCTAAGTGGGAAGTTGTTGCACAAAAATAAGTTGTCCAGATTTTGTAAAAATCGTATAAAATCACAGAAAATTCCTATGAAGACGATCCATATATGCTCTGAAAGCCCTCCAAGCATAGATTATTTCATATTTGTACATGAAGATATAGTTCGGATGTAAAATGGGTCAAAAATCACGATTTTTGCAGCTATGCAGTTCTTTTCAGCATGTTGTTTGGAACCATTTTACATGATGTCCTAATTTTTGAAAAATTGTATAAAATCACAGAAAAATCGTTAGAGGGTGTGCCATATACGCTTGGAAAGGTATTCGAGTCCTCTACAATACAACTTTGAACACGAAAAGCTGATTTAAATGTTAAAGATGTCAAAATGTGTCACGAACAACTTCTGCGCAAAAGTGCAACACTAAGATTGTGATTTTTATAAAAGTTTAACTAAATGCCACTGTTGATATAGGTATATATATATATATATATATATATAGGTAGAGGATCCTGTAAAAAAATCCCAAAGTGTGAGAAGGGTAAGAAAGAATTTAAACCATTAGATCTTTAATCTAATGGTTGAGATCTTGATGACAATCTTGTAAATAGTATAAAAATTAAAATAATTAATTTTCTAGATTAAGGGTATAAAGGTAAAATGAACATTATAATTTTAAAAAGTCACATGCAATCCATATGCAAGTTCCCCTTTTATTTTTTAAACGCCAATAACTTTTTATACGTAACTCGTTTTTTTTTTAAATTACACCATAATAACGAGTGTTTTTTAATCTTTAATATGAGTACCATATTACTATACTTATATACAGAAAAAAAATTACGTTCAATCGAATTGTTTCAGTTAATGGTTTTTTGTTTCAGTTAATGATGTTATATAATTATTGAATGGTGTTATATACTTATTGAATGGTGTTATATATATGTTGAATGGTGTTACATAATTATTAAATGGTGTTATATACTTATTGAATGGTGTTATATATGCGCTGAATGGTTGTTGTAGTGTTATTCGTAGTGTTTTTATAGAGATCTTTAAAATGGTTTTATATACTTATTGAATTGTGTTATATACTTACTGAAGGGTGTTATATAATTATTTAATGATGTTTTATACGAGCTGAATGGTGTTTGCAGTGTTTTTTGGTATTCTTATAAATTAGGGTGGCGGTATATGGAAGGTTTTGAATTAATTATATATATATAGGACAAGGATCCGTTAGGAACCACCCTTTATTGCGAGAACCACGAGAACCAGTGTGAACACAAAATATCCAAAAAAATACCAGTTTTTTTTGTTTTTTTAATATTTTTTTGAAAAAGTTGCTATATTTACTCAACAATAAAAAAATTCAAAAAAAATTTGAGTACCAACTATCCATGCACATGTGCATTTTCGTAATTTCTTTGACAAATTCCATAATATATTACAAACATTAGACAATTCTACTTTCATTTACACTACCATGTGTAACACACTACTTTTTACGTTACCAATATTAGCAATGCACATGTGTATCTATATATATCAACATGAAATAAGGTGTTTTGGTACACTATTTTGAATACATTTTCTCTTTCATCTATCATACCATCCATAATACACTACCATGCACATGTGCATTTTCATCATTTCTTTGACAAATTCCGTAATACATTTCAAACATTAGACAATTGTACTTTCATTTACACTACCATGTGTAATACACTACTTTTTACGTTACCAATATAAGAAATGCACACGTGCATCTATATGTATCAACATGAAATAAGGTGTTTTGGTAAACTACTTCGAATACACTTTCTCTTTCATCTATCATACCATTCATAATACACTTCCGTTACCTCCTACCTGTCACACCCCGACCCGCAGCGGAAATGGTGATCGGGGCATGATTGGGTTTTCATCAAAGCTCATGACATTTACTATAAAGTTTCATATTTATTATTTCTTTTTAAAGAAGAACATTACAATAAACATACAAGTACAACATGTTCAAATACATATTTCATGACTTCATTATTTTTCTTCTAAGGCAATTTCCTATGTGTTCCTTGCTTCAACCTGTCCACCTGTATCATGTGTAAAATAGGGTTTTGGGTCAACAAAAAGTTGGCGAGTGAATCTTATTTAAACATTTGAAAGGATTAGTTATGTTGGTTATTTGAATAGAATTGTGCATAACCAAATATGAGTAAACGTAAATGTAAATTTAATCACAAAACACATAATATTAATTAATACACACGCACACACCAAATGAATGATTTTGAGGCACGCGATGTTCAACTCGTCTCCCACGAGGAACTGATGGGCCTAATGAATGATTTTGAGGCACGCGCTGTTCAACCCGTCTCCAACGAGGAACTGATGGGCCTAATGAATTGATTTGCACGCAACTTGACTAAATGTAAACACACATTACAACAAACAATATTTACAGTATAAGTTAGATCATATAATGGTAATAGCACGAGTTTGAATAAGCGAATTAATTAAAGCGACACATGATACACCCCAAGACATGAATAAAATGGGGAATTTGTAAGGATTCACTCACAGTGAGTGCGTTTTCTTGGATTGATGATGAATGCGCACGAATTTGGATTTAACCACGAGAGAAACTAACCTAAATAATAACATAATAATTCGAAAAATAAATAAACTTTTATTTGAGATTAATATTTTTAATTAGTGTTCTTAATGGGATTGTTAGATTTATTTTTGTGAGTTTAAGGACATTTTCTAACTTTAAAAATATTATTTTTAAGTATTTTAAATAATTTTCTGATTAAATACATAAATAAAAAAATAAAAAAAATATAAAAATGTTGACCGTTGACCGGTCGGATTCAGTTTATTCATGCGCTGGGTGAGGTTCGAACTCGTGACCTCCCGTATACGTGCACGCAGTTCTACCAACTGAGCTACGTGTCTAACCCGAAATATTTCTGATTTTAATTATATTTATATATTGTTTCGATTATTCAGAATTTTATTTAATTTAAAAATAATTTTAATTACTGAATCGGGGAGGGTTACGAGTCTCGAACCCGTGACCTGTGGCTTCATACGCACACAGCCCAATCAACTGGGCTGTGTGACTAACCCGGTTAAAATACAATTTTTATTTCTTTTAAGCATTTACTCCGGTTCATCTTCTTCATTTCAATAAGCAGACTGTTAAACCCGATTGTTTCGATTCATTAATCAATTCCTTTATTAAATTTTAAATAACTACACATGAGATTAATAAAAAAAATGAGAGGGATTAGGTGAAAGATATACCGAACAGGGATCACCTGGTTCTCCGGCAAGATTCCGACGATAGCAGATTATTCCGGCGAGGTGTAACTTGCGACAAAGGCTCTACCAGAAGTTTGAGGTGAGTGTGGGTGCTTTCTGTCTGAGCTCTAGAAGTCTTATTTTAGAGTAAGGCAAAGAAATGAAATGGGTTCGGTTTTCCGGTGACCAATTCCGACGAAATTGGAAATCTCCGGCGACGAGTTTCTGAGCACTTCAACTACGAAAAGTGTGCGGTCTTAAACGAAAGGATTCCCGGAAGGTTGAGGGGGGTATTTATAGGGTAGAACATGATGTATTGGGTCGGAATTTTGTCTTGATTCGCGGTCAAAACTTTTCGGCGGTTACGACTGGAATTGGGGGTTAGACATTGGTTATAACCGATGTCGAAGTTAGTTCGCGCGTTTCAGTCAAAGAAAAACGGTCGTGATTTGCGAAATCGTCGGTTTTTCCGGCGACCGCGGATTGGGCGCGCTGATTTTCGGATTTTGACTTCGAGTTTTAATTTAAGTATTATTTGTTTCAGTATATTAACAAGGAAGGCAAGTAGCGGAGCGGTGTGTTGTGCGTTTGTTGAAGCGGGTGCCCCGGGTTCGAAACCCGGCGTCTCCTTTTATTTTTTTATTCCTTATTTATTATAAATTTTCAATTATAGATTTTAAATTCTAATTTATTTATTAATTATGTATTGTTTAAAATTAATATGAACCAAAAATACGCAACGAACTTTATAACTGAATGTTTGACTGATTAAACGAGGCGGGTTTTGGAAACCCGTTTTTCGACGGATGTTACACTACCATCCATAATACAATACCATTACCTCCTACCATTTATAACACAATACCAACACCAATATTTTCACTTTATTACATGTATATCAACACCGTTTATACTATCCAATCAACATATTAAATCATAAAGTGACAACTATAATGAACCCATCAACCACTAGATATAACTAACCAAAAAACATATATATGAGCCTACTTTATCATTCAAAATCACAAACTTTTTTGTACCAAAACACGGTATATAATTGTTATACATAATGATGCACATATGCATTTAATGTAAAATTGAGTGTATTGTGGATGGTATTGTAAATCAAAGTGCAATTGTCTACTAGTGATAACGTATTACTGAATTTGTCAAAGTTATTATACATATGCACATGTGCATGGATAACTGTTACTCAAAAAAAAGGTTTTTTTTTTGTAACGAAATATAACAATTTTTATTAGAGTAAATTGCATAAAACGTCCTTTAAGTTTCACCAATCTTGCTGGTTCCAGCCTTAATGTTTAAAAGTTGCCAAAAACATCCTTTAAGATTAAATTAGTTACGGGTTTCATCCTTTATCACTAACCCAGTTATTAAATCATGTTAAATGGCATCACATGCAAGCCATGTGAGGGTAAAACCGTCTATTTCATACTTAAAGGACGTTTTGTGCAATTTACTCAAATTTCAGTTTACTCTAATATATCCATGCCCCCTCTCTCTCAATCTCTCTTCCTCTATGAATTGTCTGCAACAACAGAACCATCCAAATCCACCACTCATCACCGCCTCCATCTACATCCACCACACCAACACATCGCCTCCATCCAGATCCGCCACACCACCACCTCCATCCGAATCGTCACCGCCTCCATCCAGATCCGCCACACCACCACCTCCATCCGAATCGTCACACAACTCATCTACATCCACCACACCAACACATCGCCTCCATCCAGATCCTCCTACTGAGCAGGGCGGCGGCGGTCGAGCAAGGCGGTGCCGGAAGTGGAGATGGTGGGGGAGGAGCCGCGTGGAGCAGGGGGTGGCTGAGGCGGTCGAGTAGAAGGAGCAGGCGGTGGGGGCGGTCGAGCAAGGGGCGGCGGCGGTCGACCAGGGTGGTGGCGAAAGTGGAGATAGTGAAGCTGGGAGATCGAGGGTTTGGGTTCGGAGTTCATGCCGATGAAGATAACCAAGGGAATGAAACCGTAATGAGTGATGACTTTAGCTTTCTTCATGGTCCATGTGCTCCATTCTTTCAAGATCTTCGATGCTGATTTGTCATCCGATGGCTTTGATCCTTTTGTTGATTTTCCTTTCGTCTTCAGAGCCACCTTCGATGACATGATTTGCGATCGGTCGATGGAAGTTTCGTGTGTGATCCTGCGAGTTGTAGGTTGTTGAGATTTGGAACCCTAAATTCCAAAATGGAGGCGAAGAAAACGAATTACGCCCAATAACATAAATCCTTTTGTTACTCCTTCAATCAGCGATTCGGTTTGGCTTTAATGATTTTGGGTGTTTTCTTGATGGTGTTTTCTTGCATGATTTTGGGTGTTTTGAAGAAGATGAAAACAGGGGAAGATAGGGTGCTCTGTTTTGGCTTTAATGGAGGAGAAGAAGAGTTGAGAGTTGAATGATGATTTAGGAGTAAAACTGAAATTAGAGTAAACTGAAATTTGAGTAAATTGCACAAAACGTCCTTTAAGTATGAAATAGACGGTTTTACCCTCACATGGCTTGCATGTGATGCCATTTAACATGATTTAATAACTGGGTTAGTGATAAAGGATGAAACCCGTAACTAATTTAATCTTAAAGGATGTTTTTGGCAACTTTTAAACATTAAGGCTGGAACCAGCAAGATTGGTGAAACTTAAAGGACGTTTTGTGCAATTTACTCATTTTATTAAAAAAATACTAAAAAAAAAATTTGAGTGCTTTTTGGATTTTTTCAGATTTTATTTTGCAATAAAGGTGGTTCTCGCATGAACCTTACCCTATATATATATATATATATATATATATATATATGACTTTTCATGAAAAATTCACACTAAATATAGTGTGGTTAAGATTTTAAGGTACTTGTTTATAGACTAATGCAAGTAGTCGGGAACAAAAGAGATAAATTGTTACTGTACATATATATGTGAATCGGCAGTTTGACTTCTAAAAGTCAAACTGAACTATAATAGAATTGAATGAAAAATATGTTATAAAAGTCCATAAGGTTGATGGTCATAGTATATGATAACTAATCTAATTATCTTGTGGATTTTATGTTATATGATAATTTGACTCTTGATAAGCTAGGTGGAGATTGGAAATGAATGGGTCAAGCGGGTCAAACACGTGAAAAGGCATGATAGGACGCAAGGTAAGTAAAGCTTACACCTCTTAAATAAAACCCTACTTATGTAAGAAGTTAAGAACAAGGCGAACAAAAATCGGATGAGTATTTGGTGTAAATACTTGTTGACGCGAACCAAAACGGGTCAAACAAGTAAAAAAGGAGTTTTTGGTGTAAATACTTGCTAACGCAAACCAAAACGGGTTAAACAAGTAGAAATGAATTATTGGTGTAAATACTTGCTGACGCGAACCAAAACGGATCAAACAAGTAGAAATGAATTATTAGTATAAATACTTGCTGACGTGAACCAAAACAGGTCAAACAAGTAAAAATGAGCTTTTGGTGTAAATACTTGCTAAAGCGAACCAAAACGAGTCAAACAAGTAAAAATGAACCTTTGGTGTAAATAATTGCTGATGCAAAATAAAACGGATCAAACGAGTAAAAATAAGTTTTTGATATAAAACACTTGCTGATGCGAACCGAAATGGGTCGAGCGAGTAAAAATATAGTTTTTGGTATAAAAACTTGCTGATGCGAAATAAAACGGGTCAAACGAGTAAAAATAAGTTTTTGTATAAACACTTGCTGACGCGAACCAAAATGGGTTGAGCGAGTAAAAAGACAAGTAAATCATATGTTAATGATTAAACTAGTGATTGTAAAAAAAATAAAAAGGAGATCCGATGACGTAATTCATAATGGGTAAAATAAGTGATATCGCATTTAAATCCCATGTTAGAGATTAAATGATATAAGGACTTGTGTAGTTGTCTAAAGAATAAACCAATAATGGTTTAAAGACCGAACGGGTCAAATGGTAATGATATCACCATTTGAGCGTAGTATTTAACGTGTGTTATTGTTAAGTGTCATACTCACAGGTAAGCTTATTATACGGGCAAGTATTGTCATGACTAGTGAAAATAAATTTTCAAGGTACTGAAAACGGGTCATTGCATTGACCCGCGCCAGGTATGTCTAACCGGTCGTTTTAGGTAAAACGCTATACCGGAATAAAAAAATGAAAAGTTAAGGTTTGTCTAATGTAACCAACCATAATTCAAGTTGTGGTTGGTAGAAACAATTAGGATATTGATAAGAAAGTTGGAGGCATAAACCAGAATGCAGAATGCCTCCTAACAGGTCAGTTGGGTAACTAACTTCGAACCGAAAAAGTAATTTGAAACGAAAACACGTTTTTAGCTGACACGGCCGAGAGGAAACCTGATCCGGCCAGGTAAGGGTGCTGAGAAAAGGCATGTTTCAGTTGACACAGCCGGGCGGAAACCTAACCCGCTCGGGAAATAAAAACTTGTTTAGATGAAATTTATTGCGTTTAATACTTTTGTTCAAATGTTTGATTACAAATCATTTGATAGTTTAATTTAAACACTAATTGTTTTTAGTGTTTATGATAGACTATTCAAGGACGGGAACCAGACGGATGACCAAGTACACGAAGAACCGAGCACTATTGAACCAATATCTCTTTGGAGAAGTTTCACGAGAAAGCTAAACATGATCATGCGTTTTGAAGTTATCGAAATTAAAAACTTGACTATTGCATAATAAAAATCAAGTGTGATAGTTTGTTATGTCTATCGTCTGGGTTATCGGTTAACCTAGACATATAAGTTTTATGAGTTCTTTAAAAAAATCGGGGACTAATTATCTGCATCTTTCTAAGATATTATCATAAAATGTGGTAGAGTGTTCCAGGTTATTTTATTTAGTTCAAAATCTTTGGGTTTGGGTAGTTGGGTTAATAAAATTAGATTGTAGATTCGGTTAAGTAAAGTAAATAAGTGGTTAAAGAATAATTATATAAATTGTGTTTTATACTTATATATTCATAATAATCGTGTTTATTCTTTTTTTTAATAAATTCATAATATTTTTTCTAAGGGGGACGGTTGAAAAAATTTCAAAGGGTGCGGTTGAAAAAATCCAAGGGGTGCGGTTGGGATTTTCGGCGAAAACTAGCATAAAAGCTTCTTTTCAAGGGGTACGGCCGCCCACCCACATTATGGGTAGGTCCGCCTTGCATGTGACTATGAACCAGATAACCAGACACGTTGTACTAGCTCGACCAAGCTTCAACTCAACTTTTACAGTGAAAACAACCGCTTATAACCTTAATTTGTAAAGCTAAATCTCCAAGGACCTTTGCACCTTCCTACATACACGAGAGAACTGGTGGTTATTACCCACGTAGAGGGTGTTTGGCTTAGCCTTTTGAAACAACTTATTGACGTATTGACTTTTTGAGTTAAAATAATGTTTGAATATGTGAAAATGACTTTTCGTAACAACTTTTTGTATAAGGTGGAAAAGCCATTTTGAAAAGCCATGAAACCTTACTTTTTGAAACTCCTTTTAACTTTTCATGGAATATTATCTTTTCCCACTATAACTATCAAAATTTTTTTTAAATTCCTTTTGGATAAGTTATAAGTCAACAAGTCCTTTTGTCAAAAAGTCCTTTTTGAGATAAGCAATCCCAAACAACCCCGTAATAATACTTATCTGATATGGTTTCCCAAGCTCATTGGATTTAATTATGAAATACACTAAAACGTAAAAGGGTCAAAGAACGAGTAAAAAGGCCCAAGCCCTAGTTCACTATTATATAGTCTACACCAAATTAGAGATGAGCATAATCGGGTTTTATTATTACCCGGAATCGGTTCCAACCGGACCCGGTTCTGCTTGGATGTCATTGGAACCGGGTATGGTGTGGAACCGGGTCTAGTTCCTACCCGGGTTCACACCCAAGAATATGGAACCGTGTAGAACTGGGTACGGGTATTATGGAACCGGGTATGGTGTGGAACCGGGTATGGTGCGGAACCGGTTTCTGATAGTATTGGGAACCGGTTCCTGACAGTCAAACCTGCCATTTTACTGTTCAGAACCGGTTCCTTGACAGTCAAACCTGCCATAACCGTTCCGACATAAATATTTCATACAATTAAAGCTTCAACACCCTACGTTTAAAGCTGGATTTAAAGCGCGAGCACATAGAAAAACAGGTGGTAATTCTAAAAAATATTTTTTAAATTTTTTGAATCATTGGTCTCGTCATATTCCTTAACATGTCACTAGAATTTTCAAACTTTTTAAAATTCGTTGTTATCAAATACAATTGGTCCACAACTTTAGAACTAGTAGGATAATAAACACCAGAAATCAAAGTCGTTGTAGTTTTAAAAACTTGTAAAAAAGTACTTATGTTATGAATATTTTCCTAAGCCGTGTCGGGAAAGGGGACGACTAGGTACTCATCACTTAAAGTTGTATGAAAAGATTTTAAAGTGGCCATTTGCTTTATAGACATTTCAAACATATGACAAGTTGAATTCCAACGAGTCGGTATATCCCAATTCGGTCCAATAATTTTTTGGTTGACATCTTTACAAAGTTTTTTATATTCTTGATATCTTTCTTTTCCACTTTTGAAAACATCTTGGAGCATAGCTCTAAATGCTATAATAAAATCCGTACAAATTGATCTTTTAAACCGGTTTGCAATACTAAGTTAATAATATGTGCAACACATCGTGTGTGGAAAAAAACACCATCAACTATTGGTTTGACTTCAACTTTAATTTTTCAATCGCCGTTGTGTTGTTTGAAGCGTTATCAAAGGATATTGAAAAATTTTATTTTCTAAACCATATTTAATTATTGTGCCATTTATAATTTTATAAATATTTTCTCCCTATGAGGAGAAGGAAACTCGTCAAACGCAATCGTACGCTTCATCATTTGCCATGTATCGGATCAACCCAATGAGCGGTGACACATATGTACGATTCCGGTAAACCATGTGGAGCCGACCACACATCACTATTAGGTTTACACTAGTTTTTAAATTCTTAAAAATACAATTAAATCTTTTTTTTTGCATTTTCCCATAATTAAACAATGACGTTTTAAAGTGCGACGACTTACATGTTTATAGCGAGGTTGTAGCGTCTCCCGAATAAGATTAGTAAGACGGGGTCGTCGAAGTGTCCAAACGGCAACGCCCTTTTTGTATCACCAACTTCGCCATCCGATCGCGAGCTAATTTTTGCTCATAACGAAAAAATGGTACCATCTTTGGATAGTGGAAACTTAACCGGATGTCATTTCCTTTAAAGCTTTGCAATACTTATTAATATGCTTCGTTAACGTTGAGTTTGATTCCTTGGCTAATAACGATCCACAATGTTTACATTGAGCTTTTTGCGAGCCGTCACTCATCTCGACCAACTCCCAATTGCTCCAAACTTCCTTATTGCGTTATGAGACAATGTTCCAACCACATATGGAACCGATTGATCTTGAGGAACATTGTTAACGGATTGGGAATTTGCGTTTTTGGAACTCTTTGAGCCATTTGTTGATTAGTATGTGAAAAAGAACAAGAAAGAAATGTAACAAGAAGAATAGATATGAGAAATTGTGTGCTAAACAATAGATTTCTAAACAATATATATAGAATCGGTTCCAACGGTCAGGAACCAGTTCCAACGGTAACATTATAACGGCTATAACCGGTTCCACTGGTAAATTATAACGGCTATAACCGGTTCCTTCTAGAACTGCATTTCCGGGTACTAGGTACTGTGAAAACCGGGTACGACCCGATTCAAATGGTAAAATTATGGAACCGGGTTGGAACCAACAGGTATTTTGAACCCGGAACCGGTTCTACTTAATGAGGAACTGGAACCGGGTCCAGTTCGGTTCTACGGTTTCGGAACGGTTTTTATGCCCATCTCTACACCAAATAAGAGGCCCAATTCACTTATCGTACTTCCATACATTTGTATGGACTTCTCCACTACATGTGCAGTGTTGGTATCATTAAGCAGTAAATTACTATAATTGGGCTAATTCTCATACCTTGAGAGGAGTTCATCTCAAAATAATGAATTACTAAGCATGAACATTCAGCAAAAGAATGAACACTAGAGTTATTTACGTGTTATAATTAAACCGTGACAATCTTTCAAAGCACCTGTTAAATCACCCATTTCAAATAGTAATAGAACTACACATTGTTCACATATGTTGTTCTAGTCAACTGCATATCAAAGGGTAAATTAAAAGACAATATATAAAATCACAAGATGAGCACCAGATTCCAATGTAGTTAAACATCTTATAGAATTATTGTTGTGGATCCAAGTAGACCATTTTTGCTTTTGTTGAGGCTCGTGGGAGCAACTTAACATCCTTTGGAATGTTGTGCCTTTTCTCAGCATCAGCGGTTGCTTTTGGTCGGATAATTATGTTTTCAAGATATGGAGAATGATCGAGTAGAAGCTTTATAAAGAGCAGCTCTGGTCTTGATCCCTCTATAGATATCATTTCTACAGTTTGCAACATACACAATGTCTTCAAACAGTCAGGGGACTCTAAATAATTTGATGTAAATTCCAAATCAGCATCATCAGACCCCTAAATAAACATAAAAGCAAAAAAATGTCATTCCATCCATTTTTTTCCAAAAGAAAAACATATATATATATATATATATATATATATATATATATATATTAATAATAACATTTAGCACTCTATACCATCTGCACATGTGTAACATGAAGTTCTTTCAAATTAGGCGAGTTCTGTAGCATGTACAGAGCACCTTGAAGTTGATCTAAATCACCACAACTAAAACTTTGGAGCTCCATATGCGTTAACACTTTGCCTCATGTGGAAGCCACTTTGGAAACTTTTCTGCAGCCAAACACTGTGGGGTGAAAGTAAGATTTAACTTACCAAAATAACATGATAACCCATGGTGAAACCAGAACATTAACTCAGGGGTATCCCAAAAAAAATTTCACTGTGCAATCATACAATATTAAAAAAAACGACAATAAATAAACATAGTAAAATAAATACCTAATAGATTTGTCCTCTTCTTTTTTTCATAGCTTGAAATCGTAGCATCACATCGTCGTCTTTAACTTTTTGTAAAATATCCTTCTCGACCGCACAAACCATAGCATTGTTCAAAAATTCCGGGCCCATTCGATTGCATAAATCTGTCTTGATTAGCTTCAAGTTCGAAAAACATCTTTCAACGGTTGTGGTTGCAACCAGTAAAAGCAAAGCTAGGTTCACTGCCCGATAAACTAAAGGACAAAAGCTATGTGTTCCCGTTTCAACCATAACACGCGCAAGATCACTTGTTCCTTCACGTTGCAATATTATCATCACGCTTATAGTATGACGAAATGACTCAATATCACCCAAAAGAGTCCTTATTTCTTGTGTAGTAAAATCATCCGGGTACATCTCAGCAAACGCCACTATCTTTGATGGGTCAAACTTAGAAAACCCGTTACAAAGATTCAAACCCGACATATTTTTTATCAAACTAGTTGTTACCTCACTAAATCAATTTCCTAATTCTTGAATTTGCATGTTCAAAACCTCATTAAAAATGTCAACTTCAAAATGATGTCGATATGTAATGATATTCTTTCGGTTTCTTGGATAACCATAACTTTCCGTCATGTCCAACATTGTAATGTTGTATTTTTTACAAAAAAGAGTCACTAACATCGGCTCAAATCCACTTTGTCCTTAAAGCATTTAATGCTCGTTTTGTTCCATTAATCAAGTTGGCCGCTTCTAATAAATCCTTACCTTTTTGTTGAAGGTGTTTTGAAAGAGCATTTGTGTAGCTTAAAATATCTCCCATCAAATGCAAATAAAAAACAAACTCGAGTTTTTTAAAATACGATAGAATACCTTTTGCATTTGTTCGTTGTTGACTACAATCTCCATCTTCTTTAACATATTGAAGTACGGTAACAACTTCGGGAAACAATCTAAGCAAACTGATAATGGTTCTATGATGCGAACCCCATCGTGTATCTCCGGCTCGTGCTAGGGAAACCTCTTGGTTTAATCCTTTACCCGTTTTAATTTCACCTTCAAGTATTTCTTTTTCCACTCTCACCTTTTTTCCCTCCTAACGTATCTTTTCTTTTGCAAGAAGCTGAAACCGTAGTGACAATCATAGAAAGGAATTCATAGAAAGTTTTGACAACGGTATGTTTTTTGCAACAGCGACAATAACCAAATGAAGTTGATGAGCGAAACAATGGATGTGTGTGCCGACGGGTTATCTTTCAAAACAACGTCTTTAACCCATTAAATTCCCCTCGCATGTTGCTTGCACCATCATAACCTTGGCCTCTTACCTAAAACAAAAATAAATTAAAAAATTAAAAAATAATGAATATTAAGTTTATGTAAAGAGTCTATGAATTTTATTACTTACTTGTTTATGCTCAACTGGTTGCTTGCTAATAACTCATCAATGGCTTCTTTAAGAGTTGAAGAAGCCGTGTCTCTCACATGAACAATTCCGATAAAACTCTCTCTTACAGCCCCAAGTTTATCAACAAATCTAACAACTATAACCATTTGTTCCTTCAAGGATACATCACTAGATTCATCTACCAACAAACCAAACACATCATCTTTAATTTCTGCACAAATGCTTTTTGTTACTTCCTTTGAAAAGCATTCAATAATCTCCTTTTGTATCTTTGGCGATGTCAACTTGTTGTTCTCTTTTGCGTTCCCTAATGTATACTTACCGATTTCTGGGTGGTTCGTACTAATCAAGTTCAACACCAAAAGAAAAATACCTTGAGAATTAGATTCTTCTGATTCATCATGGCCATGAAATGGTAAAGAGTTTTCTAAACAGAATCTAGCCGCATAACAGAACCAAGTAATCGATAATAATTTGCAGTCATTTCTTCTTTAGTCAACTTCTTTGCATTCTCGTCCATATGTTGCTTTTGATTCATGAGATTGTGACATTTTTATGCCGCCTTTAAATGATGACTATCAACATTCCCCACATGTTCCTTTAATGAACCCTTTTTACTCCAATCACAAAAGCCTTTAGAACTAGAGGACCATGTATCTCTTCCACCTTGATTACCAACTTCTTCTTTAAACAAGTAACAATATAAACAATATACTTTGTCTGCTTTGATGCGATACTCTAACCAACTACAATCAGTAAACCAACTAACAACAAAACATCTTTTTTTTTCCGTAAAAGTCTCTATAAGGAAACTTATGACTACGCGGTTGATAAGCCCATTTAACAAGATATGCCCTTCTTATGTCATCTATTTGATTTGGGTGATAACTAGTAATAGGTGGCCTATCATATGGATCTGAAGGAAGATCATTAAAATCGATAATACCTCGTGTTGTTGGAATTGAAGTTGTAGGACTTGCATCAACGTCATCATTTGTTTGGATTGTATCATCATCACCAACCCGATTTTCATTTGGATGAGTTGTTTCATCTGGAATTGTATCATCATCACCAACCCGATTTTCATTAATTTCTTCGAATTTTCTTTTGAAAAAGTTCCCAATTAAAGATTGTTTCTTAGATTGTGGTTTCATCATCACATCAAAGAATTCAATCAAAATAACAACAAAACCTAGTTTAACAATGAAAATTAGAAAAGTATAAATACAAAATTACCAAGATTACAAGTTATACAACAAAACAATCAATCAAACAGTCACGAACTCAAGAAGAACATAAATAAATAAAAAATAATACTCACAAGTCACAATTTGCGGATGATCGGTTCTGATCCTGATGATCTGGATTCGGTTCACCACTGATGCGTGGATTCGGTTCTGACTTCAGGTTTCGGTTGTGATTTCTGGCTTCTGCAGTTCTGCAAGGTGGTGGTCGACGTTCTGGCTTCTTGCCACTGCCGCACGCATACAAACTTCAAAGGGGTTGGGCTAGAATGCTAGATAATCTGCTTATTATTTTTGAGCTAGGTAATATTGTTTTGGGCTTATTATTAGTTACCACATTCTATAACATGTATCCTGTAAACTGCAACTGCGATTTGAGCTGCAATTTGGGCTTACAAAGATTTTTCAGGGGTGTCCTCTTACTTCTTTAGGGGTTTCCTTTGTATAAAAATCGAAAAAAAAAATAACACTACTGGAAAAAAGTTGAGCCGTAGCCCGTGCTACGGCTGGTTTGTAGTCAGGTCCGCCCCTGATGATAACTATACGTAGAAATCTTTAGTGCAAATGCTAGTTTATGACTGGTAAAGAACAAAGGTTAAGTGTTTTAATCTAAAACTTTGTAAGTTGTAACACACCTTAAGAAAATAACCATCAATGGTAAAAGACGCAACATTGGGCAACTTGCTTAACATGACCGCCAAATTGAATCTTTCACTCGTGGAAAATCTACTATGGATTTAAACAAACATATATGAACCACATCAAGGCGTCCGCTATGCAATATCGGAAGCGACATGGCATCAAGGCAACCAAGGACCCGCAAAGTCCGAAGATTAACAACCTTGATGTTAAAACTTTTAACATTGCCACGTGTATCAAGTGTCAACATCTTAAGTTGTGGTAAGTTGATCACGGTTCCACCTAAATTATCCCCAAATGAATGTTCTTCATACTAATACTTTGAAGATTGGGAAACCCTTCAAACCCAATTGGTGGTTTGAATATACAATTATATATTCCCAATTTTTTCAGTTCCATACAAGCGAAAACTGGTGATGGAAGTGGATAAACTCGGTTAGCATTAACGAGGATGAGTGTGCTCACACTGTTTCTTGATAAGATTAGCATCCATTGATCAATTTCTTGGAAGCTATCAAGAAATATGTTTGGTATATGGAGAACAAATTTGGAAACGGGACCCTTGTGATCGATCATAACTTTGTTCATAATCCTTATAAACCCATTAGGATCGAAAGCTCCATTTCTTGAGATTTTTTTGGAGAATGGAGTATCGAAATTCAGTGGTCCATTTTATATCCATTTTCTTGATAGCACGCTTGTCCGTACAGCTTCTTCGATTGTGATCCGCTCTAAAATTGGGTCTAGCAAATCCTCTGACAAGTTAGTGATTATGTCCTCATCAGCAGAATCTGTCATAAAAAAAGAGCAACAATATAAAGATACCAAAAATTAATTGTAAAAAGTCGAAATTGATCATAGATGAAAGAAATTACCCATGGAAACCCTCAATTGATCAAGTGCTTCTTTAGCTGGTGATTGGAAAGTTGAAGAATGGGGATTTAGGGCTCACAAATAAAATGGGGATTTTTCTTATATATTAGAAATACTAGTTTAAGTTCTCGTGTTACACGGGTGACCTCACAATAAAAATTTATTATTTAATTTTTTTAATGAAATAAATTTTCAATTACTAACGTAAATATTAAACTACATTAAATTGAAAGATTTGACTTTATCTCTGATTTTTACTCTTGATAAAATGACCATTAGTAAAAACGGGTTGTTTCAAGTAAAAACCAACCCTAGATAGTGATTATCCTTGGCTTTTATTGATTGTCATTGTGAAACATATAACTAATGGAAATTGCGAAAGGAATCTTTTGATCCGAAGGTATCAAATTAAATCTAGGTAGCACAACTATAAACACAATTTGATTCGAAAGATTTAAAACACAATAACTTTGATTTCATAATTCAAAAATAGTTTCAATGAATAACTAATAACTTGTAAAAATTGACCTAACCACCTTAGTTGTAAGCATTTTTGTACTCTTGATTACATAAGGTTAACTCTTTTACAAAAAAAATCAATCTTCAAGTCACCTTTAATTATGTTTTCCCTATATTCACCAAAAGAATACTTTTTAGCATAAATATATTATAGTCATGAACCAATGCAAAAGTACTTGGTATTAAAAACTCGGCAAGACTCAATTTTTCTTGGTCTGGCACACCATACGCCAACATCCGGTATCATCGAACATAAACACAGCAGTTGCTCAACGCATGATAGAAAGGATGCGACGTATATGAGCTGCAATGTAGGCTATGCTTGGCGTACCTTATGTTCAAGTCTGCCCCGTTTGCCAAAAGACATTTCATATAAGCAATTACATGTTAACCAGCATACTGAATTCATAAACGATTTCAAAACAAATTGTTTGTGCAATTAATTTTGCGTAAATGATGTTTCCTTTATATCTTGTGAATCCATATGGATAATAATCAATTTATTTATCAAACATAGACTAAAAAGGTAGTTAAATAAGCAAAATACCAAATTCTTAAGGAGCACCATATTTATTAAAAAAACTGTACGCTTGGTTAGCCACAAATAAACAATCAATCATAGAAATGCCAGTATAAATTTTCGTCAAACCTAATTGCTTAAATGTATGTAAATTGTAAAGTTGTAGTATACAGTCTATCGGAAAGACATGTGTGAACAAACACCATTTTTATAGGAAGCAGTATATAGCTAATGCTGTAAATCCTGAAGCATGAATGTGAGCTTCTTTCTTCTTTCTCGTCTTTATTATCCTCTTTTAGCTCAAAAGGAAACTCTTTACCACAAAACCAATAACATCTACGAATAAAATAATATTAAATTAGAAAAAAATAAACATTATATAAATGAGATAGTAAAAATATCTTCAAAATACATATGACAAACACCAATAGACTTTTAAAAGACTTATTGTCCTCGTTCGAGTCCTCTTCAATAGAATCAAGAGGAGAAAAATCGAAGTCCCACTCAGAACCAACAGCTTCATCACAGGCAGAACTATTGCGTCGTCATTTAGATTAATATTCATTAGACTCTGAAGATAGTTGACTTTCTGTCGATTCTCACCTAACGATGGATTTTGAATTACCAGACACTGCTTCTCGTTCAACAGATGTTCATATTCCATTAATGTTTTGGACTAACACAAAGGCATGCTTCTTGGTCCCATATAATAAAAAACAGTATATAGTTTAATTCGCAAACAAATGTTCATATTCTGTTCCTGTATGAAGTATCAATAAAAATAAATACATGTATACTAACTTGGTGGTCATGAATATCATAACAATACACCTTTCGTGCATTGTTGAATGCAGGTCGAATCCATAGTCTAACAACGCGGATTTGATGGTGTAGTCGTCTTGGTTGAGATTCAAATTGTTCAGCAAGGTGATGGCTGGTTGTTCCATTCTACATAACATGTGAAAAAGAAAAGGTTAGTAGCATATTATAATACGATAAACAAAAAGAACAATATAATACTCAATCAGAATCAAGTAATGTATTGTGACTAAAAGTGTAGACTTAATACGTGTATACATACGTTCGTGTGTGTGAACGATGATGATGTTGAGGGAGGAATGAGTGAGAGTTGTAAATAAAATGCGATAACAAAGTGGTATTTATTCTAGTATATCGTAAAGTATTTTTTGATCATTATATTTGCCATTTGATTATAATGAGATAATCAAAAAATCGAGAAATATGTAATATAGATTGAAACCGTAAAATGGTATTTTCCAAATATATATATATACTTGACAAAAAAAATCATTTATTTCGTCAAAAGATTAAATAGTCATTCTATTACCATACTTGAAATACGAATTAGATAAAAAAAAATCAAATCAAATCAAATTTAAATTTAGAAAATCTTTCTAAAATATATAATCAACTCAAATCATTTAAATCTAATATTGGTCATTTATAATCCAAATCAAACTAAAATCAAATAACAATGTATTTTAGTTAACAATAGAAATATATGCAAAATAAGGAAAGTCATTAAAATAAATAAGGGAACTAAAGCAAAATAATTTTCCCTCCTAAACCAATGAAATGTGGAGTAAATGATTGTCACATGGCAATAATAGGATTAAATTTAAGCAATGTGCATAAGATTGTTTTGATTTGTTATAATTTATAGATTAAATAAATATGAAATTACATTTTATAATTAATATAAGGGTATTTTACAGTTACATTTTTAATTATTAAGTAGGGGTTTTTTTATATTGATATCTATAAACTTACAATCAATTTTTAATCCATAACATATAAACCTCTAGAGGTTCAAATTGTTAAATTTCATCAAAAATAAGTTATAGTCAAATAAGTTGAACATCACGAAATCTGTAGTTAAATGTATCAGATAGTATATTGATTCATTACATCCTATTTGTCCACATACGAACTCTTAAAATAAATAACATAAGCCGATTGGGCCGTTAAATAATTTTCTTTTTTATGCTAATCAACAAACTACATTCCAAATGCTTCGCCAGAAGCTAAGAGCAACGACACACCAAACAAACAGACCATTAAATAAATAATCCTTACGATTACAACTAAGGATGAGCAAATCATATCCGGTATCGATACCGAATTTACCAAACCAAGTACATTTTCGGTATCAATTCAGTACCAACTTTTGACATTTTCAGTATCGGTCCGATACGGTACCGGTATTTACCCGTTTTTACCCTCAAATACCGGTACCGAATCGTACCGTACCGAGTATATTCGGTATCGGTACCTACTTTTGAGGATTTTCATCCCCAAGGCTGGAGGGTGTGGGATGGAGCCCCTAGAGGCTTTATCAAGACATGTCAGCGCTACATAGGATCCACGCCAGCCAGGGGGCTTTATCAGGCATTCTCTTAACTTGTAGGGTGTAGGATAATGTCCCCTATTAAACAAAATTAAAAAAAAGAAAAAAATTATTGGATGAAATGATGTGGGCCCCACCTGCAACTCACCTTCTTCCTTGTTACCATGGTGAAACCCCATCAATGGCACCCCTAGCTGAATTGTTGGGTGTGAGTCAGGTGGTGCTATAGGTGGCCATAGTAGCGCCTCCACACCCTCCGGCCTAATTACATGTCCCTTAGAAAAGTTAATCTCTCTCTCTCTCTCTCTCTCTCTCTCTCTATATATATATATATATATATATATAAAAACTAGGTTTGAACCCGTGTATTACACAGGTGACATAAATAAATGTAATTATATATAATAATTAATAAAAATTATATATCTCTGAAAAAAACTCGTGTATCGCACGTGTTGAATAAAATATAATGTCATATGTTAACACTTACAGTCGTCAAGATTTATCTTTTAAAAATGAACTTTGGTGTTTTAAAGGGGAACCTTTGATTCATAATTTACCATAATTTCAATTACCGAACTCCAAAGTATATGGTGGACTCGGGTTACGCTCAAAGTACACCGTTTGGTCCAGTGGGTGCCCCGAGAGTGCTCGGGATTGATTTTATTGGCCACTATTTACTTATTATAACATTTTACTTTTGTTTTTATTCATTATTAGGTTAAAAACACATGTATTACGTTGGGTTAAATTCCGTTTTATAATATTTCAAATTATGAGATACAATTATTTTAGTTGGTTTTATGCACCTTTATGACATGAATCAAAATATTTTGTAATGTTTAATAAAAACGTTAGTAGGTAAACGGCATAAAGAGTATTCAACATGAAACTTATACAAAGAATATTAAATTTTTTACTTTGCAAATGCTTAAATCTTTAAAGGTTTTAAAGTGAAAAACTTATTTATAAACAAATTGGATAAAAAATAATCGTTCAGACATCGTCTAAATAAGAATCAAAGCTAGTGGAAACATCAAAACACTTTGTAAGTCTCCATCTCGTTTTGTTTCCTTAAAAATGGCGTTTTTATAGCTTGATTATTGCTGTTGTTGTTATTATTATTATTATAATAAAAACAAACGTTTATCCTTGTTTATATATTTATTACTATCTAACATTTTGTTTAAAACTATTGTTATTTAATATGAGAGATAAACAGAAAAATAAGGTGAGAAAACATGAGGAAGTGACATGAGATTTTTATAGAAAAACAAATATTTGTTCTTATCTATTTTTTTTGTTAAAATTTATTATAAATATGAATATGAATTATAGGAAGACTTGAGTTGACTTGAATCAAAATATTTTGTAATGTATAATAAAAACGCTAGTAGGTAAACAGCATAAATAGTATTCAACATGAAACTTATCCGAAGAATGTTAAATTTTTTACTTTCTAAAGCTTAAATCTTTAAAGTGTTTTAAAGTGAGAAACTTATTCATAAACAAATTGGATCTAAAATAATTGTTCAAGCACTATCTAAATAAGAATCAAAGCTAGTGGAAACATCAAAACACTTTATAATCTTCGTCTCGTTTTTCCCTTAAAATGGCGTTTTATACCTTGATTATTATTATTATATTATTATTAATATAATTATAATAAAAATAAACATTTGTTCTTATTTAAATATTTATTATTATCTAACATTTTGTTTAAAACTATTTTATTTACTATGAGAGATAAATAGTAAAGTAAGGTGAGAATGCACCAGGAAGTGACATGTATCAAAAAAGATTTTCATTTATTAGTATAAAAATACTAGAATACTTTAAAAAATGGGAAAATAAAATAAAAAAAACTAGAATACTTTAAAAATGGGAAAAAAATAAAATAAAAACTAGAATACTTAAAAAAATGGAAAAGAAAGCAAAGGTTCCGTTGACTCTTGTCATTTCCCCCTTTTCATCATGGAGCCCTAAATTCCCGTTTTTAAACTTTCCAATCTCCGGCTAAAGAAGTAGTTGATCGCTTGAGGGTTTCTTCCATGGGTAAATTCTACTTCACAAACCTTCATGTATCTGATTCTTTTATATGTTGTAAGAATCTTTATATCTTTTATGACATTGTTCTTAAGAGATTCAACGACTCATGTTTTCTTTTTTCTTGAATTTAATGACAGATTATCATCTTAAGAGGAGATTTGTAACCTCTTCTGCTGACGATGACGACATAATCACTAACCTGCCAGAGGATTTAATAAACCCAATTTTAGAGCGGCTCCCGGTCAACGATGCTGTAAGAACAAGTGTTTTATCTAAAAAGTGGAGGTATAGATGGACCACTATGAGGAAACTGGATCTTCGTTTTCAATTCTCTAATCAGTTTTTAAATATTGGAGCTTATCGTCATAATGGGTTTATAAGGGTTATAAACCATATTATGATCAAACACCAGGGTCCCATTTTGAAATTTGTTCTCCATATACCAAAAGAGATAGTTCTTGATAGCTTCCAAGAAGTTGATCAATGGATGTTAATCTTATCAAGAAAGAGTGTTAAGGAACTCAACATTATTAATCAAAATCGGAGGTATCCAATTCCGTCGTGTGTATTCTCTTGTCTAGAATTGAGAAAGCTGCACTTGTATAACTGTATTTTCAATCCACCACTTGAGTTTCAGGGATTTCCCGATCTTGAAGATATTTATTTCAAGCGCTTTTCTATGGGGGATAATTTAGGTCAAACTGTGTTCAACTTACCACAACTTAAGAAATTGAAACTCGTTGGTTGCTGCGATGTTAATAACTTTAACATCAATGCCATGTTGCTCAGGTTATTGCATAGCGAACAGCTTTATGCGGTCTCTATACGTCTGTCGAAACCCATAGAGGATTCTCTACGAGTTGAAAGATTCAATCTGGCGTTGATGTCAAGCAACTTGCCCAACATTGTATCTTTTACCATTGATGGTTATTTTCTTAAGGTATGATCATAGTTGTCAATAGTGATCGTAGCGATCGCTATAGCGCGCTACGTAGCGTATAGGTATAGTGTCGCTATTAGGGTTGTAGCAATGGATAGCGAAAATAGCAACACTTTAATTTTTTTTTTGTTTATTAATATAAATAGCAATTAAATATAGCTATAAAATAGCTGGATTGTAGATTTTTGTTAATATATACCATGGTATTTTGATATAATATACATTTAACTTTTTTTTGATTTTTTCTAGTGTATTGCTATTTATAAAATAGCTGTTCGCTATTTGTCGTTATTCGCTATGTAGCATATAGGTACCATATCGTTATTTTCCGCCATTCGCCATTAACAACTATGGGTATGATGCAACCTTTCGAATCAAAATGTTTAATCTTCGTTCGTTGTCGGACATAAATTAGTGTTTGTACAAAAGATTTCAAGCTGCAGTTATCATGTTATTTTGGTAAGTTAAAATCTAAACTTTCCCCACGCAGGTTTTGGCGGCAGAAAAGTTTCCAAATCGGCTTCCACGTGCGGTAAAATGCTTAAGGAAGTTGGAGTTCCAAAGGTTCAGTTTTGGTGATTTGGATCAAGTTCAAGGTGCTCTGTGTATGCTTCGGAATTCACCTAATTTGGAGACACTTCATGTGACGCATATGCCGATGGTAAAGAGTGCTGCTAAATGTTTGTTAATATTTTTCTCGGTTACATAGTAAAACAATAGGATGGTAAGACTTTGCTTAACTTTTATGTCTTTTTGTAGGGGCCTGATGCTGCTTTGGAATTAACATCTAATTATTTAGAGTCCCATGACAGTTTGCAAAATTTGTGTATCTTGCAAAGTGTAGAATTGACATCTATAGAAGGATCAAGGCCAGAGCTACTGTTTATAAAGCTTCTACTCGATCATTCTCCACGTCTTGAAAATATCATTATCCGACCAAGTGCAACGGTTGATGCAGAGAAAAGGCTCAACATTGGAAAGGATGTCATGCTGTTCCCACGAGCCTCATCAAAAGCAAAGACGGTCTACTTGGATTCCGTGGTTATCACGTAACTATGTATCCTGTCTTTTATTTTACCCTTTTTGTATGCAATAACTGGAACAATGTATGTGAATAATGTGTAGTATTTCTATTTAAAACGGATGATTGAACAACTTTTTTGAAAGATTGTCACAGGTTTTAGTAATACAGGTAAATAACTCTAGTGTTTACTCTTTTGCTGAGTGTTGATGCTTGATAATTCATTATTTTGAGATTTACTATTCTTGAGGTATGAAATTTAGCTCAGTCATTGTAATTTTAATGCTTAGTGGGGAAGGTGGGCACTCAAGGGTAAGTACTCTAGTCCTGACCAACTATCATATGTCACGTCAAATTTACTCTAAAGTACCCATTAGCTAGTAAATACCGGCGGCGTCTCCTCGACAAACCATCACCCATGCCGCAAATTATTTTTTTATTTAAATAAAGTAAGGTTGTATAAAAATAAACTTCATTGAATAAAAATAAAAATACATAATTCAACACAAACGAATAAAAAAAAAGGAATAATGGATTTTAGTAATCCAAACTTTTAGTCACTGGCTGGAAATTGTCCCAACTTTAAAAATAACCGGTGGTGGTCCCAACTTTTCGTATATTGTAAAACAATGGACTTTTACTAAAAAACCATAATTTCTTTTTATCTCCTTATCCTTTTCGGCAACTTTTTCGTATAATGTAAACCAATGGACCTTTACTAAACCGAAAAAGATAAAGAGACAAAAAGAAATTAAGGTTTTTTTAGTAAAAGCCCATTTGTTTACAATATACGAAAAGTTGGGACCACCACCGGTTATTTTTAAAGTTGGGACCGTTGCCGGCCAACGACTAAAAGTTTGGATTATTAAAATCCATTATTCCTAAAAAAATAGTCATACACATTGTCTTCCTCCTCGATATACGAAAACGATATTTGAATGTTTCATCATCATACTTTAGTTCATCCACAAAATAACCTTTCATAACATTTTCGTTACCTTGTACGCGATCACTTTTGACGATTTTTTTTGGAGGTCAACAAAAACCATCAAAATTAACAACTCTCGAGCGAGTACCCATGCTAGCCTCACTTTACCCTCCAAAATGGCGGTGGTGTGCTGGCTCGATTTCAAACTCGCATGGTGCTACCCGGGGAGTGTCCCCCCTTAATAATGCTCACACTTAGCATGTGTATGTCGAGAAGTCCGTACAAAAAAAGGAAGTACAATAAGAGAAGCTAGAGAATTGGTGGACTTAGCTTGAATCTTATTTGGTGTAGACTAGATGAACCCAATCACCCACCTTAAATAATGCAAATATCTAGATTTAGCTTAACAAATACAGGTTCTAGATGAACCCAATCACCCACCTTATATAATGCAAATATCTAGATTTAGCTTAACAAATACAGGTTATATGTGGTTATTTTAAAGGCAAATTGGAAATAAATAATCCCACCTAACTCTATTTGGCCAATAATAATCCCAAGTCAGTTATTGGAAATCAATCATCCGAATTGGTCAAATATTTTGTAAATAGTCTGCCGTTAAAATAACTTAACGGATTTAAGTTTTTTTTTTCTGAATTACAAACCGATGTTTTAGGGCTTTTGATCAGAACGAGGATGCGAGCCGATTGATGTAAAACTTACCTCGAAATACTGCCCCAACCCACGAAAACGGTGCTTCAATTCGGGTGTTTAAACTTCCAATTTACAAAAATCAAGACATTTCGAGCACAATTTCGAGGCAAGTTTTACACCAATCGACTCGTATCCTCATTTTGATCAAAAGCCCTAAAACATCAATTTGTAATTCGGAAAAAAACTTAACTCCGTTAAGTTATTTTTAACAGCGGACTATTTTACAAAAATATTTGACCAGTTCGGATTATTGATTTCCAATAACTGACTTGGGATTATTATTGGCCAAATAGATTTAGGTGAAATTATTCATTTCCAATTTGCCTATTTTAAATGTAAAAGTTGAGTTGAAGCTTGGTAGAGCTAGCACAGTGGGTCCGGCCTGTGGGGTACCGTGTCATAACATGTTCGGGTCAAACTGGGTTTAGGTCAAAACGGGAGTTGTCCAATATGGCTTTTGTTGAAAATGTATCAAAATGGGTTCTTGCGCTATTAGGTCTGTTATGATGGCTAGTGACAACCACGGGTGGAGGTGGTGGGTGTGGCATATGACCATAGGTAGGGGTGGTGGCAGACCTGGTAGTGACTCTGGAGCTTGGGTGAAGGTGCTCACAATTGTCACACCCCGACCCGCAGCGGAAAAAGGTGATCGGGGCATGATTGGGTTTTCATCAAAGCTCATGACATTTATTATAATGTTTCATATTTATTATTACAATTTAAAGGAGATCATACAATCAAATCATACAAGTACAACATGCTCTATACATCTTTCTAGACTTCATTATTTTTCTTCTAAGGCAATTTCCTATGTGTTCCTTGCTTTATCCTGTCCACCTGTATCATGTGTAAAAATGGTTTTTGGGTCAACAAAAAGTTGGCGAGTGAACCCTATGAAAACATTTAAACGTGTTTATTGTATTGATTATAAAATAAAGTGCATAACCACATAAGAGTAAATGTAGATGTAAATTTATTCACAAAACACATAATATTAAATATTGCACACACATACAACAAATGATTGTTTTGAGGCACGCATTGTTCAACTCGTCTCCCACGAGGAACTGATGGGCCTAATGAATGAGTTTTGAGGCACGCGTTGTTCAACGAACTGATGGGCCTAATGAATGTTTTTGAGGCACGCATTGTTCAACTCGTCTCCCACGAGGAACTGATGGGCCTAATAAATAATTTGCATACAACTTGACAATATGTAATACTTCACAACAAACAATATTTACATTCTAAGTTTAGATCATATAATGGTATAGCACGAGTTTGAATAAGCGAATTAATTTAAGCGACACATGATACACCCCAAAACATGAATAAAAAGGGGAATTTGTAAGAATTCACTCACAGTGGTTGCGCTTCTTGGATTGATGATGAATGCGCACGAATTTGGATTTAACCACGAGAGAAACTAACCTAAATAATAACATAATGGTTCGGTAAATAAATGGATTTTATTTGAGATTAATAATTTTAATTCATAACCTTAATAGGATTTCTAGATTTATTTTTGTGAGTTTAAGGACATTTTCTAACTTTAAAAATATTATTTTTAAGTATTTTTAAATAATTTTCTGATTAAATAAATAAATAAAAAAAAATGTTGACCGTTGACTTTGACCGTTGACCGTTGACCGGACCGCTGACCGGTCGGACGTGTGCGCTGAGTGAGGTTCGAACCCAAGACCTCTCGTACGCGTGCACGCAGCTCTACCAACTGAGCTACGTGTCTAACCCGAAATATTTCTGATTTTAATTATATTTATAGACTATTTTGATTATTCCGAATTTTATTTAATTAAAAAGGTTTTCAAACCAATCAAACCGGCTGGCTTAGCGGGGATCGAACCGGTGACCCTTGACTTAACTTGCACCCAGCCCGACCAACTGGGCTGGGTGTCTAACCCGTATTATATAGTGTCTGTATTATATTTAACAACATACTGTGGAACAATCTGTTTTGGTTTCGAAAAAAATGGATTTTATTTCAGCCGAAACGGATATGTTCAAGACTCGAGCCCGGGACGTGTACGTTATGTTTGCACACAGTCCACCACTGGACTGTGTGTCTAACCCGGTCATTATTCCGGTTTTTATTATAATTATACACATTTCAAAACTTCATCTTCTTCGATTTATAAAACCAGAGAATCCACCCGACTGTCTAATCGAAAATTTTTATTGAATTAGTTGATTGATCAATACTGTTAACGAAATAATTTAAACAGAACGGATTAAAGGTGCTGTACCGAACAGTTGTGATTTCCGACGAAGTTCCGGCGGCTGAGGTTAACTCCGGCGATGTTTATCTTGCGACAGAGGCTCTACAGGAAGTTTGTAGGTGAGTGTGGTGCTTTCTGTCTGAGCTCTAGAAGTCTTATTTTAGAGTAAGGCAGAAGGGATGAAATGGATTCGGTTTTCCGGCGACTTGCAGAGAATTCCGGCGAGGTGTTTCTTGATGAATAGCGACTTGTAGAGAGAGTGAAAATTGTGCGAGTGTGATCTCACAAAAATCTCTAGTAATCTCACAAAAATCTATAAATAGCATCCCTTGAACTCAATAGAACTCGCTCATACTCTCTAGTAATCTCACAAAAATCTCTCTAAACGCTCTCGGTATTCAAAACCCACTTCGCCGGAAAATTTGAAACTCGCTGGAACAACCACTGGAGCCTCACCGAAACATCAAGCCGGTATAACTCTCACTCTTATTTCAATTCCCTCATGTCAATAATATCGTGTATAAACAGAAACAAACAAAACCAACTGTAATAAATTTTCTCAGTTAACAGTTGTTTTGTATGAAGAAGACGAAGTCTAAGAGGTGTATAAATATAATTAAAATCCCAAGTATCACCGGGTTAGACACACAATCCAGTGGTGGACTGTGTGCGATCATAATGTTCACGTCACGAGTTCGAGTCTTTAACAAGTCTGTTTTGTTACCAGTTTCTTTTAAGAAATCATATCATCTCTCAATAAGTTAATAAGTATAATATAATTCCTATTATTAATGGGTTAGACACCCAGCCCAGTTGTTGGGCTGGGTGCATCACAAGCGAAAGTCGCGGGTGTAACATCCGTCGAAAAACGGGTTTCCAAAACCCGCTTCGTTTATTAATCAAATATCCAATTATAAAAAAATTTCATTTGCGTATTTATGGTCAATATTAATTTTAAACAATACATATTTAATAAACATATTAGAATTTAAAAACTATAATTATTAAAAAGTAAAAATAAGTGCTTAAAAAATAAAAATCAAGCTGCCGGGTTTCGAACCCGGGTCAGCTGGTTCATCAAACAAACAGCATACCACTCCGCCACTTGACTTCCTTGTTATTATATTGAAACAATTAATACTTAAAATAAAACTCGAAATCAAAATATGAGTTCAGCGCGCCCAATCCGCAGTCGCCGGAATTACCGACGATTTCGCGAGACTTCGACCGTTTCCTTTGACTGAACGCGTATATTAACTTCGACATCGGTTATAACCGATGTCTAATTCCCCAATTCAAGTCGTAACCGCCGGAGAAACATTGACCACGAATCAAGTTCAAATTCGGACTCGATTCATTCTATTTCTTCTCTATAAATACACACCCAAGTCTCTGGTGACCTTTTCGCTCAAAATCGCACGATTTCTCGAAGCATTAGCACTCGCCGGAGATATTCTGTGTTCGCCGGACTTTCACCGGAAAACCGAGACTTACATCAAATCGGTAAATTTCTCGACTCTTTCGTTTTCAATCCATTGTTAGACATATATTAACTTCAATCCTTCAACCAGAATCGGTCCTAGACGACGTTGCCGAAAATTCTGAGATGGGAACCATAGTTGAGTCAAGTTTCATAATTCTAACTGAGATATCTTGGAACAACTGAGATATGTGTCGAAGTATAAGTGGACAAACATATCGACAATCTAGGTAAACAAGTTTAGAACTTAAAGTCAATCATAAGGTCAACAGTCCTGGTGATATGTCTCAATCAACTGATATGATCCTTAAACACAAATTCACAAAAATATGTCTGGAAATATGTTTGTACATAGATTATTTGATTTCAAATCTAAACCCAAAAAGATTTTCAATGTGTTTTAGCATAAACTTTCGAAAATTTAAAAAGATTTCGTTTCTACATTGTTTTCAACAGCCAATGATGGAAAGCGGATCTTCGGAGTTCGGAATGGTGCAAGTTGTTGAAAATCTTGATGACAACGGGTTGGGAGCTAATCTGTATAATCAAAATACACGAAAAACGATGAAAAGTTTATTAATTTGAAACTTTAATTTGAAGAAAAACATCAGTTTGTTCATAACGGGTCAAACTAGGGTCATTAACTTAGACTTGGTCAACTGAGTGGATTTTCATAACAGGTAAACATGTGAAAGTTCAGGGTCTAAAGTGTAAAAATTTGAAAAAATTCTTGAAATAGATACGTTATATTATTTTAATTATTAACATAAAAAATACGAATGCTAGTTTACATAAAGTCACTTGGGAATAAAGTTCTCACAACTTAGATAAAGCCTCCTTATGAGGTTTAAGAGAGCAAACCCTCGCAGTTGAGACAAGGCTTTCGGCTCATCTTTAACTTGCAAACTAAATACTTTCTATCACACATATTACCGTATTTGGTCTAAATTTTGTTTGTTGCATATTGAACTAAGTGATGAAGCGCATTGCATCCAGGTGGGTTGGTGTATGTGGAGAGCAGCCACTGAGGTTTTGTGTGATAAAAGGTTCCCTACTAAATTAAAGGGAAAATTTTATAGGGTTGCGATTAGACTTGCTATGATGTATGTTGGCCCATTAAGAAGGCACAAGCACGCAAGATGGAGGTAGCAGAAATGGGGATGCTAAGATGTATGTGTGCGCACACAATGTTAGACCGGATAAGAAATGAGGACATTAGGGAAAGGTTAGGAGTAGCTAATATTTCAGATAAGATAAAAGAGGGAAGATTGAGATGGTTTGGGCATGTGAAGAGGAGGCAGTTGACAGCGCCAGTTAGAGCAGTAGAAGGCTTAACTGTGGAAGGGAGGAGGAGTCGAGGTTGGCCCAAGATGACCTGGGATGAGCGGATTAGGAAAGATTTGCTAGAGTTACACCTCTCTGAGGACATGGTCCAGGATAGGGGTCTATGGAGACATAGGATTAAGGTTAAGGACTTTTAGGAGTAGGTTCTTTAGGTCTGAGTATTGGGGTAGAGGCTTAGTTTTCCTTATGGTCTAGGCGGGTTTTTATTTATTTATTTAATTTTTCTATAGTTTTTATATAAGCTTACGTGGGGGTCTTGTGATTCGAAATATCTGTTCTTTTTCACTATGTTACCTTTCCAACACTTCTTTTGTTATTTAGTAACTCTCTGTTTCTAGATTTGTTTAGTTTCTCGCTTGTCTACTATTTGTCTTTTGTGTTGGTGGTTTCTCTGGAATCAGTCTCTCTATCCTTATGAATAGAGGTAAAGTGTGCCTACATCTCACCTTCCCCAGACCCTACCTTAGCTTTGCTATTTATAAGATTTACTTGGTACGATTGATTAATTAATTGAATATTGAACTAAGCACATGAGCTTATCTATATTAACAAACTGCCACTTTAGAAGACATATGGTAAAAAAGAAAACCATAGAAGACATATGGTAGAAAAGAAAACCAGCAAATGAATTCAGGTATGTTAAAAAAATATAATATGTATACTTCACTGAAAATCCTATGCACTCATCCTAGTAATTTATGCTCACATGATTTTCCAAAGTTGGGTTGACAACCTAATGGTAAGCCAAACATCATCATACTCAGTAAATTTCATCAATAACAAAGCTAAGGTAGGGTCTAAGGATGGTAAGATGTAGACAGCCTTACCTCTACCCCATAGGAATAGAGAGGCTGCTTCTAGTAAGACCCTCCAGCTCGATAGTAGATTTGCATCAAGCCTTGTACATAAGGCACATAATACTCAGCAATTAAGACAAAGGCCGATTAGTGCATGTACTCCCTTGTCTTTCGGTTGTCAACGCCACCACATGATGCATGATTAACCATCCCCCTCTTTTAACGTTATTTTCATGAATTAGTAAAATAACGTTAAAATTAGTGCACTTTCACTTTTGCCCCCCGAGCGCCCACACATATATACATTATACATGCATACCACAAGCGGGGCGTAAATGCGAAGCCAAACTTAATATGTAAATCTTAGCAGTAATCTCCATTACTAGATTTCATGACCAATTTCATCTATCACATGACCAATCCAAATCCAATTAATCAAAAATCACCTATTGTTGTCACTTGGTCATGATTAGATTCTACATAGTAGGTCTGAGTTTAGACTATTCATTTCCACCCGACCAGATATAGTGTTTAATGTTGAAACGTACAAAAAAACTAGCTTTGACCATTTTGGTCAACTATTCATTACATTGTCATTCCGGGTAAAACTGATTTGAGTTAAAATCACCATTTCCATAAAAATTCACATCACACATTTTATTAGTGATTTTCACTCATTTTAATCAATAATCAAGTTCTATAATGCAAAAGTCAATAAAATTCCACTCCTTGTAAACTTTGATCAAATTTCACTAACAGCCCACATGCCCATATTCATGGTGGAGACAGACAAATGTGATTCACTTAGCTCACATGGACATATGAGTGCATAAGGGTGCCCCATCTTGATAAGGAAATCGGCCAAGGTAACTCAATCAATATGATAGTGCTGGTTAAAAAGGCATTTGCCAAAATGATTGAAAAGGCATTTCGTTTACCTTTTTAAGTTGGTAGCTTTAGCGAAGTGAAAGCATTGGATTCAAGAGGTAGAAAGATGAGCAAACGTTCACCTGCCTCCCTTGATGAACACTAGTCTGGTGTAGATGCAAAAAAGAAGGGATTGCAATAACAGACCATCCTGACCCATACATTGTTTACTTTAACCTAGGCTGTAGAAGATAATGACCCGGGAGCACTTCAGAAGCAGAGAGATCCCCACCGATGATGTGCTTCCATGACTTGTAATAACCCAAAGGATCTTCTCTCTGGTTTTCACCATCATCACCATACACAAGGCTGATACCATACTCCCTTACATTTGCATAATCTGGTTCTTCATCACCATAGCGTATTAGATGTTCATTGTTAATTTCATAACAATATTTAACACTAAAGTGAATGCTAACTTCATCACCATCTTCAAACTCATTTTTCCCACACATCCAATGGCTTAACCATGCTACAACAACTTCATCACCATCTTCAAACGCGGTATCTTCTGGGACAAGATACATTATAGGCTCGTATGTCCAGAAGGAGTTCTTTGTCAAATTCTCTATATCAATTCTTGAAGGACTAACTTCCTTCTTGCTTGAAACCGTATGCACAATTGCACACATTTAGCCCTTTAATCTTACCATTTTCAGGAGATGATTGCAAGGTAAACAATGACCCTTTGCTTCTATGAGTGAACCACTTTGGAACCTCTTGCCCTTGAAGATATGTGCTGAATATTCCATGTTCATAAAGCATCTGAGTGTCACATCAAAGTTTTATCAGCTTATAAATGCATATTAAAAGGTGAAAATCAAAGATATATAAAGAGACATCCACCTGTGATGGAAGTATTCTTTCCGCCAAAAGGTACGCTCCAAAACAATCGGCCTTCGAAAACCGGCAGTGATTTAAATAGGCTATATTAATCCAACCCAAACTGCGTAGTACCTCTTCATCAACTTCTGATAAAGCTTGGATTTTGAACTTGTACTGAATCTCAGTCATGGTAAATGTAATATATAAGAATGCAGGTAGAGCTGACTGTTCTGGATGAAATGTTATTTTTCCAAAGAGTCGCAACCAGGAATATACAACCACTTTAATTGGATTGGAGCACACAAGACTGTTTTCAGGTTACTACACACAAAAAAAACTGAGTGTGTCCAGCCTACTAAGGCTTCTCACACATTCCGGCATAGTATAAATTGGATTTCCATCCAAATACAACTGCTTCAACATTCGAAGGCTACTAAAATCCATAGGAAATGATTCATTATACAAATTACAATTTTTAAGAGACAATATTACTAGTGATCTTGGTAAAGAACTCACAATGGACTTGGAAATTCTTGGTACCATGGTAGAGGAAGAAGACCCATGAGACTTCATGTTAATATTGTCAGCCTTTAAAACTTCAAGTGATTTCATATCCTTCATTTCAACTGGAAATTCACTAAGAGTTGAACAACCATCTATTACTAGTTGAGTAAGGTTCTTTAACATTCCTATGCTTCTTGGAAGTTCCTTTAACTTATTGCATTCACTCAGATCAAGGACTTCAAGTTTTTTACAAGAAGCGCCAAGTGATTCACATACCTCAACTAGACTTGTACATCTTGCAAGTGTCAACCTTTCAAGTAGAGGGAACCCAGAGAAGTGACCCACTTTAACAAGCTCATGACAACTACTCAGATTAAGAAACTTCAGTGACATAAGCAGCTGTTAAATTAACAAATACACAAAATTAAGATGCATGTTAGTGTTGCAAAGATACTTGACCATGAGTTATCAAACAAAATAAGTAGAAGCCTGAGATACCTTGGGCTTCTTCCAAAGCTGCTGTAGTTTGCTATTAGACAAGTCAAGAGCTACCATGTTGTCCATTTGTAAGTCTGAAGGCATATAACTCAAAGGGAATCCCTGCATGCATAACCATCTTAAACCTTGAGGAAAATACTTGTAGGATCCATTGAGTTGTACATAGTTCAGTTGGAGTAGTTTTAAGTTGCTAATATCACTTAAAGCAAGGGTCTCAAAGTCACCTTTTGTCTTACGGGATGAGGAACGCATTCCTGAAAACAAACCAAATAACCACCAAAGAACAAAAAGCAGCAGTGTGTGAACCCAAATGAATGATGGTAGGTATCTAAATCCAAACTTTCGCATATTGGCACTACTTGGTTCTTTCCAAGTTTCATTCTCAAATGTTCTCATGTCAAGGGCAAGTCCTTGAATTATTGTTGTCCCCTAAGAATAAAAGAAAAAAACAACTGATTAAAGAAATTATTTGTACATACATATTGCAAATTAATCAACGGACTCATAATAGGTATACTTAATTACCTGTTTATTTTGCAACACAACCAAACTCTCTTTATGGTGCCATAATATGCTACGCTTCCACGGCTCCTTAGTTGATTCTTGGTGGACTATATCTCTCCCCATGTCTTGAAGAAGTTGATGCATCATCAGCTTATCAGATGATCCTACAGTGAGAAGGCATCTATTGATAAGAATCTTTATCCCAGATGATTTGCCTATATCACAAGCTTTTAGTACGTCTTCGGTGATCTTTCTATCTTCGCCAACGAATAAACAAGCAATGTATTTAAACAGTTCCTTGTCTGTTTCAGATGGCAAAGTGTCAAAACTTGATCTCAGCACTTTCTCAATTTTTGGATTAGTTTCTTTCCCTAGTGATTCTAAGATATCCTCCCATGTAACGTCTTCACCACGAAAAGAACTGCCCAAGACTTTAAGAGCCAGTGGATGTCCTTGGCAATATTCAACGACCTTTATTGACTGCTTTTTGTCGCGTTCGTTGGGTTCATGGCATCCAAAGGCATGCCAACTTAAAAGCTGAAGAGATTCCTCAGCATTTGAGCCTTGCAGCCAGAGCTTCATATGCTTTGGTGGAACTTGTGTTTTAAACAAACTACAGTTTTCTGTTAACAAACCATTTTTAGATGTTATTATGATTTTGCTTCCGGGATGAAGGCCCTTTGTCCCGATTAACACATCCAACTGCTCAAACTGATCTATTCCATCAAGAACAAGAAGAGTTCTTTTCCTAAAAAGTGAGTTCTCAATATTAACGGTTCCCTCGTTAACATTGAGTATGTCCATATAACTACTTGCTAGTATATCTTTAAGAAGCTGTTTTTGTAAATCAAGCATACATTTGGTTGTGTACATCTCCTTTCGATGTCCTCAAGAAAGCAGCTTCTTTCAAAGTCAAGATAGTGCAACTGAAAGACATAGTTTGCTAAATATGTCTTCCCGATTCCAGCCATTCCCCATACTGTCATAATTTCAGTGCTTTGTTGGGATCTGTCTTTCAAAAACGAATTGATGATTCTAACTGAAGACTCTACTCCAATTACATGTGGAATTTTACTCCTTTTCTCTAGATGCAATCTGCTACTTATCTCTTTAACAATTTCTTCAATAAGTATTGTCTCTCGCCTGGAACAGATTCCAGTTACAACAAAAGTTTATAAGTAAATTGATAAAAATAAACTCATGATACAGTTCACGTATTTAGATATTCTAAAAGCATGTGTAACTTAACTGACTTTTCCAGAAATGAACCAACAATTTGTGTATTACGATATTTTTAAATCACAAATTGAACATGGAACCGCCTCGCTTGCGGTATGACATATAATGTTATTTTTACTAATTTCGTGAAAATATCGTTAAAAGAGGGGATGGTTAATCATGCATCATGTGGTGGCGTTGATAGCCGAAAGACATGGGGTACATGCACTAATCGGCATTTGTCTCAATTGCTGAGTGTTATGTGCCTTATGTCCAAGGCTTGATGGAAATCTACTATCGAGCCGGGGTCTCACCGGAAGCAGCCTCCCTATTCCTACGGGTAAAGGTAAGGTTGTCTACATCTAACCCTCCTTCGACCCTACCTTAGCTTCGCTATTGTTGGGATTTACATAATGATGATGAATTTGAACAAGGAAAGGATATTGTCACAGGGTCTTAAACAACTTGCTGCATTATGCACTAAATCTCTGGGGTTCCAAGTCAAAAGCAAGCAAATACCAAAGAGCCAAATTGAGGAAATGACCTGCCATTGGCTTCTTCCCCTTTGATATCAGCAACTTGTGTAAGTGCTTTCTCCCATTTCTCAATCCTCAGAGCCCATTGGCTTCTTTTCTCTTCATCTGACTCTGCCTCCAACCTCTGTGTCTATGCTCTGCCATTGCATCTCCGAAGCTGTTTTGTTGCTTCCTTACATCGGAAGGATTAACATGATAGAAGATCGGGAAAACAATATGTTTGGAGGTTCTTTTCTGGTCCATGATGAGTGCCAGTTCATCAAGGCACCATGTTAATTCTTGGACAACACGATAATAGAAGCTCTAGATGACTTGATTGCCTTCTCCAATTCCGGTTTTAGAAAGTCTCCGATCTGGATCTCTGCATCATCGAAGAAGGTGTCGATGGTGGCTTCCTGCAGTGCTTTGAGGAGATGATCGGTGAAATTATGGCGAGTATCCTCACCTCTAAAGCTCAAAAATACATCATAATCGTAGGTAGAAGAAGAAGAAGAAGAAGATTGTTCTGTAATTTCAGTAAGAACAACCATTGTGGGTAATGAAAATCGAATGTGAAGCAAATTCGATACTGGTTTCTAATTTAATAATAATGGAATGGAATGGAATGTGAATGTGAATGGTTGGTTGGTATTAGATGATCGGAGATAGGTTGACTACGTGGCCGAAGAAGTCAATAGTTGTCTTCTGTATCATTTCTTGGAAATTTCCTTCTTTGATGTTTTTAATTATAACACCTCCTTAAAGTTGTTGATTCAACTTTAGGATATTGTTTAAGGATATTGTGGTTTAACGTATATAAATTTAAAATGTTTACTTATAATTAAAGTGAAATACCTTACTCTCCACAGCTTTACCATCGGTTTTCTTGATATTTTCTGTTACAATATATTATATCTTTCTAGATGATTTAAATGAAAATTGGTTTTCAAAAATACTCTATCATCAACCAGACAATAGATTTTTTTTTAAATTCTTTTGGAAAGCTTCCTTCATAGTAAAACACTAGTTAAAAATTCCTATATTTTATACTAACTTAGAACCATGTGTTACACACGAGTTGCATAAAATACCCCGTATATTGCACGATTTAAATTCTCTTGGAAAGCTTCCTTCGTAATAAACCTCATGTTAAAACATACGGTTGTCAAGATATGTATTTAAATGATAAATTCGATGTCATATTTACTTATTAAAAAATTAATTTGCTTTTTATATATTTTATTATCGGTTAGAAATATGTGTATTACATGTGATAGAACCAATAAAATATTAGATGATTATTAATAAGAGAAAAAAATAAAATAAATAATAAATAAATAAGAGAGATTCATGAATTTTGTGATTTAATATATATTTTTTATTTATGTATCTTACTAAATATTAAATAATAATAGTATTAATTTTTTTATAACAAAATCTAATATAAATGAGAATAAAAATTTATATATTTCTTGGTTCTACAAAGAAAAAAATAGAAAACTTCTTTATCTCCTACGGAAAATGAGAAAATACAAATTATATATATTATCAATAATTATTAATTCAAAGTTTGATAAAAAAAAGTTATTATCCTTATCTAAATTATATTTAATGAAACTATTGTTTAATAGGAAAAAGAAATTGAAAAATAAGATAATGAGATTATTAATTCAAAGTTTGATAAAAAAAGGTTATTATCTTTATCTAAATTATATTTAGTTAAGCTATTATTTAATAGGAAAAAAGTTGAAGAATAAGATAAGAAGACACCAGAGATTAACATGTGTGAAAAAAAACTTTTATTTATTAGTATAGAAAGATACACCTTAACTTATTTAACTTATTTTAACAAGATTTAATGTAATTTGCTAATTTTATATTCACGATGCACTTTATTATAAAGAATGATTTTGTAAAACTGAGACAAACAAATAATTACTCACCAAAGCGGGGCTAGCTTAATTGGTAGAGTCATAGATGCACACGTCTGTTAGATCGCTGGGTGTGGGGAGATTGGGTTAACATGTGGCGAAGGTGAACTTCACATAGCTAGGCATAGCTTTTAAAGGGTGTGGGATGGCGTGGCTTTTTTTTAGCTGGGCATGGCCAGCCAATCACAGTCAGCCATCTCAACCCATATAGCACCCCACGCCGGGCACAATAAGGACGCAGAGAGGCAACGCCAAAGCCAAGCCCTTAGGGGATAGTGTGCAAGGCTTGGGTGGGCAACCCACGCCCCCAACCCAAGCCCCCAACCCAAGCCCACAGAGAAGTTTTAGGTTTAAATTTGGGCAAAAGGTAAAAATTTAGGATTGTTTGTGTAATTATTACGCATTTCAGTTGTTCTATTGCATTGTTACACTAGAACAAATCAGAAATAGCTTAATTATTATTGTATTTAAGTTATTTCGTTCCAGATTGATATTAATTACTCAAAACTTCAATTTTATTGTAGACTAATAACAATTACTTAAATTCAATTATACATGTGGAATGAGATTCTTCTGAAATTTCAATAAGAGCAACAACCATGTTGAATGATGAAAATGGAGCGTGGAGCAAATTTTACATTCGTTTATTATTTAATAATGTAAATAGAGTGTGACTCAAATGATTGATTGGTATTAGATAACTGGGCATATGGCTGACTTGGTGTCATCAAAAGTCGTCTTTTATATTATTATTACTTAGAAAGTTTCCTTACTACAAAAAGAGTATTATACGGTGTTGAATTTTTGCTTTAGACGGCTTTAAGTAATAACTCTGTCTTAAAATAAAAAAAACTAGATAAATATAATTATAATATTCAAGTAAATCCAAAATAACAGCGTCTTATCTTTAAACACCGTCTTATATAAATTCAAGCTCACTTTAGACGCGGTTTCCCTTATACATGCTATATTAAAAGTAAAACAATAAAATAATTAAATTAAAATCATATAATTCAACAAACAAAACTTAATAACCCATTGGTTCATAACCCTAACTTGCTGTAACCTTCCCCTCCCTTACAGCAGACAACGACGACCAAACACTATAGCCGCACCACCGCGCGCAGCCCCCACCTCTTCGACAACCAAGACGACATATCCCCTTCGACGACCAAAACCCTACAACATTCCCCCTTAGATTTGCTCGACGACGGCACATCTTTGATTCCCCCTTACGGGTCAGTTTTTTTTTTTATTACCCCTTCGACGCGGTTTGTATGTATATGTACTGTTAAACAAATCAATCTTTATTTGTTTATGGAAAAGCTATCGCACGTGTTTATCGAGAATCTATTACACTTGTTGAAGAATGCTTTGAGGTTTTTTTAGAGGCCTATATGTCTATTGAGTTTTTGATTTTGTTTCTTAAGATTAAGTGGTACTTGGGGGCGGAAGGGTGATTTAGAACAGGTGATATATATATATCAATTTTAGGTTGTTATATTGATATTAGTTTTAAGCTAGTGTAAATTAGAAAACGGATATGTACATTTTGTTTGTTTTTAGTGGTCTGGGACCTGAGGAAGCAAAAACCAATTACGTAAATGATTAGTGGTTAATAGTTGGGTGGAATCTAATTAGTATGCCACGTTTATATGGGTTAATGATTTGCTAGCGTGTGTAATGAAGGCCATTAACAGAGAGAAAGAGAGACGGCGGTGGTTTATTGTTTCCGATGATGGTGACGAGTCCTAGAGTCCTGATCTGTCAAGCAGTTGCTACATCACTAAGCGTCCAACAAAGATCCGGTAAGTTCATTCCCACTTACATGACCTTATTTCGGGTAGATTGGTTCACCTACTACCGTGGTTGAGTGATAATTGTCAATTTCGTGAACCAGGAGAACTACAACGACCCAATCCAGATTTCTGGCGACCCTTACAAGTTTTTGGTAAGGTTTCGCCGAACTAACTAGTGGCTGCATGTTTCTATCCAACAACAGGAGGTAAGATTACACACTTACGACCCTACTTTTCGTTTTCCCAACCTAAACAGATTGATTTTGTGGCATTCGATTTTTGTTAGAGGGCAAAGGTTGTGATTGACGACTACCGGACATCGTTGTTGTTAATTCTTTACTATTCGGGTGTTGCGGTAAGTAATTCGACCCTTCTTTAATCCCATATGTTCGATATTAATGCTTGAACTGTTCGAGTATCGCTTATGTGACCGGCTACTAAAACATCTAAATAGAATTTGAATTAAAAGACATGGAAAGTTTGTAAAATTCAAGAACATACCTTCAATTGGTTTTGTCTAAAATGGTGGAACTTGGTGTTTCTGGTGTAGGACCTCATGAAGATGACCAAGTGGGTTTTGCTGGCGAAGATGACCAAGTAGGTTTTGCTCTTCACTTTGCTGTGATGCTCATTATTAGGTGTAGTAGTATCTATATTTTTTACAAACTTGATCTTATTAGATTGTTTAGAATTTGTCTAAGTTGATGTAGATTATTAATTATTATACATGGTTGTGTTTGAGGCATTTATTCCAACTCATATGCCTCAAATCAATAAACATGATTATATGTAAACGAATGGAAATTTGAATCCTGTTTCTTGATTTGAGTTGATTTAGTTTTGTATCAAAAGGTATGTTTATAATGAAATTATAGGATTCATGATTTATAGAAATGAACAACAGTATCGTACCAATGCAGTGACGAATCAGATCGATTACGATTAATCGTATAACATCGAAACCTGTGTTAGTAGTTTTAGTCGGAACTGCCATCGATATTGTTTTAGTTACCATTGATATTTGTTATAACTTCTTATATTTACTTTTTTAGATGTGGCACGACACGAGAGAGGCTACGGATAATGATATAGAGATTTAGAATTTTGTTGAAGACGTTGATGCCAAATTTTTTTCAAGAGTTAAGTATTCCGTTAGTTTAGCTTTATTTATAGATTTAAGAATTGTATGTAGTTTATGTATGAAATCTAATGTAGTTTGTTATACATTTAGCAAAGAATTGTAATTTGACTTGTTTATATGCGAATCGAACGTGTATTGGGTTGATTTGAAAAGGTTCGAAATGGTGTATATATTGGCTTGATTCGGATAGGATTGGAATAGACCCAGAATTGCAAAAAAAAAATCCAGCTTGCTTTTTAAGACGGTGTTAATCATATTAATTTTAATAATTTTTTAATATGAATTTTGGATCAAAAGACGGGTTCATTTGTTTAAAGACGGGGTCTAGTTTGAACACCGTCTAATAAGACTTGATTTTAAACCACGGTAAACCGTCTTAAAACCCATATCACCCCGTCTAAAGCTCTTTTTTGTAGTAGTGTTCATTGATATTTATATAATAGAGGCTGAATCTGGCACATGACAGATTTTTTGTGTGAAGCATACATGATCAGAAGAGGAGACAAATGTCATTGATTTGAAGGGTAATTTAGTTATTTCTCAGTTGAATAACTCCCCCTTTGATTTTCAAACTGCTATAACTTTTTCATAAATTATTTTTTTAATTAAAATGTATTAACGAGCATTTCGTTGTCTTTAATTCGAGTAGCCTATTACTATAGTTTTCTTTAAAAAAATTACAGGATTTTGAATATCCATTAATCCATTAAGTGATTATGTGATTTTGAATACACAGCACAGACTATGTGATTTTAAATATCCATTAAATGATTACACATTCAACATAAACCATTACGTGCTTATATGTATTCACTATAAATCTATTACTTGATTACACATTCAATGTGATTTGTTATAACTGATGTTATTACTGTTATGTTTATTACGTGATTACACATTCAATAATAAGAACTTGATTGTTTATGCTTTATGACGTAATTAATCTATAATATACGCCATTGTATGGTTATTATAGGTTGATTTGACTAATGTTTTGTGTATAATTTATCCTTAATACGTGATTAGACCTGAAATATTAGGTATACCATATGAAATATTATCTAGAGTACTCTATTATCTATTACATGTTTTGTTTTTACGTAATCACTCAGTGTAATTTCACATAAAATACTCTAATGAAATAACGTAATCACGAAATGGGTATACAAAATCACGTACTCACATAATAATACATAGTCAACTATTGTTACTTAATTATGTAATCACTTAGTGTGGTTTCACATACTATAATGAAATCACAGAATCACGTAGTAATGTGCTGGGCATTCAAAATCATGTAAAAATTTTTTTTACGAAATCGGCTGCTCGAATTAAAGAGAATAATATGCTCGTTAATACGGTGTAATTTTTTTTAAAAAAAATATTAACGTATGAAAAAGTTACTGCCATTTGAAAATCAGGGGAGAAATACATGTGAGAAAGGACCAGAATACACGTTCTCTATTTGTTTCTTGAATTGTTCAAACTTGAAATTTATGAAATTGCCATTGCCTTATTTTGAGCCATTGATCTAGAGAGATCAATTGTTGAGCTTGTCTTCTATACTTCGTACAAGAAAAGTGTTTGGATCATGTACAAGACAACTTTCCTGTTCGAAGCGTACCCAAGAAGGATATGAGGACAAGTGTTATTGGCATGACGGGTAATTTGGTCCTTTTCCAAGTAAACAACTTCCCCCATGATTTTCAAACGACTATAACTTTTTCATACGCTAATATTTACACTCTATTAACGAGCATCTCACTCTCTTTAATTCAAACATCATATCTCTATAGTTTTCTTAGAAAAATTATAGGATTTTGAATACCAATTAGTCCATTACATGATTACGTGATTTTTAAAACCCAACACTTAACTACGTGAGTTTGAATACCCATTACGTGATTACACATTCAACATAAACCATTACACAATTACACATTCAAAATAAATCCATGTGTTGATTATACATTCAATATGATTTCTTATAACTGATGTTATTACAATTATGCTTATTACGTGATTACACATTCAATAATAAGAACTTGATTGCTTATGTTTTATTACGTGATTATATCTCAAATATACGACATTATATGGTTATTATAAGTTAATTTTGCTAATGTTTTCTATATAATTTATCCTTTATACGTGATGAGACCTGAAATATTAGGTATTCCATACGAAATATTATGTATTACATGTTTTTCTTTTTAAGTAATCACGTAATCACTTAGTGTGGTATCACATAAATACTATAATGAAATCACGTAATCACGAAACAAGTATTCAAAATCACGGTGCCACGTAATAATACATAGTCAACTATTGATACGTAATCACTTAGTGTGGTTTCACATACTATAGAGAAGTCATGTAATCATGTAATGGTTATTTAAAATCACGTAGTCATGTGCGGGTATTCAAAATCACGTAATGGGTACTCAAAATCATGTAACTTTTTTAAAGAAAACTATAGCAATAGGCTGCTCGGATTAAAGATAATGAACCACATTCTTCGAAACTGTGGTATTGTTGGGTTAGATTTTGATTATGTGTGTGCGTTGAATTGCATACACATGTCCCTTCCTAATTTTCTTCTTGGCGGTTTCTCTAATAAGGACCCCACCCCCGAAAGCCCAGGATGCTTTGGCGAGTGCCCTATTTAGTAGAAATGTCCAGAGTTTGGCAGAGAAGTTTGGTATATCCCCTCATCAGAAAGCCGTGTTTGATTGTCTTCGGGCTCCTCATGCTCAGGATTTCCTAATAGTCATCCCCGTTGAAGGCCTGGGCAAATACATGTCAGCTGTGGAATACCGCGCAATTCTCAAGTACCGGCTAATGATCCCTCATTTTCCGGTTGATGAGCCTTATCCAGTTTGCCGTAATATTTGTTTAGATGCTTTTGGTGAGCATGAGGTCCACTGCAAGGAGTTACCTGGTTGTAAATACATACATGATTTGGTTAGGGATATTCCTTGCGATATTCTAAAGCGGGCAAGGATTTCGGAAAAATGGAGGCTCCGGTGAACTTTCTGTCAGATCCGCTCTATGCGTGGTCTACTCTTCGGCTAGTTGATATTCGATGGGTAAACCGCAACAAAATGTTGCTTATTAGTTATATATAAGATAATTCACTTTTGTGTTCCTTAACATTTATTTGGAGAACACATAATGTTATCGTAACCATATATTGTCTTTATCTACGTTTCGATGTTTAAAACAATACCCACTGCAATGCACGGTCGGTTCCAGCTACTCGTTTCTCATATTCGTCATGCCCTATTTTCCTCTCCTCACTTCATTATACGATGTGGCATTTCTAAATTACTTTAGTTGTTGAGACACCCTAACTGTGCTTGTTGGGCTCAAGTCCCGTTCATAACATTTTCTGTCTGGTATCGAGGTATACCTATTAGTTTGTTAAAAGATTACCGAATTCCATTGTTACTATTATAATTATTGTATGATATTCATTTATTAAACAACTTTCTAGTCCATACCCGCAAGATCGACCATCGATTGCTCTCCAATTTCCCCGTCATCTCTCCTCGCCGAGCATGTCTCCAATGAGTTCGCCATATGCACTGAACTGGGATTAGGGCAAACCACTAGACACTGGAGTAGATTTGTACAAAAAATCGTACCCGGAACTAGACCGGTAAAAAAAACCCATAATCGGTTTTTTTAATACTCGGGTATTCTACCAGAACCGACCCTACCCGTAAGGTATAGATAGGGTATGCATTTTGATCTCAATACCTCGAATAGAACCGTAACGATCATACCAGATGAATACCCGGAACTAGACAAGAACCGAAACTGGAACCGATTATACCCGATACATGATTCTAGTATCTTTCTTTTAAATTTATGTTAGTGCATTTATTTTAATTTTCTTACATTAACCAAATCCTATTTAATAATAATAAACAAAAAAACATGACAAATAGGGTAACAAAAAGGCAATAGAGTATCAAAAATCCGAAAATTAGAACTAAAAAACTCCGAAACTGGGTATAAAAACCCGAAAATAGGGTATTTTAATACCCGGTTTCTTAAGAACCAGAACCAAACCCTACCCGGAACGAGCACATAGGGTATTGTTTTTTGGTCAAATAACTGGAACCGGAAGCAAACCGGTTATTACTATAATCAGTTCCAACCCTTAAAGCAAGAAACTAAAACCGACTCAATAACTGGAACTGGTCATTTAAAATATACGGTTTGTGCACCTCTACACCGATGGGTAGTTTCATTAATCCCACAACAATCTGGGCTCATAGTATCCATATCTGATTGTGGGCTTTTGAATTCTCCTAGGCATCTTCCTAGAATTAAACCCGGCGAATGGGCCCATTATAGAATAAGGTCCAATACCATTCACAGCTACTTAAGCCTTCATATGGGGTCCACCAGGGGACACGGGTCTCATAATTTCCCCAACAAGAGTTGATGAAAACCCCACTCTTTCATTTAAGAAAGTATTTATGAATTCAAAATCATCAAATTCTTGTTTCAAACCTTGTTAATTCTTGATCGTGTCATGTTCTTCTGGAAACCCTAAACTCTGCACATTCAACATTTTAATCCCGACTCTTGGTGCTACGACGATGGATTTCACAAGTAAGATTAAAGAAAAGGGGTAAATGCACGGTACCCTGACCGCGGGAGGGTCTCCCTCCCCAAACTAGCTTAGCCCCATAGCTGTCTGGCGGTTACTACCCAGCAGGATTATTCGGGCCGAGCTGGACTCGAGCCCGTGTCCTCCCGTTTGGAATGGGTGAGGCTGGCCACTGGGCTGACACCCCGTGGTTAAAAAATATTTCACGAGTAAGATTCTCTTTCATATATGTGTGTTATCAATTTATAAGTTTATCTTACTTTGAGTTTGGGTTTACATTACTAGGAATTGAGCAGAGTATCTTATATTATTATTGATATCATGTTAATAAATTTTTCTTATAATTATCATTTTTAAATAACTTAATTTATAATGTTTCGAGAAGACATGCTTTAGCCTATAAGTGAACACTCACCCCAAGAGTTTCCAAGTAAGAGCGACTGGTCCGATTAAGTGGATTTGTACGAACACTCTAGCCTTAGACAGAAAACTCGGGGTACAAGCATCCACTCTTCCAGATTGCATGTGTTCACGTTATTAAAACCCATGATTTCGATGAAAATGTTTGAGAAAAACATTTTGAGAAACACCTTAAGGCATAAAGCCTATGGGTTTAAGGTAAATCATCTAAGGTTAGATGATTTGTAAATCATAGAGTAGTTGTAGCAAGATTAGGGATAAGGATGAGGTGACAGAGATCCTAAATCTACTCATGTTTGGGTCCCTAGGAAGGTTATAGACTAGGTTAAAGGCATTCTAATAACCTAATTCCCTATAACCAGTGCTCTGATACCAATTTGTAACACCCCAATCGCGTAATATAACAACACGCGGAGGAAATATCGGGGAGTCACGTTACAAATTGCTCACAACAACTGGTATTAAATTGTTTCATTATTATTAACATTGTTTTACAATACAAAGAATACATGAAATTGTCTTATTGTTTAAAGAAGTCTAAGGCCCGGAGCGTTCCTACGTGTAGCATGCTTGAATAATCAATAACCTGAAACATATGTGAAAAAGACATCAACAAAGAATGTTGGCGAATACCTAGGTTTTGTTGGCCAAATTAATGGCAATAGGTTTAGTATTGCAATACTTTGACAACTACGAGAGTCGTCAATTGAAGATGGACTCTTTGAAGCCAAGGAATTGCAAAAAGGTTTAGCATTGCAATACATTAATTTGGTTATGAAACTTGTGACAAAAAGAGTTTTGTATATGACAATATGATTATTACTAGGTAATTTTTATGCCATTGAAAATTGTACTTTGATCTTTGTTACAATATTGAAATCGGTCATAAACTTGTGAGAGTATTATTAGAAATCCAATCAAGGATTTATAATAGTACTTTGGATATCCTTCTAAGAATCTATCATATTAAAATAGAGAGATTCTGCAAGGATTTGGATATTGAACATTTGAATCAACTGAACACAAAATCCAAAGTGATTTGGATAACGCTACAAGGGTAATACAATAAGAACACTTATATATAGGAAGTACCAGCGGCGTATCCACCAAGTTCTTATGGTATTACACTCGTTTCGTTGTACACACGCATTAAAGTCCACAAAGAATCCAATCAAGGGCAATTTAGTACTTTAAACATCCCACAAGAATCTAACTATGAAGATAGGTAGATACTATAAGGATCCGGTTTTGTCACAGTGAATCATAACATACGCATTAAACTACACAAAGAATCTAATCAAGGATTTCAATTTAGCACTTTAAATATACTTTGGTTTAAGGTAGTATATCAAACTATACTTTGGTTTAGCATATCAAACTGTAGGACCAATCCTCAATGCATATGAACCTAGATTTGATCTCTAATGTCCATAATAGCGGAACACGATTACCAAATAACAAGAATTAGTCAGTTAAATGTCAATTTTACTGATATAACGTCGAGTCTCCAAATTGACAGAGCTCCGCCTTAAAGATGCCAAAGTTCCAAATGAGAATGACATGCTAGCTATTTATAGAGGAGCAAGTTCGCTGGTGGATAAGTAAGTTCGGGCGAACTCTATGTCAGTTCAGTGAACTTGACTTACAAGATCACCATGAGCAAACTTGTCCTAAACATACATAAATACTTCGTTTCGCTAGCCTATTCAACTCTAATCTATACAGACTCGATATAAGACTAAGACATAGACATTCTGCACCAACAGACTCCCCCTTGGATATCGTCTTCGTCTTGTATCAGTCATCAAAAACTCTGTCTTCCAAATAAACATTAACGAACACGACCGAAGAAGTTCTTGTAAGGCTTCTTTCGTCGTTCCTGCTTCGGATCTGGCGTCTGATCTGTAGGAGGCACTTTGTTCATGTATTGAAACCTTCTAATCCTTGCCGCCCTACCTTTCTCGTGTATAGCCTCAAGACGCTTTTCTTCCTTTAAGAATTCAACTCGTTCTAGCTCCCTCCAGCTCGTATTCCACATCTTACCAGAATTAACTTCTCGAGCATAGCAAACATTCACAACCCTTTGATACTGCATAGTTTGTTCTTTCTCACGTTCTTCGAATACAATCTTGCTGTAGAACAAGCATTTGATATCTTCTCTGGAGCAGTTTATCAACCACATAGGATCTAGAATCCTGATCGTTCTCCATAAACCTCTCATACCCTGAAACCCAAGTATCTCAACCCTTTCTTTCGTGATACCCAAATGTTCCTCAAATCTTAATACTATAATAGCTTCGCACGTGTTAGGATCAATCTGCCACCACTTAAATACCGGATAGAAATTTTGTTCGATTGGCATTAAGGGCATGTTCCTCGTCGCTCTCGGTCGTTTCATAATCCACTTTATATCTTTGACCCCTGTCTTTTTGTCAGTCTTGATACGACGCTTTGGTATGAATGGCTTCCAATACTTAAATCCTTTTGTCACTTCAAACTTAATCATCTTCCACAGTAACTGATCGATATACTTCATATGATATGTAACATTCACAGTTTGAACAAGCTCCTCCACATCCCAGTACGGTAGTGTCTTGAAATCTGCTAAGTATTTGAAGTATTGCACTCCAAACTCATGTTTAATAGCATACACATTCAACTCCTTGAACCACCCCCAACTTAGGATATCCCCCAACGACACATCTTTATCTCTGGTAAAGAATGCTAGAGGACGTCGAAACTTACATTCGCGCGGCATTTCTTTAAACCAGGATTTCTTCGCTTTAAGATCTCTTCTTTTGTCATCGGTTTTAGAACTTTGTCTTATCGAATCGATTCTTCGATTTTCTCTTTCAACATATCTTCATCAAGTTGCTTGTACATCTCCTCAAATGTAGAAATACTATCACTGTTAGGACCAACGTACTTCGTAGTTTCACCTATTTCATCATTCGAAGACTAATCCTCTACTATCACCCTGTTATATTCATCAGCCTCGAATCTTCGTATGTACTGTTAATCATTTGGCTCAAATGTGTTAACATTCATCACTTGCTCCTAAAAATCAAAGTCAAGTGATTCAGCATCAACTTCGATCAACTTTGCCAAATCCTCTTTCGTATAGTTGTGCACGTACTCTCCATCCTCTACGTTGTGTTCAAGCATAAGTATCAGAGGCTTTGTTGGAACGGCAGCAACAGGCTTTGCAGATCTATCAACACCAGTCATATCTACATCATCAGTTGGCCCTGTTTGCCCTGACTCCCCCTCAATTTGATCATTCATCTTGTTTGATTCATCATCCATCAGAGAAGAAAAATCATAGTTATCAGAGACTTTTGCTTCACTAATTTTTCAGACCAACTCCTCCCTGGTCATCATCATCAGCATTATTCCAATCTTCATAATCAGAATCGCCTTTATTATCGTCATCATTTTTATCCTCATCTTCTGCTTCTTCATCGTCCTTTTCTTCAGAAGCAATTACAGGATCAGAAGGTTTGACGGATTCGTCAACAACCTTAATAACATCGGACTCAGAAGCTTTTTCAACATTCTCTTCACAGACTTTTCTGCAGCTTCAGAAGATTTAGGTGCTTCACATTCAACACCTTTGCCTTTACCACTAGCTGCGAGCTCTTTCTCAGATCTTTCTTTCGCCTCTTGCCTATCCAGACGATCATACTCAGAAATGAAATCAATACCCAGAGTATTAGATAATACTTTCTGCATCCTTGTAAACCTTCGATCGTTTAGGGCTTGAATCGTCTTTATCTCAGCAATTTCTATCTGCAGCTTTTCATTCGCGTCTTGCAGACTCTCGATCAAATCCTTGAAAAATTCTCTTTCGCTTTCCAACACTATGATTTTATCATCCATCATCTCTTTCTCAACTGCGCTTTGATTCATTTTCTTGATCAACTCAGCTTTTTCTTGTTCATTCTTGGCTACTTTATCTTCCAAGATTTTCACACGCTTCTCAAGAAGATCAACATTAGTATTCGGAAAGAAATCATTCAGATTTTGAAGACTAATTGGCTCATTCTACATATCACCAAACAGATTTGATCTTGGAGTTTTTGTGTTGACTTTGGAGTAGAAGCCTTTGGTGTTGTTTTCGATGTAAATCCTTCAGGTTGAACAAACTTTGGATCTGGAGATGCATCACCGGAATCTCTAACAATACATCTCAGGAGGTTCTTGTGTAACTCCTGGACGTTCAGCTTCAGCAGTAATAACAATAGGAGGTTCTTGTGAAGGAGGTTCTTGTGTTACTCCTTTCTCCTGTGCGCCAGAAGGTTCTTGTGTAACTTTTGCGCTTTTCGGCTTTCCCTTGTATCGTCGACTAGATGGTTTCTGGGCATTCTTTGTTTTCTTGCCCTTAGTCTGTGGAGAACCTGTAGTTTTTGCTGTAGAAACCACTGCAGACTTTGCACGTTTCGTTCTTTTCTTGGGTCTCTCCTCGACAGACTCTTTTTCAAGATTAGGATCAAAATCAGCATCAGTCTCTTTGATTTTTCAGCTTCAGTCTCTGTTATTGTCTTCTTTGTAATCTTCTCGAGAGAATCATCAGAATCATCGTTGTTCTCGGAAGTAGCTGATATAACATCATCTTCTTGAGTAGTCTTTTCAACCTCTTGGCTTTCAGTAACAATCGCTGCGCTAGAACCAACCTCTATTTGAACATTAACAGGCTCGTCTTCATCCACAAGCATCGTATCTACTTTCTTAGTCGCTCGCTTCTTTTTAGGCTTTTCGACTTTGGCCTTTAGAAACCACTCACTTCGAGCTTTCGGCTTGAAAGCTTTAAACCATTCTTTCTCTGCATTTAACTATTTCTCGTCACCACTTCCATCTTTCCTTCACTTGTTATCGGCTGGCGCAATATAATTTTCATCTTTAATCGCCCCAAATACTGGTTTTGCAACAGGTGCTGAATCCTGTTTCTGGAATTTGATCAACTTCTTTACTATAGTGTCATCAAGGTAACTGAGATATAGAATGTCGTTTGGATCACGTGCAATGTTTGTGAATTTCTCATCAATTAGCATCTGCAGAACCTCGGATATAAGCATAATCTCGCATCATCCATATTCTTCGACATATGTGTAAACACAAGCTTTGAATAGTTGAACGGCTTCTTCAAAATTAACGCTGTTGCCATAAAGGCCATATGATCTTGCACATCGTCGAGGCCCGCTTTACGGTGACTTAAAGTGTGTATGATAGCATGTATGAGTAGCTTGTAGGGGTTAGGGACTCCCCTTTCTTCAAAGTTGGCTTATTAACGCTCCGTTTGTACCCCATACGGTAAAAACATCCTCTGACCATCTTCTCGTCTAAGAATATCAGATCATCTTTATCATCGTTGAATTGCAAGATCCTTCGTATATCATCTTCAGTAACTGTGATCTCCTTAACTTCATTTCCGATTTGAACAGATGAAATAATGGTCTTCCTATCTTCACTGAGCTATGCATTCATCCAGAAATGATATGTATGTGATCTATACGACACTGTGCGCTCTGTAATGGCTCTATGTATCGGACAATCTTTTAGAAACTTCAAAATATTGTCGTACTCCTTCAGCGACGGACATATCGCCTTGTCAAGCGTGATACATGTGTTATGGAACTTGGAAAAATCCATCGTGATTACCCGAGCTGGTGCTTGAACCTGAAAGACGACACAAATCACTTAGCACACATTACGAGAAAATGTTACAAAATTTTTCAACCATTTTTCATCAAGTTCAGGCGAACTTGATGTGTGTATAACAATCTGACTTAGTCAAGTTCGCCCGAACATGCTCAACTAACATGTTCAATCATTACAACATAAGTTCGAGCGAACTTATGAACATTAACATTCAAATTTCTAATGTTAAGTTCGGTCGAACTTCTCAAATATTTGTCATAATACAAGTTTAGATTGAAGTTCGATCGAACATGTGATTTAATCAGTTTTACACAATTTTGTTAACAAGTTCGGTCGAACATGTCAACAAGTTCGGCCGAACTTGTTGTCATCTTCAACACAAAGTTTCAACATTCAACAGAGATCAATCTAATCAAATCACGAACAATTCCACAGTCGATTTATGATGTTAATCTCCTATTTAAGTTCAAATTGTCTGAAGGAATCCTAAATCTATCAATTTTAACCGTTTTAGATCTGGATTAAGCAATTTGATTCAATTTCATGGATAACAGATCGATTACACACCTCTTCCATTGCAATAAGTGTGTAAATCACTTAAAGCAACCCAAATTTTGACAGAGTAACGGCCATAAATTGTCAATTTCGATCAATTGCACACAAATAGTAAGTTCGCTCAGAGTGAAAATGATATGCAGATAATGAGTTCGGCCGAACTTCCAAGGTATTTATACCTTGGCAAGTTCGGGTGAACTTGCAAGCCCATGGATTAAAGCCCAGTTCAAGTCCGGGCGAACTTACAATTTTAAACAGCCATCAGTCACAAGTTCGGTCGAACTTGTTTAAATGAGAAACTTTTATTAGTTTAGCAAGTTCGGCCGAACTTGCCAAATCCTATTTTCAAAATTTTCAAATTTTTTGCAATTTAGACCATGAACTTTCCACTTTTTACCAGTTATGAAAATCCACTCAGTTGACCAAGTCCAAGTTAATGACCTTGGTTAACCGATTTGTCTGCCGAGTCCAAGTTAATGACCCTGGTTTGACCCGTTACGAACGAATTGTTGATATTTTCAAAATTAAAGTTTCAAATTAATGAACTTTTTTTATCATTTTGACTTTTCAGATTTTATAGATTAGCTCCCAACCAGTTGTCAATGAGATTCCCACCAGTTTAGCACCTTATCAGACTTCGAAGACCCGTTCTCCAACATTGGTTTGCTGAAAACAATGTAGAAACAAAATCTTTTTGTATTTTTGTAAGTTTATGCTAAAACACATGAAAATCTTTTTGGTTTTAATCTGTAAAGCTGATAAACTATGTACAGAACAATCTAAACTATGTACAAACATATTTACAGACATATTTTTGTGAATTCGTGTCTAAGGATCAAATCAGTTGTATGAGACATATAACCAGTACCGTTGACCTTTAGATGACTTTAAGTTTTAAATTTGTTTACCTAGATTGTCGATATGTTTGTCCACTTAAACTTTTCCACGTTTCTCAACTGTTCCAAGATATGTTAAGGTATGATTTATAAAACTTGACTTATCTGCGGTTCCCACTTCTTGAATATACTCCCGTATCCAGATTCCCTTGATTTCATCTTACAGGTGAATATAGCGTAATTGATATCTGTATCTGGGTTAATACGAGACCTTGAGAGCTCAGGTTAGTCCTACCGTACAGACAAAGAGATGAAGGCTCGACTTTCAGGTGTGTTCCACTTAAGGAATCTTTTTAGCACTGTAAATAATTAGTTCTTTTGATACTTTTCAAGATTGCATGCAGTTTAGGGGTTTATAGCAAAAGTATTATAGAAGTTCTAGGCTATTGCTTCTGTAAAGTCAGAAGAACTTATATAATATCCCAGATATCAAATATCTATAAAGACCTCGTATCTCAGAATCAGGCAATCTATGAAACGAAATTTCGGAGTACTAAGTCCATATATCCAAGATGTGTTAATCCACAAGATTAAGCAGTTGTAAAATTTAGTTTATATCTCGAAAACAGTTTACTGAACGTGTTAAGCCTATCGACAGATCCACAGTAAGACTTGTTTATCACTTTTAAACTTTTCATTTCTTTAGCATACTTTGATAGTCCACTGATGTACTATCATTTCCTTTTTGTGACACCAATTCTTTTTGTCTTTTTTTCAATGTTTTTGTACATTTTTGAAAATTTTCATATGTTTTTGTATTTTCCCAAATATTTCTTCCCCTAAAATCAAAAACATATTTTTGTATTTTAGATTTTAAGAAATACTAATCTAGAAAAGATAGACAAACCAATGCGGATTACGTGAACTCGTCGTCCGATCCGTATTCAACCTCAGCTTCCGCACCTGTAAGCAAATTTTTAATATCGTTAAGCCTCATTAGATATTTAAATCTTGTTAAAGGAAATGCTTTGGTATAAAAATCAGCCTTTTGTTCGTCGGTGTGGATTTTTTCTATTCGCACCAATTTCTTTTCGTAACAGTCACGAATGAAATGGTAACGAATTTCAATATGTTTAGTACGTGAGTGATGAACCGGATTTTTGGTTATATCGATGGCTGCTTTGTTATCTACGAATAAAGGCGTATCAAGAAACTGCAGACCATAATCCCTCATCTGTTGTTGAATCCAGAGGATTTCAGAACAACAGCTGGAAGCAGAAATGTGTTCTACCTCACATGTAGAGAGAGAGACCGTGGTCTGTTTCTTGCACTGCCACGTTACCAAACGTGTTCCGAAGAACTGGCATCCTGCCATTGTAGATTTTGAGTTCAGTTTGTCAACTCTGAAGTCTGAGTCAGCGTATCCCGTTAGATCAAAATTGTCGTTCTTTGGGTACCACAAGCCGGTGCTTGGACATCCCTTCAAGTAACGGAAGATTCGCTTGACTATCTGCATGTGTGACACTCGAGGACTAGACGATATCTCGCACATAAGCAGGTAGGATACATGATGTCTGGGCGAGATGCCGTCAGATACATCAGAGATCCTATCGTCGATCGATAGAGTGTGTCATCAACTTTGGTTCCCGTCTCGTCTATGCAAATCCCGTGATTCAGTGCCAGCGGAGTCGAAGCGGCTTCGAGCTATCCATTTCAAACTTCTTGAGAATGTCATGAACATACTTAGTCTGATGAATGAATATGCCGTCTGGTAACTGATCCACTTGTAATCCGAGAAAAAATTTCATTTCACCCATTGAGAACATCTCGAATTTCTTCTTCATGATCTTTTCGAACTCTTTGCAAAGACTATCATCCGTAGAACCGAAGATGATATCATCCACATAGATTTGTACAATTATTAGATGCGATCCAACTTCTCTGGTAAACAAAGTGTTGTCCACTGTTCCTCTCGTAAAGCCATTTCCAACGAGATGTTGCGATAACGTCTCGTACCAAGCTCTTGGGGCTTGGTGTAATCCGTACAAGGATTTGTCTAGGAGAAAAGCTTTATTCTTGTTCAGTGGATCGACGAAACCCGGTGGTTGGCCGACGTACACTTGTTCACGAAGTTTACCGTAGAGAAACGCAGATTTTACATCCAACTGGTACACCTTAAATCCTTTCTAAGCTGCGAATGCGAGGAAAATGCGGATAGACTCTAATCGTGCAACCGGTGCATATACCTCTGTATAATCAATACCCTCTTGCTGGTGGAAACCTTTGACAACCAGCTGAGCTTTGTTTCTGACTATTACACCCCGATCGTCTCTGTTACACTTGAAGAGCCACTTTGTGTCTATAGCTTTTTGCTTCGGTGGCAAGTCTACAAGCTTCCAAACACCCAACTTCTCGAACTGTAACAGTTCCTCTTGCATTGCTATCACCCAGTTCTCGTCTCCAAGAGCTTCATTAACGGTCTTTGGCTCTATATATGAGAAATGAAACATGAGTAGTAGCAGTAATTCTGAGTTGGAGCAACTCGGGTGTAGAAACAACTAAGTACTTTATTGATTTGGCTTCGTGTACGCACACCAGTTTGTAATTCACCAATGATATTCGTTAAAGGATGGTAAGAATATGATCGCGACATTTCTTCTGTAGGAACATCAACTGAGCTTTGCTGATTTGAGACATTCAGATCAACGTTCAATTCAACGTTAGGTGCACTTGATGAAGCTTTGTTCTGATTTCTTGAGTTAGCAGACTGATTCAACATGTTGGATATCTGCTCAACTTCTTCATCCGATGCGGATTCATTATCAGCATCAAATGTCGGCACTTCATCTGAGTCAAATTATGATTCTGAGGCATACTTGGCACTGTTGTTGTATTTCCTGGTTCAGAAGATGCATTCGTTGGAGTTATAGCAGGTGTTACTACTTCTTCAGAAACATTTTCAACTTGAACACCGCTATTACTTGGACCTGCTTCGCAAGACGAAGAATCAACGTGGGTTGATTAACCACAATTGGTCTAATGATTTGTTCTTGATTTACCGACTGTTGAAGATAGTATAACGCTGCAATTTCTTCCTCAGACGGTTCTTTCGGCAAGTTGAATGACTTCCAAAGGTCTTGATAGTTGAACAACCATGCGTCGCCTCTTCTTTGGATATGATCCGTATAGTTAAAGCAATCCACATGTTGTGCTTCAATTACCTTTCTCAACGAGGGAATATATACACGTCTTAGCGGACTCGCATATCCGACAAAAAACCTTCATGCGATTTGGCTCCGAATTTACCATCTTGATCGATTACAGTACATGGCACACCAAATGGCTCTAAGAATTTCAAATTTGGCTTCCGTCAGTTAATCATCTCAAAACATGTCTTCTTTGTTGGTTTGACAGTGAGAACTCTGTTTAGCGTGTAGCAAGCCGCTGCAACTGCTTCACTCCAGAAGCTGACTGGAAGCTTTGAGTCAGCAAGCATGGTTCTTGCCGTTTCAATCAAGGTTCTGTTCTTCCTTTCAGCGACACGTTTTGTTGCGAAGTATAGGGCGCACTAAACTCGTGCAGAATCCCTTTTGCGTTGCAAAATTCTCTCATTTTATTATTCTTAAACTCTGCGTCGTTGTCACTGTGAATGCGTCGTACAGGCAGATGATAAAGGTTCTCTAGCTTCTTGAAAAGAATCACCAAAACGTTTAATCTTTTGATTCTTGGAAGAAAACCCATGAATAACGCGAATAGTCATCTGTTACGACCAAGCAGTATAAGTCTCCTGAAATACTTCGAACATTGACAGGACCAAATAAATCCATGTGGAGACGTTCAAGTGGCAACTTGATTGAGTTCAGAATTTTCTTCGGATGTGCCTTCTTGATCTGCTTCCCCCTTTTGCATTCTAAGCAGTGATCATACATATGAAAGCTTCGAAGATTTACACCATCAACCAGATCATTACGAACCGAAGAAATTCATTTTCCGCAAATGAATATGCCCCATCTTACGATGCCAAATAATATAATCTTTTCAGTAGCCTTTGTCACAAAACATTACGCTGATTTTGATGAAGTGGTAGCGATGCCCATATCCAAGACATATAAATCATTCTCGCGCGGGGCTCGCATCAGAATCCATTCATCAGGTATTTTGAAGCCAGGCTTCAGAATAATACATTCTTTGTCGTTGAAATGCACCGTAAACTGTTTGTCACAAATCTGCGATATGCTCAGAAGATTATTCTCGAGTTCTGCAATATAGTTCACGCGATTGAATGAAACAATGCCATTAGAGAGTTTTCCCTCGGTGACTATCCTTCCACCATGATTACCAGCAAATCCAACATATCCGCCATTTATAGCTTTTATGTCGAACAGCAACGCTTTCATTCCCGTCATATGCCTGGACGCTCCACTATCCAGAATCCACTTGGAAGTACGGATCTCTGGAGCCCCTGCACATGTTAAAATCTAGTTAAAGAACGCGACCCAAGCCTTTTTGGTCTTGGGTTTTGGATAGAAAGCTTGGTAATCATCTTCATAATCTTCATCTGATCCTTCACTGTCGTTTACATTTTCAAAACTTACTTTCTTTTTATCTTTTGAATTGTTACCACTTGTAATTTTGACAGTTTCGGATTTGGTCTCAGATTTTGATTCTTTCGTGTTTTAGTCTTTACAAGCTCAGACTTAATAACATCGGATGTTGTTGACCTTTTCTTAGCAACACAGGCTTGTGATTTGATGTTAGCCTTTTTGATGTAAAACTTGTTTTCATTAGCCCTAGAAGTTTCACCTTTTTCGAAAGTTGAGTTTTCAAATCTCTTTTCAGTTTTAGGTTTAACTTCTGGTTTTGATTCATTTCTTTTCAAAATCGTTACAGGTTTTACAAACTCTGGATGCTTTGGTTTCACAACATCTGAACTTTCTTTTCTTCTAAGATAAGCCGGTTTAGACTTCGGACACTTGCGTGCAATATGACCAATTTCATTACATTTGAAGCAACTCCGATTGTCATGTGAATGACCACTAGTGGATTTAACACCACTTGTGGCTTTCCGTTATCTCGAAGTTCTTTCTGTTTTTAAACTCATCGTTTGATTGTTTTCCGATCAAACTTACCTCATGAACCGTGTTCGTCCCATAGACAAATTTCATGTTTTTATCTTTGTATTCATGAAATGGTGACGTTTTCTTTTTAGTTCATCAGATTCTTTTAAACCCAACCCAACTCTCCGGTTTTCCGGATGATCACCACCATTCCTTCGGTAGTTATTGTAATTTCTTTTGAATAGAATCTCTTTTCATTTTTCTCCAGGTCATCTGATGTAACTTCAACTAGCTTGAACAGTTTATCCAATTGATCTTCTTTGACATTCCGAATCAGAAAACTGTCATCAAAATATAATCTATCAGATTCCTTAACCTTGTACATGACAACGTTAGGATCATCACATAGATCATCTTCCGATGATGTATCGTCATCTTCGCAGTTTGTGTCAGAGCTGTTCAAACTCGAGGTGGCTCGAAGCTGCCATCATCAGAATCATTCAAAACATTTTCAACAACCTTTTCCACCACCGCATTGTCATCATCTGATTTAGTAAATACTACATCAATGTTCTCCGGCAACTCATTTTTCTTTTCAGATAACAACTCAATATTGAGTGCCTTATCCATCCCATCAACGATTTTGCGACAGCACTTCTCGCATAGGGGTGGAGGAACATTGTTGTATTCTTTACCATTTTTCTTTTTAGACCTATTAACATTTTCTTCCGACGAGATCGTGGGAAGTATGTGATCAATGACATACGCGTTAGTTGTAAACATCTTAAAAGTTGTTGAACACGTTCTGTTTCAATTTTCATGTCCTGGAGTTGTTGTTTGGTTTCAGCAATGGTGTTAATATAGATGTTTATTGCTTTTTGTTTATCCATTACTGTACCTTTCAACATCCTTATTGTATCATGTTGTTCAATAGTATTTCTATCGAGCCTGCCATAATCATCTTTCATTTTGTCATACGCTTCCTTCATTGTACGATAATCGTATTTGAAATGTTCATTATGTACATTGAGTTCAACGATAATTTGTGATTTTTCGGCACATTTAGCACATGGCTCGGTACATTTTGTAAAGGTTTTTCAACCTCTACAACTTGTACTTGACAACTTCCTTTACCTCTGGACCTACCTTGGTTAGATTTGCCATCATTGCTTTATTGGCAATGTCCATGAGGTTTCAGCATTCACTTCTTGAATAACATCAATGATTTCTTCATCAATCGACTTCTTCTCGATCACTTGCTCCTGAGAACTTCCATCGAAATTACCTGCAAAACTAGAAGATGAATTAGAAGTTAAAATACCTTGTGTCTTCATGTGAAGATAAATTTCCTCTTCTTCTTGTTGTTGTAGATATTGTTCCAGTAAAGCATTTTCAATCGCTGTTGCTTCTTCGGCAAAAGTATCTTCAACAATCTCAGCCATCAATGCAACTCCGGTCTTCTTACCGATATAAGAATTCCAGTCAAAGCCATCATCCTCGTTCGAAGCAACCATTGCCTTCTCGGTATTGTTGCTGTTTGATTTCTCTTGGATTTCAACCTGTGACTTCTTTGGGAAAGGCTTGTACTGAAGTGACTTCTTGTAATATTCGTTGCCCCCTCCAAATGGACTTTGAATGCCCGTGGCTTCAGGATTTTTGCATTCTCTCTTGAAATGCCCTTTCTGTCGGCATCTGATACAAGTGACCTTCGATTTGTCGAACCCTAACTTTTGCTTGATGTCACACCCCAACCGATGGCGGAAACATCGGGATGAGACAAAACGAGATTGCTCATTGCTCATAACATTAATAAGTGACAATAATTAATTAAACTATATTTCATTTCATAAGAATTGTCAAATACATCAATGTAACAAAACAAAGAAACAACATAACATTTGCAAAGTCATAACAAAATTGATACATCGACATTAAACCTAACGTCTAATTTGTGTGTATCTAGTACTTGCTATATTGTTTTCATAGCATCATCTCCTTCAACCTGTAACATGTTTTAAAATAATGTCAATGCGAAAGCAAAGGCGAGTACACAAGTTTAGGCATAGCATACGTATACGAATAAGTTTAAACAATCCTCATGGCAACCAAATCTATACAAGAGCAATATCAAGGCATGCAATACTAATAATCAACCCCTTAACGCAATCACGATGTTTTAACATGACCTCACAAATAACACGATGGAGGTGGATGCGTGAATTCCTATAGCGCTAAGCATGTCAAACGAAGGCTAAAAATAGTTAATGACTAAAGCATAGCATAACGAATATCCATGACAAGCATCAAGTATAAGATTCAAGTATTCATGTGTATAAGATTGTTTTACGTTTCATAGAGTTTAAGTGTTCGTGATTTTTGTATATGGAAACATGTTACACCCAAAAGTGTTATAAACAAAAGTGGGTCGAGTGTACTCACGGTTTGTTAGTCTTTTCTACACTTGACAATCCGTGAAGACGTTGGTTCGAGGATGACGTCGAATTATCCTACAAGAGGAAACGGCGTATGAGTATAGAGTTTCGATGGGAGATTAGGAGTATTCGAGCATGATTAAAAATAAGTTTGATAAAGTATTATGATACGAAAGTATTCACTAAGATGTAACACTCGTTCTTGACACTATAGTAACTCTTACGAGTTGGATGTGATTTCATAGGTTCGGGACCTATTAGAATCATGACAAGGAATTACATACTTTAGTGTTAAACTTAATAACTTGATAGGTGATTATAAGTTCATTATCAAGGTTTCGGTTTTAGAATTATAATATAGTTATATATATCATTATAATCATGTAGGAGGTGGGAGGATGAACCATCCACCTTGTAACCTCTAGTGTCATGTATGTCAAGTATGAGGTGGGAGGTTAAACCATCCACTTTGAACCTCGGATTATGTTCACCACTACACAAGTTACCATTGGTAACAAGGAGGGTACAAGAACTATATACTATACACGAATGTAAAGACAAGAATGATAAGGTGTCATCTAGATACCAAGTAGCCAAGTATTCAACAACCCGACGAGCACACGAGGACAATCGTCAACGGCTTTGTGGGGTTGAGACACTTTACGTCTAGCAAACTAGTTTGGGATCTTGATGAAAATCATCAAGTGATGTGTGGTCTCAAGTTAGGATAGCCCAAGCTTCCTTGGTGGACACACATGAACAAGTTTAAGAACTTGCATCACTTATGAGCTCAATGCTCTTCAAAAACAGAAAGTTTAGAGTGATTAAACACTCATATTTACAAGTTTAACAACCTAGGTTAGTCCCCATAATCATACATGTGATTAGGAGTTCAAGAACACTAGGATGAATGAGAAAACTATGAGATTAAACAAGTTTATAAGAACACAAAGTAAAACAGTTCACTTTGGAACCTTTTTCTGGTCATTCCAGAGCTTGGTTTTCCATGGAAAACCAATGGAAATGATCCTTAGGTTAATCCAAGCAGGTGGGAAAAAGAATGGAAGGATTTTGTTAAGAAATGAGTGAGTTACACTCACTTTTGTGAAGATGGGTAATTCTGCTCGAAAATCTGATGTTGCAAGGATCTTGAGGTGATTTGAGAGGGATTAGATGGAGTTTAGAAAGTGTAAAATGTGTGGAAACACTTGGGTTTTATAGGAGAAGGGTTAGGGTTAGTTAGGTGAAGTTTAGGTGGATAATTAATGGTTTAAAGGTGTTTAAAAATTGCAAAACCCAACGCAAATCCCGCCCACAAACCTGCTGTCCGCCCCCCCTTGTTTGCGCCCAGCTCAGTCGGAAACAAAGCTTAAAAGCTTTGTTGTCCGGGTTTATTCCAGATATGGGTGTGTGGCCGAGTGGTTAGGCGTTGTTTGTTTGAACCGGGGATCCCGAGTTCGAGTCTCGCGGATCCCAGTTTGTGTGTTTATTATTATTATTTTTTTTAATTAAAAACTCTATAATTTAGTTTCATAATTGGCAGGAAAGGTCCCTATAGTTCAAGATTTCATTAATTACCCTTTAGACCTTGGACTTATTTAGAGAAGGATTAACATTATATTCTAATTCTTAATATATTTACAAAAAAATTAGCATTTTAATTTTTGTGAAATAACACAAATAATTTTATTAACTAATTTAATTAATCAATTTAATTATTTAACTTAATAAATGAATATGTATTTATATTTTCGTAGCGAATTTAGTTTAACGATCACGAGTTTCACGTTTAAGTCTCGATTACGCATACATACCATGTTTGCAAGTTATGACACGTTTACGATTGAGAGTACCACGAATATGTTTACATGTTTAAAGTATGAACAAGTATAAGTGTAACATGACTATGATTAACATAATATGGATAAAATACGAGCTTCTCATTACAATCCAAGTCTCGGTTTACAACATTTACAACGAAAGACGAATACAAGATACAACGCTTACTAAAAATAGAAGTACGATACAATGTTTCCAAATATAGAAAGTATAGAAACGTGAGGCGTTACAGTCTCCCCTCCTTTAGGAAATTTCGTCCCGAAATTTAGGAAGACGTAGCGAAGAGATGCGGATACTTAGTCTTCATATCACTCTCAAGTTCCCAAGTAAATTCGGCACCACGTTTACCTTCCCATCGAACCTTGATGATAGGAATATGACTGCGCCTCAGTTGCTTGGTTCCTCGGTCCATGATTTCGACCGGTTTCTCCACAAAGTGCAAAGTATCGCTGATATGAAGATCTTTGAGTGGAACTTGAAGTCCTTCTTCGGCTAGACCCTTCTTCAAATTTTTGAATATGAAACACAGGATGAACATTGCTGAGCGTTTGAGGTAGATCCAGTCGATACGCTACCTTGCCTATCCTTTTGAGAATCTTAAAAGGACCCACATAGCGAGGAGCGAGTTTGCCTTTCTTACCAAAACGAACAACACCTTTCCAAGGTGCAACCTTGAGAAGGACGTGGTCACCTATGTCGAATTCCAAAGGTTTGCGTCTTCTATCGGCATAGCTCTTTTGTGGCTTCGAGCTTTGAGCAAGTTGTCACGAATCTGTAGGATCTTGTCCGTCGTCTCTTGTATAAGTTCGGGACCGGTGAGTTGTACGTCTCCGATCTCGTGCCAATAAATAGGCGAACGACACTTGCGACCATACAATGCTTCAAATGGAGCCCTTTGAATACTTGCGTGATAGCTGTTGTTGTACGAGAATTCTACCAAGGGTAAGTGCCTCCCAGTGGCCGCCAAAATAGATTATGCATGATCGAAGCATATCCTCTAGAGTTTGAATAATACGCTCGGCCTGAGCGTCAGATTGAGGATGAAAAGCGGTGCTAAGATTCAAACGAGTGCCAAGGGCGGATTGGAAAGTTTGCCAAAGGCGAGAAGTGAAACGAGCATCACGATCAGAAATAATATCAAGAGGAGTACCGTGACGAATAATGATTTCACTCGTGTAGATACGAGCCAGTTTCTCGACTTTGTAATCTTCACGAATGGCGAGGAAGTGTGCGGATTTGGTCAAACGATCGATGATAACCCAAATGCTGTCGTGACCAGACGAGGTACGAGGCAATTTCGTGATGAATTTCTGGTTGTTCGAGCAAACCGGAGGGACGTTGATGTTCTGCCTTGACTTTGGAACACGTAAGGCATTTGGAGACGTAGAGAGCGATATCACGTTTCATTCCAGGCCACCAATAGGATGCGCGCAAGTCATGGTACATCTTATCAGCTCCAGGATGAACGGAGTATCGGGATTTGTGACTTCGTCCATCAAAGTAATCCGAAGATTGAGACGATCGGGAATCCAAATGCGACTATGGTAGTAAAGAATACCATCAGGCTTAGCTTCGGATGGGTTTTCGATTCCACAATTCAACTCGTTATCGAGGTTACCCTCGTTAATGACGCAAATTGTGCTTGTCGAATCAACTCATTGAGTTTTCCCACGATTTGGTAGCAACGAGCACTCTTAACATGAGTCTTACGACTAAGTGCATCGGCCACGACATTTGCCTTACCAGGGTGGTAGCGGATATCGCAGTCGTAGTCGTTTAACAATTCTACCCAACGACGTTGACGCATGTTGAGTTCCTTTTGATCAAAGATGTGTTGGAGGCTCTTATGGTCGGTAAAGACCGTACACTTTGTACCATAAAGGTAGTGTCTGCCAAATCTTTAATGCAAAAACAACTGCACCAAGTTCAAGGTCGTGAGTAGTATAGTTTTTCTCATGAATTTTGAGTTGTCTCGACGCGTAAGCGATTACTTTGTCCCGTTGCATGAGAACGCAACCAAGACCCTGGTTAGAGGCATCGCAATACACGACGAAATCGTCGTTCCCATCGGGGAGAGTGAGAATAGGAGCATTACAAAGCATGTCCTTGAGCGTTTGGAAAGATTCCTCTTGTTCGGGACCCCAAACAAAATGTTTATCTTTTTGAGTCAACGACGTCAAAGGAACGACAATCTTCGAGAAGTTCGAGATGAAACGGCGATAATACCAGCTAGGCCAAGAAACGAACGAATTTCAGAGGGTGACTTAGGTGCAATCCAACTCTTCACAGCTTCTATCTTTGTAGGGTCAACATGAATACCAAGTTCATTGACGGTGTGACCTAAGAATTGAACCTCTATTAGCCAAAATTCACACTTGGAGAATTTGGCATAAAGACGTTCGGTTTGCAAAAGCTGAAGAATAAGACGCAAATTTGGTCCATGTTCTTCTTTCGTCTTGGAGTAGATTAGGATATCGTCGATGAATACAATGACGAAATGATCAAGAAAAGGCTTACACACACGGTTCATGAGATCCATAAACACTGCAGGAGCATTGGTCAAACCAAAAGGCATGACCATGAACTCGTAGTGTCCATAACGTGTGCGAAATGCGGTTTTGGGTACATCTTCCTCGGAAACCCGAAGTTGATGATAGCCAGAACGGAGGTCAACCTTTGAAAAGCACTTCGCGCCTTGCAATTGATCGAAGAGATCGTCAATACGAGGAAGTGGGTATCGGTTTTTGACTGTAAGTTTATTGAGCTCACGATAATCAATGCACATCCGAAACGACCCATCTTTCTTCTTGACGAACAACACGGGAGCGCCCCAAGGGGAAGTACTAGGGCGTATAAAGCCTTTATCAAGTAGCTCTTGAAGTTGGCTTGATAGCTCTTGCATCTCCGAGGGTGCTAAACGATAGGGAGCCTTCGCAACGGGAGTTGCGCCAGGAATGAGGTCAATACAAAAATCGACAGCTCAAGGAGGCGGAGGACAGGGAGATCCTCGGGGAAACAGAAGGGAACTCACAAACAACAGGAACATCACTTATGCTAGGACCTTTGTCTTTCTTTTCCACAACGTGGGCGAGAAAGGCAAAGTACTCCTTACGCAAGTACTTGTTCGCTTTGATGCACGACATAAGCTTGAGACCCTTAGAAGGTTTCTCACCATAGACGTGTAAAGAGTCACCTCGAGGTAGGGGAAGATGAATGAATTTCTCAGAACAAACGACTTCAGCACGAACTCGCTTAAGCCAGTCCATGCCTACTATGACGTCAAAGCTACCCATTTGCATAGGTATGAGGTCGATGGAAAACTTATGATCGTTTAAGATTAGGGAGCAACCAGAAAGAACAGAGTTAACGGAGATGGTCTTACCATTAGCAAATTTGACAGCAAAAGGATTAGGCATTTTAGTTCGTTCGCACTTAAGCAAGGGTTCGAATTCAACAGACACAAAACTTCTATCTGCGCCAGTATCAAACAGACAAGTAGCATAGATATGGTTCACAAGGAACGTACCAGTGATGATGTCATTCGAGCTTTGGGCTTGAGCTGAGGTGAGAATGAAAGCTCGTCCTTTTACAGGCTCAGTCTGCTGCTGTTGCTGGTTGTTGGTGCGTTTCAGGCAAACGTTGGCGAAATGGTTAGGATCGCCACAATTGTAACAAGTTCGAGCAGGAGTCGCTTGAGCTTGGCGGTTTGGGTTCAGGTTAGGGTTAGGATTGGGTAACAGGGCTGGGGTTTGCTGGCTCTGGGGTAGGTGACAAAAGTTGGAGAGGTATCCCAACCTAGTATAGTTGGCACATTTTCGGCATGAGGTGCCAACAGGGTGATGGTAGTTGCAAGTGGTACACTTGGGGTGAGAGCCAATGTAACCTTATCCAGGTTGGTTGGTGTTTTGGGTAGGCGAGTGACGACAACATTGTTTTGAGAAGAAGCCTTCTGCTTCTTGTTCTTGTTGTGGGGCTTTTTGGCTGGAGGGGTAGGTGATTCGGTGGTGTTGGCAATGGCTTGGTGCGCATGCTTCGTAGGGACCTTGTCGTAGGCCCCCTGAAGGATGCAGTTATGGTTGAGTTGGAGGGTTATGGCATAGGCTTCATCGAGGGTTTTCGGGTTGGTGCGGCTACATGGTTTATGATCACCGGTGAGAGGCAACGGATGAGCTTGGCGATTGACTTGGGAACAGTATCGACTTGCCCAGGGCAAATGATACTTAACTGTTTGAAGCGCGCAATCAATCCTTCAGCGTCGTTCCCCTGTTGTGTGAGATTCCAGAACTCGTTTTCAAGTTTCTGGGTCTCATGTGGAGGACAGAATTGCTCCTTCATGAGCTCCTTAAGCTCTTCCAAAGCCATCGCATGGGCTGCTTCGTTGCCACGCGTGTTTCATTCGGTGGTTCACCACTCGAGGGCTCTCTTGCGGAAGACCCCGGCGGCATTAAGGGTTCGGAGTTCCTCAGGGCAGCCGCCCTGAAGGAAGAGAAGCTCCATTGAATCAAACCAATTGATCATGGCGGTAACACCGTCCATGCCAGTGAATTCCACTGGTTTACAAGCCATGAAATGCTTGAATTGGTAAGATGGTTTGGGGGTATCGGCTTTGTAATCAGCGGATTATTTAGGTGTGGCTTCGGCGTATATGGTGTGGATTTGGCTAACAATGTCGGGTATGATCTTAGCCATTTGCTCGGCCATTTGCTCCGAAATCGAGCCCAATCAGTTCTTGCTTCGATATCGAGTACTCGTTGTTGGATTCCTTCTGGGAATCCGTCTTCTTGGACTTCTTGAGGCGGTTCAACGAGTTACGGAAAGGAGGCATCTAGAGGTTGTAAACAAGACAAAAGCATGAGACTTGATAGTAATAAAGAAAATAGGTTTTTGCATGCATGAGTATGAATAAAGTTCACATAAGAATCATGTGTTCATCAAGTATGGTTCACATAGTTTGCATGAGTTCAACAAGTATAACATGTATACACACGTATGAATACAAATAAAGAGTATAAATTTAGTTTGTTCACGAGGATTAGTATTGTTTTTGATTGCGATAAAACGTGCGAGTGTGTAAATGTTTGAAATGAACGAGGTAACAAGTATTAAAACACATAAAATTTGAGTCACATAAAAAGAATAGGCTCATAAAACATGGGAATGATTCGGGTAGAGAATCGTCGACAATTCCAAAGTGAATCGAAGATCTTTTCGAATTAGAGAAACGTGCTTTGGCCTATAGGTAAAATGCACTCATCGAGAAGCGACTAACCACATTTTACCCTTCCAGTTACTACACGTCTCTAACCGATCAGAAAATCGAGACTTTGGCGAGAGCGAAAATCAAGGAATGGGACTTAATCAAAAAGGTGCGGGTTTCACCCCTAACTTGACGATTTCGTACCCTAAGTGTGGTTGGTACTTACCAAACGAAGAGCAAATTCCGATTCGTTGGTAAGGGTCCACTAGAGTTTTGAGTTGGAAAATTTTCCATCAAGGTTTGGGTTTCACTCCTAACTTGATGGCATAATTGCGTGCAAAAAGAATAAGTATAGCGGATTGAGAGTCGTTCACCAAATTGCGGTTTTCACACCTTTTTAGTGAAGTCGTCTCGTTTATATTACGAGTGTCTTCAAGCGTCTAAGCGTGTATTGTGTAAAAGTGTCTTAGGAAGACACCATGTATATGTATTAAGACCAAAAGGAAAGAGAGAAGCAAAGTAGGAAGCATAAAGTTTTAAGCATAATCAAGAATGGTCACAACGGGTACTCTAGAACTATAGACTAGGTCGAACATGGCAATTCTACCTAATTCCCTATAGTTATGGCTCTGATACCAATCTGTCACACCCCAACCGATGGCGGAAACATCGGGATGAGACGAAAACGAGATTGATCATTGCTCACAACATTAATAAGTGACAATAATTAATTAAACTATATTTCATTTCACAAGAATTGTCAAATACATCAATGTAACAAAACAAAGAAACAACATAACATTTGCAAAGTCATAACAAAATTGATACATCGACATTAAACCTAACGTCTAATTTGTGTGTATCTAGTACTTGCTATATTGTTTTCATAGCATCATCTCCTTCAACCTGTAACATGTTTTAAAATAATGTCAATGCGAAAGCAAAGGCGAGTACACAAGTTTAGGCATAGCATACGTATACGAATAAGTTTAAACAATCCTCATGGCAACCAAATCTATACAAGAGCAATATCAAGGCATGCATTACTAATAATCAAACCCTTAACGCAATCACGATGTTTTAACATGACCTCACAAATAACACGATGGAGGTGGATGCGTGAATTCCTATAGCGCTAAGCATGTCAAACGAAGGCTAAAAATAGTTAATGACTAAAGCATAGCATAACGAATATCCATGACAAGCATCAAGTATAAGATTCAAGTATTCATGTGTATAAGATTGTTTGTACGTTTCATAGAGTTTAAGTGTTCGTGATTTTTGTATATGGAAACATGTTACACCCAAAAGTGTTATAAACAAAAGTGGGTCGAGTGTACTCACGGTTTGTTAGTCTTTTCTACACTTGACAATCCGTGAAGACGTTGGTTCGAGGATGACGTCGAATTATCCTACAAGAGGAAACGAGGCGTATGAGTATAGAGTTTCGACAGGAGATTAGGAGTATTCTAGCATGATTAAAAATAAGTTTGATAAAGTATTAAGATACGAAAGTATTCACTAAGATGTAACACTCGTTCTTGACACTATAGTAACTCTTACGAGTTGGATGTGATTTCATAGGTTCGGGACCTATTAGAATCGTGACAAGGAATTACATACTTTAGTGTTAAACTTAATAACTTGATAGGTGATTATAAGTTCATTATCAAGGTTTCGGTTTTAGAATTATAATATAGTTATATATATCATTATAATCATGTAGGAGGTGGGAGGATGAACCATCCACCTTGTAACCTCTAGTGTCATGTATGTCAAGTATGAGGTGGGAGGTTAAACCATCCACTTTGAACCTCGGATTATGTTCACCACTACACAAGTTACCATTGGTAACAAGGAGGGTACAAGAACTATATACTATACACGAATGTAAAGACAAGAATGATAAGGTGTCATCTAGATGCCAAGTAGCCAAGTATTCAACAACCCGACGAGCACACGAGGACAATCGTCAATGGCTTTGTGGGGTTGAGACACTTTACGTCTAGCAAACTAGTTTGGGATCTTGATGAAAATCATCAAGTGATGTGTGGTCTCAAGTTAGGATAGCCCAAGCTTCCTTGGTGGACACACATGAACAAGTTTAAGAACTTGCATCACTTGTGAGCTCAATGCTCTTCAAAAACAGAAAGTTTGGAGTGATTAAACACTCATATTTACAAGTTTAACAACCTAGGTTAGTCTCCATAATCATACATGTGATTAGGAGTTCAAGAACACTAGGATGAATGAGAAAACTATGAGATTAAACAAGTTTATAAGAACACAAAGTAAAAAGTCCCTTTGGAACCTTTTTTCTGGTCATTCCAGAGCTTGGTTTTCCATGGAAAACAATGGAAATGATCCTTAGGTTAATCCAAGCAAGTGGGAAAAAGAATGGAAGGATTTTTTAAGAAATGAGTGAGTTACACTCACTTTTGTGAAGATGGGTAATTCTGCTCGAAAATCTGATGTTGCAAGGATCTTGAGGTGATTTGAGAGGGATTAGATGGAGTTTAGAAAGTGTAAAATGTGTGGAAACACTTGGGTTTTATAGGAGAAGGGTTAGGGTTAGTTAGGTGAAGTTTAGGTGGATAATTAATGGTTCAAAGGTGTTTAAAAATTGCAAAACCCAACCCAAATCCCGCCCACAAACCTGCTGTCCGCCCCCCTTGTTTGTGCCCAGCTCAGTCGGAAACAAAGCTTAAAAGCTTTGTTGTCCGGGTTTATTCCAGATATGGGTGTGTGGCCGAGTGGTTAGGCGTTGTTTGTTTGAACCGGGGATCCCGAGTTCGAGTCTCGCGGATCCCGGTTTGTTTGTTTATTATTATTATTATTTTTTTTAATTAAAAACTCTATAATTTAGTTTCATAATTGGCAGGAAAGGTCCTATAGTTCAAGATTTCATTAATTACCCTTTAGACCTTGGACTTATTTAGAGAAGGATTAACATTATATTCTAAATGTTAATATATTTACAAAAAAAATTAGCATTTTAATTTTTGTAAAATAACACAACTAATTTTATTAACTAATTTAATTTAATTAATTAATTAACTTAATAAATGAATATGTATTTATATTTTCGTAGCGAATTTAGTTTAACGATCACGAGTTTCACGTTTAAGTCTTGATTACGCATACATACCATGTTTGCAAGTTATGACACGTTTACGATTGAGAGTACCACGAATATGTTTACATGTTTAAAGTGTGAACAAGTATAAGTGTAACATGACTATGATTAACATAATATGGATAAAATACGAGTTTCTCATTACAATCCAATTCTTGGTTTACGACATTTACAATGAAAGACGAATACAAGATACAACGCTTACTAAAAATAGAAGTACGATACAAGGTTTCCAAATATAGAAAGTATAGAACGCGAGGCGTTACACTTGAATTTCTGATATCTGGCCTGTGAGCGCAACAAACTTTGTGACTCTTCGAATGATAGAAGCTAGTGACCACTTGATATCCATCAGTTCAAGTTCTTCCTCGTCCACCTGATCGTAGTCTTCGGCGGTCATTTCAGGATTACCGATTTTTCCTGCTACAAGACTTTCATACGATTCTAGAACTGTGGCGAGAAGTGACATGTGCTGTTTTGCAACTTGCTCAGAAACAACATTATTTAGATTGACAGCAATGTTACACCTGTACACATTCGGATCAGAATTCGTTTGTTGATTCTGATTTGCTTGACTCTGATATGATGAATTTGAACTTGCACTTGAAAACGAAGAGCTCTGTGGACTTTGATCATATTGTGGATATGATTGATTCTGATTCTGTGGAGAAGAATTCATGTTTGCACTGAATGTTGTCTGAATTTTGGGCTTGAAATGTTATCTTGCATTCTGTTCTTGTAATACAGACCAACATCTTGAACAATGTTAGCATTCTTCGACTTCGCGATCTTTAGAAGTTCCATTTCATGACCTTCGAGTTTGTCGATGAATGTAGACAACTTGAAGAATTCCCAATTCGGACTTTCTTTCAGAACCATCAGATAGATAGTCCACTCTCCGTCAGGTAACGCATCTACAAGCTTATCGATGTACTCAGGTTCTGTCTTCTCGAGACCATATCTTCTCATTTGGACTTTCAGATGACAGAAGCGCTCAATCATCTGTTTCATTGTCTCGCCCCTCAACATAATATCGAACTCCTTCATGATGAGAGCTTTCTTACTCTTGATCATCTTTGTGCTTCCTTGGTATTTCTTTTGCAGTGATAGCCAGAGATCTCTCGCAGTCGTATATTCGGGCAATAAGACCAGAATATCTTCTTTAATAGATTGTCGAATGAGGCTTATCATCTTTTTCTCAGCAATGTACTCATCTTTCTGTATTGTGGTGTACTTGTACTTTTCCAGAACTTGCTGATTTTCGTCCAACGGAACAGTATAACCTCTCTCAATCGATACCCAGCCTTGGAAATGAATGGCCTGAACCCAATAAGTGAATTTCTCCTTCCATCCTTCGTACTCGTCCATGCCCATTAACTTTGGCGGTTTAACGGACGTGCCATTTCGTTGTCGAGGTTGACTTGCTGTATCACATTGGCATTCGATGTACCCACTCTTGACATAAATGCTCTCTGAATATCACCCATCGCGAATATCGAGACACGTACGCTGAAAACACGTTCAAACTTTTGAAAAAGTTAGATTTACTACAAGTTCGGTCGAACTTGTAGCTTGAAAATGAAGAGTTTCAAATTTAGTCACAAATTCGGTCGAACTTATGACTTCTGCTTTGAAAAATTTCCCTGTTTTATCTTCGAGCGAACTTGCTGAATGGATTTTATAAGATTCTTACAAGTATGGGCGAACTTAACTAAATATTCTTGATTTTTATCAAGTTCGGTCTAACTTGATAAAATATCACTGAATTTTTAGTAAGTTCGAGCTAACTTAGCAAAATTACTAACCAAAATCCTCAAGTTCGGTCAAACTTGATAAAAACTCACTCAAAAAGTGACTTTTTAAGTCAAGTTTGGTCGAACTTGGCTAACAAGTTCGATGATGATGAGTTTGAAAAACATGGTTTTTGCAACAATTTGACAGCAATTCGTTTGATTTTAGTCTCCAAACTCTCAGGGGTTTATCTATGATGTATTTAACATGTCATATTCAAAATTGGACAGAATTTGGCCGTGAATTCTTCATTTTTGTGTAAAAGTTAAGAAAAATAGAAGAATGGAGTAGAATTAGAAGTGTTCTTGTCTTGATATCAATCAAATCAGACTATTCTAGCTCTGATACCACTTGTAGGACCGATCCTCAATGCATAGGAACCTAGATTTGATCTCTAATGTCATAATAGCGAAAATATTATGACACGATTACCAAATAACAAGAATTAGTCAGTTAAACGTCAATTTTATTGATATAACATCGAGTCTCCAAATTGAAGAGCTCCGCGTTAAAGATGCCAAAGTTCCAAATGAGAATGACATGCTAGCTATTTATAGAGGAGCAAGTTCGCTGGTGGATAGGTAAGTTCGGCCGAACTTGACTTTACAAGATCCCCATGAGAGAAATTGTCCTAAACATACATAAATACTTCGTTTCGCTAGCCTATTCAACTCTAATCTATACAGACTCGATATAAGACTAAGATATAGACATTCTGCACCAACACAAACTATGCTTTGGTAGTATATCAAACTATACTTTGGTTTAGCATATCAAACTATGCTTTGGTAGTGTATCAAAATATACTTTCGTTTAGCATATCAAACTATGCTTTGGTAGTATATCAAACTATACTTTGGTTTAGCATATCAAACTGCTTTGGTAGTATATCAAACTATACTTTGGTTTAGCATATCAAACTATGCTTTGGTAGTATATCAAACTATACTTTTGTAACAACTCGTAATTTTCCGTTGTTATTTTATTTCTGTTGTTCCGTGTATATCTATCGTTGTACTCCGAGATTCGGTTATGAGAAAGTTTATGTTAGTTAATTACGTTTTGTCACAACTATATTACATCTAATCGCTTATTAAACGCATCGCTAAATCAACCGTAATCACAAGTAACTATGTTACTTTAATAGTCGAGTGTGTTGTTGTACAATAACCACTTGCGCCATCTCATCGCTTATCTCATCGCATCGCAAACGCAGTTAATTAGGTGGAATTATGTTTTATGTGTGTTATGTTTGTTATGTTATGGTTTATTATCGCTAAAATGCTCACACGCTCACGCAACTCGCTCTCTCTCAATACAATGTTTATATAACGCTTAACGCTTCGCTAAAACACTTAACGTAACAATCTAATACAAACCAAATCGCCAAACGAATTCCTAACGCGAAATTAACGAACCAAACTTCGCCAATAGGCCAAGTTCGGGCGAACTTGTGCACACAAGTTCGCCCGAACTTGTCCAGGCCACCAGAACTCTCACTCACACATCAAGTCCGCCCTGACTTGCCTCAATACCCAGGAAACAAGCATGTTCGCTCGAACTTGTAACAAGTTCGCCCGAACTTGATGTTTCCAGCCCACTTCTCCTCTCCACCTATAAATACCCAGCTCCTCTTCTCATTTGAACTTGCTGCTAAGTTCGCCCGAAACTGAAAACCTTTGTTTTCCAAGTAAGATTCAACCCTTTTTCAAGCTACAACAATGTTTTACAACGATTTTGCACAAGGCTTTGCCTTCGTTTTCATCAAAACTCTCTGTTTACGAAAATCTTCATCTTATTCTATAAAACTTCTCTTTTTCACTTAGATCTACACTTAGATCTAAGTAAAACCTTTTAAACATCGATTTTTACACAAATTTCGGACTAAATGACGTGTGTTTCGTTCACTATGAAGTGGAACGAGGCGTGGTCAGCAAGATCTCAGATCCGGAAGCACAAGGACGAAATCGTCACTTTACACAAGCTGGACTAACCCATACGAACCATCAAGTTCGCCCGGATTAGCCCGAGTTTCTGTAAAATGGCTAAACTCGCTCCAAAAGACCACTCCAGCCTAAGTTTACTCAGTGGCTTAAGGTTGGAGGGATGGACACTCAATTTTCTCAGCAAACAAACGCGAAAACGCACGATTTGGATGCCAAAACAGTCAAGTTCGCTCGGAGGACATCAAGTTCCTCGAACTTGTCACCAGATTGGTGACCAAGTTCGCCCGAACTTGATCAAAATTGACAACAAACGTACAAGTTCGCCCGAACTTGAACTCCCTTCCTAGATAAACACACAAGTTTGCCGAACTTGTACTGATTCCAGAATCAGGATAAGTTCGCCCGAACTTGTACTGATTCCAAGGAATCAAGACAAGTTCACCCGAACTTATGCTCCATTCAAGAATAATAGCGCAAGTTCGCTTGAACTGTCTACTATTCCTACAACTGTTAACCGTTTCAGCAATTCGGAAGACTGATGCACTTCTGTTCGCTTACAGGCTGATCCGGCGCTCCTTCTCATCTACATCAGATCCCTCTCTCTCTCTCGCAAATCGCACCAACTGTGAGTATACTTGAACCCTTTTACGCTTAAACGCACTTTTGGGTGTCACATATGTTCGTATATCAAATCACATCACACAACTCAAAAACGCTTATTCGCAACCCGCTCATGCTTGACTATACGTGAAATCTGCTGAATTGTATGTATTACTTGATTGCTTGTACGTCACCCTTAACATGATAGCTTGCTAGAGGTTGACCCGCCACCCGGAGGCCCGGGGTTGTTAAGGCTCCCATTTTTGTTTCTCATTTATTTTCTCTTTAGGATGTGGACACTTGTTCGCATGCCTCGATCAATCGCGGTTTGTTGGTTTGCTTGAATCTAAGTACTTACATAGTTCACATCTCTTACGTATGTCATGCGGTGTATGTTAAACGCCTTTATATCTATTATGTACGCAAACCTGTATGCTCACCTTTACTTAATTGTATTGACGTTTTATTTTAACATATGTGGCAGGTTGAGGATTACGTTTGGATGCAAATGGACTTAGGTTTACTTTTAGAAACGCATTGTAATAAATCTAGGGAAGATCAAACTTGAAATGTTTTATGGGATTTCTTGATATTTTGTAATGTTATTTGAGGATTATATGTTGATAGTATGGGACATTGACGTTTAAATATTGTCGCTTAAATAGTGTTATGGAATTTCTCATGAGACAATCTGGTTCGCCTAGTGCCACGCCCCGATGTTTCCGCCATCGGTTGGGGTGTGACAACTTTGGTTTAGCATATCAAACTATGCTTGGTAGTATATCAAACTATACTTTGGTTTAGTCACATTGAATCATAAAGTCCTAAATCCTAGTGGTTATTCGGATAAGGCCACGAAGGGTAATACAATAAGCACACTTATATATAGGAAGTACCAGCGGCATATCCACATGTCCTTATTGTATTACTCTTTCGTTATCTAAATCACCAACAATCTCTACACATAAACAATAACCAGCGGCGTGTAAAGCACTGCTTAGAAATCTCACTATGAAGATAGAAAGATTTAAGACTATACTTCAAATATCCTACAAGAATCTAACTATAAAGATAGAAAGATCCTACAAGGATTTGGTTGTTTTCTCAATCGTCGTGTTTTGCATAATAGGAATAATACACAAAAAGTACTTAGTAAACACATATATGCCATACATTGAGAAAAATTTATTACAAAAATGAATCATCCCAAAACATTTGAAAACATAAAGAGGGGACTATGTACTCCCTTGGGATTGCGTATAGGTCTTGTTCAAATGATTAAACAAAGCTCAAAGGACCAAGAGTTCAAGTGTTGAAGTGGTTCCTAGTGTATCGGGTAACTACATGTTAGTGTGTCGAAACTTGAAAGCGGGAGATCGGATAGAATGAGGTTTACAAACCAAACAAGGGTTAGATCTTGTATAAGATGGTTTATAATACCATACATTCTGATTTGGAAGTGTTTCAAAGTATTTTGACTTGTTACGGTTCGCTAAAGTGGTTTACGCCACTTTAACGGGTCGTAAACGTAACTATGGGCTCGGATGGTTAAATACGCCGTATGACGAGTCTAATATGTTGAAACTAGTTCATATAAGTTGTATAATCAGTTTAGATTTCAAAACAATGTTCTTATATGTTCAAAACTTTTTTATGCGCAAAAAGGGTATTTTGGCATTTTAAATAATATATTGACTCGTCATTTGACTAACCAAACGATATGACCATAAGGTATAACCTCAGTAGGTTATTCCCTAATATACTATGGTAATAATAAAGGTCTTGTTCGGATCCTAAAGTTGACCAAACGGGTCGGATTTGAAAGTCAAAGCGGTAGTCAAACCGCTCGACTAACAACTAAGAAATAAGCGCTAAACTAGAAATGACGAGTTAGACATGTTGGAACATGTCTAATTATGTTTATAAAACTGATTTGATGTCAAAACTTTATGTTTTAAAACTCGAAACCATTTCGTCGTAAAATGCACTTATGCGCATTTTTTACTTTTAATAAACAAAACTTTGACTCGTCGCTTCCCTAGTAAACATGGTAATCAGAAGGTGCAATCGCTAGGGATTATAACCTTCATGATTACGATCACGTTGCAAGTTCAATTGAACTTTGACTTGACCAAATATGGTCAGAACCTAAAGTCAAACAGAAAGCCAAACTGCTTGACTTTTGGCTCAAAATAGCCAAAATAAATGAAATTGACTAAGGAAGAGTACTAACTTGTGTTGAGAACACTATAAGAACTTAGTAGGAGGCTTCCGTACATTGGAAACAAGCTCCAAGAGCAGATTAGAGAAGAAAGAATGAAATGAGCAACTTGGAAAGTTGAATGAGGAGGCTATTTATACTTGAAACATGATCACAAGATCATGCCAAGTGTTGGGGATTGTGCTAGGATCATAACAAGTGTTTAGTAAGGTGTTGCAACCAGAGGAAGCGTGGCAATTTCGTGCTAGGTGTCAGAAGATGGGATTGTTTTGCAAAACTTAGAGGCCAAGCATAATTCTGGTTGCTGGCACACGTATACGGACCGTATAGGGGTCCTCCTTATGGTTCGTAAGACCTGGGCTAGGGGCAGATTTTTGGAATTTGGCAAGAATGGCCCATGGACTTATATTATTGCGTTTTGTGACTTTTAACCCCTTTTTACCTAATTTTTAGGCTCTATAAAGGTGTTAAGGCATATGTAACTTGGATTTTTCCCGGAAATGTCATGGATGTCGGTTCGTTCGGTTGTACAGTTACGTGTTTCGCAAAGTTACCTAAAAAGCTTTAACGAACACGAAAATGATTGAAATTGCGCAATGGTTGACGTTTTTGTAATCTCATCAATTAAATACAAGATTTCATTGAATACAAAATGTTTGGATTTGTATATGTGGTTCGTATCTTGAATACGGACCAACAAACTTTCGCAGTTTGTCGGAAATAGTCCCTTGAACTTGTATAAACGTGTTTTTGCCATACCTAACTCTTCAAAACTTATATCTAAGTTATGTAAAGGGTATTTAGGGTATGTGTAGCTTATGTCCTTGTCCCATGTATATGTTACATTAAGCGGATTACGTTTAAGTATCGGTCAATGAATTACTTCCATAAAAAAAGTTTTTGAAAGTTCGGAAATTTTTCTCAAGGGTTACATGGATCATCTCCATGGTGTTCTTTGTTTGCTTAGAAACTCACCAAATCTAGAAGAATTGCGTATTGAGACGGTAAAGTTACTTTTTTCTTATATATACAAGTGTTAGATGCTAAGCAGTGTTGCTTATTTATTATTATTAATTATTTTAGGAGTCTGAATTGATGCACCATGGTGTGGAAGAAACTTCAAATCATTTGGAATCACCAGACTGCTTGGACCAAACATTGAATCGGTTACGAACGGTTAATTATCGACATTTCAAGGATCAAAACAGAATTGCTTTTTATAAAGCTTTTACTTGCTCATTCCCCTTCTCTTGAAAAGTTTACCGTCCGAGCAAATGGAGCTTTGGATGGTAAGAAAAGGTTTAAGATTGCTAAGGATGTTATGCGGTTCCCTCGAGCCTCTTCAAAAGCAGAAATGATCTACTTAGACCCCAAGTCATGTAAGAATGTCTAACCACATTGCAATTTTGTTATTAACTTTCATCCTTATACACATCTCTCAGTTACATATGTCTTTCTTTTTTATTATTTTTTTTTGTTTAATGTGGGGCAGTACCATATATGCAAAATGGTTTATGGAAAAGTTCCACTAATACTAAAAATTAAAGATATTTTAAGAACATAGGCACTTGGTCTTGCAAACTAGAGTACTCTCTTAAAATTCATGACCACTAGTTAGTTTGCAACAGAACTACAGTAGAATGGTTTAAAAAAGCATTACAATTTTTTTGTGTATTACAATTTTCTATGGCGACAAGAGAATTATTCCTCCACTTCTTACATATTTATATTTTTTTTTCTTTTTTTTTCTTATTATGAGGCATCTTATTTTACTTCTTGTTTTTGTAGGATTATACATATAAGAAAAATGGTTGGAGGAAGCAAAGTGTTTTAATATGTGCACCCAGGTATACTAGTTAACAAGAACGTTTAATTTTAGTTGTCTTCGTATCGTGAGGTTGCGTGAAACTATGAATTCTGTTTCTTTGTTGAATGTTTGGTACCTATGAACTAGTATAAGTGAAGGTCCATGATCAGGCGGTTCTAGACGGAAGTTAGTACGTAAACGTAACCGATTCGGTAGAATGTTATTAAGAAGGGAAATTGGCCTGTAATAATCCTACCTACACCTTATTGCCATTAATAATCCCACCTCATAATATTTCCCCACCAGTCTCACCTTTCACCTATTTTTCCTACAATGGTCCCCCGTTAGATAAACTTAACGTAGTTAAGCTTTTTTCCAAATTACAAACAATTTTTTAGGGCTTTTGATTAGAACGACGATACGAGTCCATTGATGTAAAACTTGCCTCGAAACGATGCTCCAAACGATGAAAACCGGCGCTTCAATTCGGGTGTTTAAAATTCCAATTAACCAAAATCAAGTCACTTGGAGCACCAATTCGAAGTAAGTTTTACATCAATGGACTCGTATCATCATTCTGATCAAAAGCCTTAAAAAATTTGTTTGTAATTTGGAAAAAAGCTTAACTCCGTTAAGTTTTTTAATGGGGGACCATTGTAGGAAATAAGTGAAAGATGGGACTGGTGGGGAGAATATTATGAGGTGGGATTATTAATGGCCAATAAGGTCTAGGTGGGATTATTACATGCCAATTCCCCTATTAAGAATAGAGTAGAAGTAGAATGCAACGAAAATCATATCTTCATTCATACCGAAAGAGTATAGCATCTTTGTCAGGCTGCCGGAGTTCTGGAGAAATCCGGAAGCACCTCCCCGTAGGGATTGCAAAAACTTAAACAACAAATGAACACACACCAATATATAGCTGAACAACTTCGCCCGAAATGTGGATGGTCAAGTTCGGGCGAACTTGTCCATCACATGACAAGTTCGGGCAAACTTTTCCCATTATCACTATACACTCCGTATTTTGCTCGTGTGTTTGATTCTAACCTATACAATATTCAACACACGCTCAATCTAGCCTATTCGACAAGTGATGAACACAAAATGCATCAACTAGATTCCCCCTTGTACTTACTGTCGAAGCTTGATCTTGATCTTCAAATCTCTGAGCGTGTTTGATTATTCTGCAACTTCAATCAAGGTGTCTGCCGATGTCGTCAAAACGCAGTCAACAGATTCCCCCTTAATTGATGATCCGGGCTTGCATTATCAACATTCAATTCCCGCTGAAAACTCCAGTTCAGATATTTGGTTGCACAATTTCCGACCTCCTCTGATTTACTTGACGACAAATTCTCGAATAACCACCAACTCGAAGCTAATCAATGCACAGCTTCTCTATTTCGACATTAACCACATCCGAGTTAGTTTTTGAAATAAGCACTGAGCAACGAGAGTTTATTCGCACACTCTTAATGTATAAAAAACTCAATCGGCAATTGATAGAAACTTCGAATCACCGCACCGAAAACTTCAAATCAACGAATACCCTCGAAAATCTGAAATCCTGATTTTCGTAATCGCAGTTACGCATACTCCTAAAAGATTGATTAGAAAATCGGTAATTTGCTCAATCAGCAAATCTTCATTGAAAAACAGACAATCTGGTAACGCATCGAATCTGAGAAACACACGTCCGTAATCAGAATCACATTCTTCTTCTTCAGTCACAAAGCCAGATATATGGCTATCTCTGGTAACCACATAACTTAATCAACAAACATCGTCATCCAACGGCGGTTGGTCCAAAGAGAAGAATGATTCATCTGCTTGAAGACTAAAAATAATGGCCACCAAATGCTATCATCAGTTATATCTTGAATAACTTCAGATCTCCTTGGTAATTTTGAAACTATCGATCCACGGAGCTAGTCATTAATTCCTAAGATCATCACTGAACGTTTTGAACGTCCTCAGTTCCTCACTGGTACTAATGACTGCTAATCCTGCTAACTACCCCTTCACCGGAGATCAGGACTCTAACCCTTAAGCATCAATCTGTATCATGATCTGAAAAATCGAAACTTCCTGTGATCACGGAATCCCAATAGTTTCTTTCGTCACCAACTGGTACACAACTTTGTTTGAAAAACCCATTATATCATCTTCCTTAATCATGGTACCGCGTACAACCCAGGGCAACTGAAACTACAGAGCATCCTTACCTCCTGGCGGTTAGTCCAGTCAATAATTCATGTGCAAAGCAGAGTTAAAGATAGGCAGTCGTATGCGCTTCCAAACCATATGCGCAACTCAGGTGTCAATCCACAACCATGACCGCAAAATCTGATAAACAACTCCTCCAAACTCAAATATGTAACCACCCGCTTTCAAACTAGACATCAATTTGAAATACCAATGAATCTCATTCCTCTGCATTTCCCGATAATCTGCAATCGTAACCACCCAGATACTGTTGCACGAGTCACGAATTTCAAAAATGCCGAAATCTTCATATATAGTAAAATTTTTATTCTCCCTCATTTTTGCAAATTCTGACCATACTGAAATTTTCACTGAAATTCCCCCTCAAATCCGGAATTTTCAGTAACCATCAAATGCGGATTTAACGTTTAGGCCTATTACTAGTCACGACACCAATAGATAAACATTCTGCACAGATATCAGTGACTCTCCAGTTATCTTCAAAATTTTGTGACCGTATCACCAAATCTGTAATCTGAAGCTCTAGACGGTGTCCCCGAACATCTCAGTTCGATCATCGAAAACTCGAAAAAATTTCTATCGCCAAATTTTTTCTGGACACTCATCCCATCAATACGATCAACAAAATTTTTCCATGCCTTTTTTAGGCTCCCGGATCAACTTCGGGCGAACTTGTCCATCCTTACACAACTTCGGGCGAAGTTGGTCACCACATATAAGTTCGAGCGAACTTGGTTAATGCATGACAAGTTCGGGCGAATTGGCTCCAAAACATACATTTTTCAATTTTTCACGCAGAATCCTTATTTTTTTGAATTTCGAGATGATTCCACCATAGATTTGTTCGAAATGATTTTCTAACAATCCTATCCGTTCATTTTAGATTTTGTCCACGGATTGTATGTTTATTTCATGTTTTACGTCCAAAACCCCTCCTAATGTCCATAAATGTCCAAATTTATGAGCGTAGGTGATAACCGTAGCTCTGATACCAATTGAAGGTCCGTGATCAGGCGGTTCTAGACGGAAGTTAGTGCGTAAACGTAACTGATTTGATAGAATGTTATTAAGAATGGAGTAGAAGTAGAATGCAACGGAAGTCATATCTTCATTCATACCGAAAGAGTATACATCTTTGTCAGGCTGCCGGAGTTCCTGGAGAGAATCCGGCAACACCTCCCCATAGGGATTGCAAAAACTTAAACGACAAATGAACACACACCTATATATAGCTGAACAAGTTCGCCCGGAATGTGGATGGTCAAGTTCGGGGAACTTGTCCATCACATGACAAGTTCGGGCGAACTTGTCCATCCCATGACAAGTTCAGGCGAACGTGTTCCCATTATCACTCTACGCTCCGTATTTTGGTCGTATGTTTAATTCTAACCTATACAATATTCAACACACGCTCAATCTAGCTTATTCGATAAGTGATGAACACAAAATGCATCAACAATAAGAAATTTGATGAATGAAAAACCGTAGGATTCAGTTTTGTTACATTTATGGTTAAGTGTTGAATTGAGTCTATTATCTTTTATTTTATGTTGTAATAAACTGTGTATGTTTGTGTTGAGTTATATGCTACCGTCATCGAGAGCTCCGAAACAAATAAATCGAAAGAGAAATCATTAGAAGACACTAGGTCTTAAAACGAATGCTTCACAAACGAATGGTACCATCATCGAGTGCTTCAAATAGATAGCTTCGCAAAAAGCAAATATGGACTTCAAATACATTCGCTTATCAAAGTAAACACAAAAAACACCAACATACCACATATACAAAACAAAACAAAATACGATAACCTATTACACACTTTGATGTGTCCGGTCCAATTAAACAAAAAAATAAGTTGTTGTTTGTTGATTTACCATACTAAGTTATTGTATCTTCAACATTGCTAACTCCGTTAGCACTCACCTAGTAGATCATAGAAAACTTGTGGCTTCTTGTATTCGGCTTCGCACAATGCCTATTACAAATATGTCACTAGAAATTAAGTTCTCAACGTACACATACGCAAAATAAAAAAAATCCCAAGCATAAAGAGGTGTTAAACTACTTAGAGTTTGGGGACCCACCTCCATCGCGTAAGCAATCTGGATCAACTTAGCTTCAGACCATGGTTTCCGGGTAAACTGAATCCCAATGGGTAACCCGAGTTTGTCATACCGACGTATAAAATATATAGTTAAACTGTTAAACCACTTGGTTCAGAAAATGCAAGTATTTGGCTTATTTTCTATTTTGACATGTCAACAAGGGGTTGAAAATCACTCAAATTTTATTTTCAAAAGTAGATTAATATTGTAATAATTTGGTTTATGTTATCATACTAGAATAGTCATAGCAGACAGTCCCAGAAAATTTCCAGCTACTGAATATCGCACAAGTGCAGCTGAAGGAAAAAAATATTGACAGTTGAGAAAACCAAGTGGACAACATAATATTTTCTTACCTCCATTAACATAGTCTAGTTCACCAGTCTCCTGAGCATCTTCCATCATTTCTCTGATCATCATCTCTAATCATTCCTGGCTACACAAGTTTCATACACAACAATCTTGATATTCAATCCATCTAGAATCAACCTAAGGTAATTGCTTGATTGTACATTGTTATCTTTGTTCTTTTGATTTCATGCAAACCCTAGTTCTCCAAACAATGGCTCTATGTTTAGTTAATCATTCTGATTGATTATGCAATGGTTTGTGTATGATTGTGTAATAGGTTGCCTGATATTAGGATACAATTGGCATGCTAGAATTGTTAAACTGTTGTTGATTTTTGTGGGTTAGGATTTTGATCGTAGAACTGCTAATTGTAACTGTTACATCGAATGATTGCTTATTATGTGTTTGTTATGTGCGATGGTGAACGATCCGACTTTTTGTAGGCACAAAGTCTGAGTTTCTCTGGAAACTCAAGATCCGAGTTTATTGTTCTCCGACTTTATCATGTTCCGAGATTGTGAGCCTGTATTTGTCCGAGTTTGTTATTTTGGGTTTACTTATATGTATTCCGAGTTTATTCGTTATCATAAGCGTCCGATTTTTTAAGTAAATGATGTTCCGAGTTTAATATGATGTATTGTGTGTATCCGAGTTTGTAAAAGGATAGTGTATCCGAGAATCTGAACTTAATTGGAACTGTTAGTGCCCGAGTTTAAGTATGGATTTCATGCTTTTTCGAATTATGTATGCATATAATGAGTTTTTCGAGTTTAAGTATGGATAGAGCGTGACTTCCGAGTTTATGTGTTTGATGGGTTTTTCCGAATTTAAGTGTATATGTAGGTGCCTTATCCGAACTTTTATATATATGCGTATATGGTCTGAACTTGTATACATGAGCATTCCGAATTTATATGTATAATGAAGCTATCTCCGGGTTTAGGAGAATTATATGTTCTGAATTTAATGTATCCATATGTTCCGAGTTTGATGCATTCACACATCTCTGAGTTTGTGTATATGTGATGTCTGTGTTTGCTAATAACTTGTCACGATACTTGTCAACAACTAGAGGACCCACTATGTGTTACTTGACAACTTGATTTCTTAAGTTGTTTTGACTTAGGGTATTGCAAACATTACACTTGTATACATACTCATATCTAAACGTACATTAGGTTGCATGTAACGGACCTAACTCTTTACTAACGCATAGAAGTACGTTAACATATACCGAGCAAATGAAGGTGAGTTCACTACTCTTTCACAAGCATGCGTCCCGGGGGGGGGGGGCAAACTAAACATTCCTGGGAGGAATACTTTTATACATTGTAGTTTAAATTCGATGGTAATTAATAAACTCAAACTCTATCACGAAAGTCCCTACTTACTACCGAGCTAGTTGCCCGGGAGGCAACGGGGTATTAGTTGATAGCGCTATTAGGTTTAACGAACCTCACACCTTGCTGGGAGCCGGGCGTGAAATTGTAACATCCGTCGAAAAACGGGTTTCCAAACCCGCTTCGTTTATTAATCGAATAATCAGTTATAAAATTTCGTTGAGTATTTATGATTAATTTTAATTTTAAACAATACATAATTAATAAACATTTTAGAATTTAAAAACTATAATTATTAAAAAGTAAAAATAAGTTAGTAAAAAAAGAAAAGAGGCTGCCGGGTTTCGAACCCGGGTCAGCCGGAAGAAACAAACAAACACTTAACCACTCCGCCACTTGACTTGTTTGTGATAAATGATAAAACAATTAATACTTATAATAAAACTCAAAACTCAAATTCGGTAATCAGCGCGCCCAATTCGCAGTCGCCGGAAATACCGACGATTTCGCCAATTGTCGACGGTTTCCTTTGACTGAACTCGTATATTAACTTCGACATCGGTTATAACCGATGTCTAATCCCGCGATCTCAGTCATAACCGCCGGAGAAAAACCTTGACCACGAATCAAGACCAAAATCGGACTCAATTCATCCTGATTATTCCCTATAAATACACACCCAAGTCTCTGGAAATCTTTTCGCTCAAAATCGCACAATTTCTCGAAGCAATAGCACTCGCCGGAGATATTCTGCAATCGCCGGACTTTCGCCGGAAAACGAGACATACATCAAATCGGTAAATTTCTCGATTCTTTCGTTTTCAATCCATTGTTAGACATATACTAACTTCACTCCTTCAACCAGAATCGGTCCCAGACGATGTTACCGGATATTCTGCACTCGCCGGAAAATCCCTGGAAATTTCTGAAATCACACTGTAAATCGGTACAATCATCTAAACCTCCTGATATCTCTTGTTTAGTCATTTAATTTCACAACTCATCGATCAAAATTGTTAATTGATTCAATCAGACGGAATTCACAAATCAGAGCCGACGACCATTGCCGGAATTCTGAGAAAAACATTCGATTCGGTATATTCGATTCCGTAACTCTCTTTATCCATTACATTTCAATCAATAAAATGTTCTACGAACGATTTAAACAAGAACAGTCGAACATCTTTGTCTGTGTCTTCATGAATGAAGAAGACGAAGTCGGACATTTTGTATAAGTATAATTAAAATAGGATATTAAACTGGGTTAGACACACAGTCCAGCGGTGGACTGTGTGCAAACACATAGCGCACGTCACGAGTTCGAACCTTACAAACGCACCGACTTTCCGAATCAAAACCAATTTTTTTAAAACTGAATCAGAGCAGGTCCCAGTATGTTTATAAGATTAATATAAACCGTAAGTTAAACAGATAAGACACACAGCCCAACTGGTTGGGCTGTGCGCTTGCAAACCGAAGGACCCGAGTTCGATCCGGGTCCCTGCAACCGGTTCGACCATTTTAAATCCTTTTAATATAAACCAAATAAATTAACATTTAATTAGTATATATATAATTAAAACATAGAATATTTCGGGTTAGACACGTAGCTCAGTTGGCAGAGCTGCGTGCACACGTACGAGAGGTCCCGGGTTCGAACCTCACTCAGTGCACACTCAGACCACAGTCCGACCGGTCAACGGTCAACGGACCGGTCAAATTTTTTTTCTAAGTCAAAATTTTTATTTTATTTTTATTTTTATTTTTTTATTTATTTAATTTAAAAATCAATTAAAAATACTTAAAAATAATATTTTTAAAGTTAGAAAATGACCTTAAACTCACAAAAATAAATCTAAAAATCCTAATAAAATTGTTAATAAAATCCACTTATTTACCGAACCATTTCGTTATTATTTTAGGTTAGTTTTTCCTCGTCGATCAAATCCCAAAACTCGTGCACATTCAACATCATCAAAAGAACGCACCCAATGTGAGTGAATCTCTACAAATTCCCCGTTTTAATCACATTTTGGGGTGTATCATGTGTCGCTTAATTATTTATTATATTTAAACACTTGTGCATCCATCATATCCATGATCAAATGTGTATCGAATATGTATCAATTGTTTGTGTGGTTAATGTTTAGATTAAATTTATCATTTTCAGTACATACATTTCATTAGGCCCAACAGCTCCCCGTGGGAGACGGGTTGAGTACAGGTGCCTCATTTCGATCGGCTCCGTTTGATTGAGCCTTGATCTCACATACATCATCATAGGCTCGTCTGTTCCCCATTACCTATGAGCGGAACGTGACGTTGCCAACATACGAGGCCAGCTCCGTTTGATTGAGCCTGGATCTCACAATACATTATCATTCATGTCATATACTCATTCAAGGTGGTTTGTGATTGTTTGTTTATATACGTTTGCTCACATATGATTATTGCACAACTTTTCAATATCAAATACAACAAGAAATCAATAACAATGTCTTTAAACAAGGTTCACTCGCCAACTTTTGTTGACCCAAAATTTCTCCATTTTTACACATGATACAGGTGATCCAGTTGAAGCAAGAAACACATAGGACGGCCTAGAAGAATAAATCAGTTTAGGCTTTGGATTGTTTTATTTAGTTTTCATTTCCTTGTATTGTATGAATTTGGTTTGAACATTTAAGTTGTAATTTGAATTTAATAAATATGAAACATTTTAGTAAACATCATGAACTTTGGTGATAACCCAATTATGCCCCGACTCTTATTCCGCTGCGGGTCGGGGTGTGTACAGAAATAAGGACCTTAAACACTTTGATCAATGTCGATAGATATTGATGAGGGCACAACAAATATAACAGTCATTCGGTACCGAGTTTATTATTCTTAATATGTCTTTACACTAAACACCTACATGAATTACGTTGAACTAAAACTGTGAATTCGCCGGCTTTATCACTGATGCACTTTTCTGCATGCTTGCAGGTCGTTAGATATGTGGTTGATTGGGAACTTGCAGTCTGAGAAGCGGGAGCTGTCATAGGTCGAAACTTAAAAATATTACTACGGTTAAGGTTGCTAAACATACCTTTGAAATCATATCATTTTATTGTAATATTCAAACACAAATTAATATTAGTATTCTGTGTTATATGCCTTTGAAATCATATCATTTTATTGGAACACCGCAAACTTTTAAAAAATTAACTATGGTTAAGGTTGCTAAACATCAATAAAGCAAATTAGTATATTTCATATTTAATTTAATCATGTTTTTATATGGAGTAAAGTGTAATTTGAGTCCATGTGGTTTGATGGTGGGATCAATTTGGTCCCTTGACTTTTATTTTTGTCACTTGTGTGCTTGTAGTTCCAAAAAATAACATTGTGTCCCAACTAGGGATAAGCATGGTATCCGTTCGGTATCGAACCGGTACCGATACCGAAAAATGGGGAAAAGTGGTACCGGTATCGAATTTACGGGTGTTTACTCGTGAATACTGGTAAATACAGAAAAAATAGGAACCGGTAGCTAATATACCTGGTATAGTACGGTTCGATATCGGTACCGATACCTGATACCAAATATTCATCCCTAGTCCGAACTGTCACTTCTTTATTAAATATTACAACTATATGTCAAATATTACTATATATCTTAAAGATAAATGTCGGATTGAGACCATTCTAGCCAAAAAAATTTTCCAAACTCTCTTTATGGATTTAATTTTGGGCTTTTGTTATTTTCCTTTGGGCTCGAGTAAATTAGCAATATGATGAGTCTTAATTACGAATAAATCTTCATATTCTTATTCTTCTGTATCTTAAAGGTAAATGTTTCCATGGATCATACTACCCCCAAAACTTTATGGAAACTCACTTTAGACCTTTAAGCTTAGGTAATATCATTTATATCCTCTTAACTTTCTATTAAGTTTTGTAAAATATCACCTTCACCCTCTCGAGAGTATATATAATTCGATTTTTCCTTAATAACTTTCGTTCGTTAACTAAAAAAACTAAAATGGTGCGTGCTTATTATATGTATGCATTCGTATAAATTGGAGTTGGTCTAGGTTCAACTTACATTTTGCTTAGTAATGGGTCGAGTCAAATATAATATGCTTTAGTGTTTACATTGTATGTACGTTTCGACCATTATTATTTATCTTAAAAACTAAAGTCGGTGGCCTTTGTCACCTATCAAAAAAACCCTACACTTTTAAGTTGATCCCTATACTTTCTAAAAACTTTATAAAATTTTATTCTCACCCCTTGAGTTTCTAACGTTTCAAGTTTACCTCCGTATTTTTATTTTTTAACTTTAAAAAACTATTTTTTATGTACTAATTTTTATGTACGTGACGCAAACGGTATAAATACCCGTTTTGACATATTTTTTGTGAAACGAGCCAGATCAAATATAATACGTATTCATTCTTATTTTTGTGTATTTTTCAGTTGGTCTACATTTTGACATAAATTAAAAAAATACTATTTTATGATGTGCTTATATTTATGTACATGTAAGTATAAATTCACATTTCGACGTAAACGGTATAAACTCACGTTTTGACGTTTAGGTCATGTCTAAGATTGATCAAAAAAATAATCTGTGTAGGTTTTGGTCTTTAGTGGTATGACTTTAGTTAGTAGCTTAGAATGTTTTTTTCTCTTCTTCTGTGAAACATGTTTACAGACTCTTCATTAGCTTTCATCAAAATAAATCCTTTTAAATTTATTCATTATTTTAAACAATATTTTTTTCCACTTTACTTTTCTGTTTACATAACCACCAAAGACTAACTACATCTTCATTAACACTCTTATCCCAAACAATTAGGTCCGAAAAGCAACAATGGCGTCACAAGTGAATAGGTGGCGACTATTGCTGAACAACGGGAGTTTGATTACTTTGCTTTGGTTGTTCAATGGCCGCCAATTTGCTGCTCGAAAGCGACTAAACATTGTTATCAAAGCATTTGCCGCCGAGGGTAATTGATTGATTATTCATTGGTTTTGACCCTTTTTTTGTTTTTGAACAAGATTTGAGTGAGGTAACGAGTGATTTGGTGTTTAGATAGTTGTTGAAGTAGTTGACTGTTTAATTTGGTTAGGGCATATTAGATATTATATGGTTTGTTTGTTGTTGTAAAGATTGGGATATTGTATTTGATATTTGAAAGATGCCAGTAGTTATAGAGTTATTGTAGATTAATCTTGATGGGTATGACTCAAAGTTGGATAATTGGATACGTGTCATTGGTTCAGAACTTATTGCAATACAGGTCAATAAATGGGTCTGTATGAAGTTTATTTATTTAGTCACATGTTTTATGAGTTACTTTTGTTTATGTAATGGGTCAAACATATGTGGGATGAGTGTAGAAATTTTAGGAGATGGTATGTTATAGGGTTAGTGAGTTAGTGCATTTTGAGTCTATTTAATGTAGTTTTAACTTGCTATTATTATTAACCTTAATTACTCTTTGTACCTGGATACCATTTCTTATTTTGGGTTTAGCCTAGTCGGTTATTTCACTTATTACTACTTAAAAAAAAAACTTTTCCCATTTGACCCATTATCAATAAAGTCAACTCTAATTGTTGATTTTTTTTCATATCCTTTTGAGTATCAGTTCTATAAATTTATAAAAGCATGAGGTTTTTGTTACTTTTGTTCATTATAAGCATGAAATCATATTTGTTAAAATTTATTAAAGCTTTTTAGTCATTGTGATTAGTAACACAAAAGTATCATATCTAGCCTATAAAATAGGATTATTGTAACCTATTCAATCTTCCTTTGGAGATTAATAACTATGTTTACTATTTTCTACACACTTATATCTATGAACTTTTTTTATGGACTTATTTGTGACAAAAAAAATTAATTTTCCACTAAACACACAATTGTTAATTGGCAGCTTCTTGGGAGTCACTTGAAACCGCTAACGGAACAACAATAATCAAGCATCGATCATTTGCAACAAACAGCACTGCAAGCAGAAGAAGCTTCATCAAAAGGAATGGATGCATTGCAGCAATAAACTCGTTAGGTGATGATTGTTTTTTCAATTGGTCTACGAGGAATGCAATGTTATCGGTTACGAAGCTCCAAAAAACACAAGTATTAGATTAATAGGTTTTCCATTATTATTTCGCATAAGAGAAACTTCATTTCATTTTATGTTTTCGTTCTAATTATATCCATGTAGGACGTGAATTTTTTTAAACGTATAATTTTTTCTTTTTTCAATACTTGAAAACATATTATTTTTCTTGCCCAGTGAAATTCATGGGAATTAGCACTAGTCATACTATATATAATATAATATATATTAAATTGATAAATTAATTTCATTTTATACATATACAAAAATTTGAAGCACTAAATATAATATGTTTGTTAATTTATAAATTTGTTTTTCAGTAAGTTTATTTATGGTATATTTTTATATTTTAAAATATTTATTACTTTTAATATAATGTTAACCGGTTCTTAAATCCAGTTGAATCGGTTTGACCAGTGAACCAGTATGATGGTCGATTCAATGTCCGACCCGGTTCTAAAACATTGTTTGAAACACTATTTAGGTAAATATTTATCAAAGAACCCTATTTTGGTAAATATTCTTTTCACTAACACGAGAATAATAAAAAAAACCCTCTATAAAAAGGTATGTATTTTCAGTATCTATAAACAAGAGTGTCGGCGGCAATAGTTGTTGCCTTTTATTGGGTGACATGGGCGGCAAGGGGAATAGTGCCACGCAGCTGCCTGGCACTCCCCTATTGGCCCAATTATTTATGATTTTATCCTCGATATAAATTACGATTTTGCCATCAGTTCAAAATTACGTATTTGCCCCCAATTCAAAATAAAATGACGCTTTTGCTCCCAGCTAAAACTCTCAATTTTGCCATCGGTTCAAATTTACGATTTTGCCCCATTGCCTGGCACTCCCCTTTGGACCAACCAGTTTATTATCTTATACTCACTTTAAAATTACATTTTTGCCACCAGTTTAAAATTACGTTTTCGCTCCCAACTCAAAATTAAATTATGCTTTTGCCCTCTTCTCAAAATTACGAATTTGTCCTTGGTTCAAAATTACGATTTTGCCCGCTTGGGCATTTAGGATTTTTTATGTTGTTTATTGCTTTTGTTGGGTTTTTTTTGCCCATTTGATCTCGGTGGTGCCGATAAGCACAGATCCGAGGTTGGTTGTCCCCTGTCGTGTGTTGCTTTGGTTGGGTTTTTTAGGCTTTCTCGCCGGCTAGAACCATCTAAAGAAGTCTTCCTTTAAACTTATAATTTGAAATAACTTCAAACCTTTTAGATTGAGTTTTTTAATTTTATATTTGTTCTAGATTTAGTTAGTTTATATTTCTACATTTTTTATAAAATTTGTATAGTTCACTTTAAATTTATGTTTTCATATTTTATTTATTTGTCGACTTCCCCCTCCCCCCTCCCCCCTTAAAATAAAATTATGGTTTCCCCCTAGCTAACAATTACGATTTTGCTCCATGTTCAAAATTATCATTTTGCCCCCAGTTCAAAATAAAATTAATCTTTTGCCCCAAACTCAAAGTTACAATTTTGCCCTCAGTTCAAAATAAAATTAAGGTTTTCCTCCAACTTAAAATTACGATTGTGCCATTAGTTCAAATTCATATTACGATATTGCCCCAAGTTAAAAATTATGCATATGGCCCTGCACAAATTTACGATTTTGGTATTGCCATCACTTTAACTTTTGAAAAACAGTAAAAAAAATACAACTTCGCCCTTAGTTAAAAATTATAGTACTGCCATTGTTTAAGTTTATTTTAGCAAAACTATAAAAGTGTTTTGTTTCATTGGTTTACCCGATTTAATTGTTTTTCGTGTCAAGTAACTGCCTAACACTCGCTCATTAGTCCTGACAAATTACTGTTTTACCATGAGCTCAAAATTACGGTCTTTTTATCGTTTTAGTTTTTTTTGTAGCAAAACTATATGGCTGTTTTTAATTGGTTGAGAATTATTCGGCCATCACCCCGCAACGCGGGTGGGGCATCAACTAGTATATCATCATCATCATACTCAGTAAATCCCATCAATAGCAAAGCTAGGGTAGGGTCAGAGGGTAAGATGTAGACAGCCTTACCTTTAACCCGTAGGTATAGAAAGGTTGCTTCCGATGAACTAGTTATATAAAAGTGAAAGTTACGTATATCGGTACCCGCAAGCTGACTAACACTAACAGTGGTTGTAGTTTGAGACCTCGAAAGTCAAAACTACTCCTCAAATCCTCAACAGGGATGGGGTGAAAATTTGTTTTACACCCGAAATGATTCTTGATCGCCTCATATATGTTCTTCCGGAAACCCTAAATTCATTCTGTAAATTCTACAATTAAATCCCAACTGTTGGTGCTACTATGGATTTCACGAGTAAGATTCTCTTTCATATATCTCTGTTACCAGTTTATTTTAGCTTACATTTGTTTTAGGATTTCACTAATCGTATTCTCGTTGTCAATGATCATCGGAAACTAATATGTTAGACCCATTATTTCTGTTAAGTTTCAGGGGTTTTGGGTTAAATTTTAGGGTTTAATTTCTTCACATGTATTGTCGGTTTGATCCCTCAGTTATCTGTCAAACATAATCCAACAGTCTGTCTGTTATAAAGATATAAAAACTAGAACATCAGTTACTGGTTGTGGTTCATAACCGAACTAAATCGACCTATGTTCACCCCTAGCATTTACAAAACAGACACTCTATGTATGACCACGAATCATCATTTATGAGCTCGCATTACAAGGAATTGAGAAGAATATCCGATATTATCACTGATATCAAGTTAACGCCCCACTTGCTGTATGCGCATATAATGTATATATGTGTGGGCTCTTGGGGCAAAAGTGAAGGTGTACTAATTTTAACGTTATTTTACTAATTTCGTGAAAATAACGTTAAAAAGCGACGGACGGTTAATCATGCATCATGTGGTGGCGTTGATAGCCGAAAGAAAAGGGGGAACATGCACATGCACTAATTGGCTTTTGTTCCAATTGTTGAGTGTTATGTGCCTTATGTCCAAGGCTTGATGCAAAACTACTATGAGCCGGGGTCTCACTGGAAGCAGCCTTTCTATTCCTACGGGGTAGAGGTAAGGCTGTTTACATCTTACCCTCCTCGGGCTCAGACCCTACTTAGCTTTGCTATTGGTGGGATTTACTGGGTATGATGATGATGATCACTGATATCAAGTTAATCCATTTTTCTTATAACTATCAATTTTCCTTTTTAAGTAACTGAATTTATATTTTTCTTTAATCTGATGACAGCTAATGATAAAAGAAGGCATGTAAGTGTTGCAGAAGAAAATGGAATCGGTAACTTACCAGAACATTTGATGGACTCGATCTTAGAGCGGCTCCCAATCCAAGATATTATAAGGACAAGCATTCTTTCAAAAAAAATGGAGGTACAAATGGACCACAATGAAGGCAGTGGTTTTTGATGAGCAAATTTCTAAAAAGTTGGCGAAAAATGGAGCATTTGGTAGACATGGGTTTATACGGGTCATAAACCACGTCTTGCTCCTTCAAAAGGGTTCTATCTCCAAATTTTATCTCTATATACCACTACTAGTCAGGTTTCTTGATAGCTCCAAGAAGTTGATCGTGGATATTGTTCTTATCAACAAAAGGTGTAGAGGATCTCACTATTGCTAACTCAAATCTACTTTATCAACTTCCATCTTGTTTTTTCTCTTGTCTTGAGCTGAGAAAGTTGAAACTTGCTAATTGTATCTTCAAGCCACCACGTCAGTTTGAAGGGTTTTTCAGTCTTGAGAGTCTCACTCTCAATAACATTGATGTTACGGCTGGCGTAGGTGGAACAGTGATCAACTTACCACATCTTACTAAGTTAACCTTGCGTTCATGCACCAATGTATACAATCTTAAAATCACGGCTGCAAATTTGGAGAGTTTGCTTGTCATGTATTGCCATGATGTCATGTTGCTTGAGTTATTGCATAGTCAACATCTTTATGCGGCTTGTATTTCTACCCTGACGCCCGTAAAAGACTTTGTAAGACTTGAAAGGATGAATCTTGCATTGCTGTTCACTAACATGCCTAAAGTTCAAGGTTTCTCTATTGCTGGTCATTTTGTTAAGGTATTACACAAAATTTAGCTTGGAAGTATTGGAGTTTCACAGCATAATTTTACCTTTAAAGTTTGATGTAGTTCACAAATTTTTAAGTTAAAATCTCACTTTCAACTCACAGGATTTTGTTGCAGTAAAAGCCAAAGTGGTTTCCGCATGCGGTTAATAGCTTAAAGCATCTGTGGCTGTTTTCTTTTTCACTTGGTGATTTGGATCATCTCCATGGTGTTCTTTGTTTGCTTCGAAACTCACCAAATCTAGAAGAATTGCGTATTGAGACGGTAAAGTTACTTTTTTCTTATATCATACAAGTGTTAGATGCTAAGCCAGTGTTGCTTATTTATTATTATTATTATTATTTTCTAGGAGTCTGAATTGATGCATCATGGTGTGGAAGAAACTTCAAATCATTTGGAATCACCAGACTGCTTGGACCAAACATTGAATCGGTTACGAACGGTTAAGTTATCGCACATACAAGGATCAAAACCAGAATTGCTTTTTATAAAGCTTTTACTTGCTCATTCCCCTTCTCTTGAAAAGTTTACCGTCCGAGCAAATGGAGCTTTGGATGGTAATAAAAGGTTTAAGATTGCTAAGGATGTTATGTGGTTCCCTCGAGCCTCATCAAAAGCAGAAATGATCTACTTGGATCCCAAGTCATGTAAGAATGTCTAACCACATTGCAATTTTGTTATTAACTTTCATCATACACATGTCTCAGTTACATATGTCTTTCTTTTTTATGGAGAAGTTCCAGTTATATTATAAATTAAAGATATTTTAAGAACATAGTCACTTGGTCTTGCAAACTAGAGTACTCTCTTAAAATTCATGACCACTAGTTAGCTTGCAACAGAACTACAGTAGATTGGTTAAAAAAGTTAAGGTCTCATTACTATTTTCTGTGGCGACAAGAGAATTATTCCTCAACTTCTTACATACTTGCATTTTTTTTTTTTTTTTTTATTATGAGGCATCTTATTTTACCTTCTTGTTTTTGCAGGATTATACATATAAGAAAAATGGTTGGAGGAACCGAAGTGTTTTAATATGTGCACCCAGGTATACTAGTTAACAAGAACGTTTAATTCTAGTTGTCTTTGTATCATGAGGTTTCGTGAAACTATGAATTATGTTGTGCTGCATGTATTCCGTAAACGAGAAAGTATGGTTTTAGTGTTTACTTTGTTCGTAAAAGTAGTTAATTCTGGTTTCTTTGTTGAATGTTTGGTACCTATGAATGAAAAATCGTCGGATTAAGTTTTATTACATTTATGGTTAAGTGTTGAATTGAGTCTTTTATCTTTTATTTTATGTTGTTATAAATTGTGTAAGTTTGTGTTGAGTTTTATGCTACCGTCATCGAGAGCTCCGAAACAAACAAATCGAAAGAGAAATAATTAGAAGATACTAGGTCCAAAAGTGAATGCTTCACAAAGTAAAATTGGGTGTAAGGGTATGATTTCATCAAATATCAATCCAAATAGATTGCTTCCTAAGAACCACATATGGACTTCAAAATTTAAATACATTCACTCAATCAAAGCAAACACAACCAACACCAACATACTATATATACAAAAAAAAGCCACTTACTATATAACCTATTACATACTTTGATGTGTCTGGTCCAAATAAACAAAAAAAGTTACTGTTTGTTGATTTACCATACTAAGTCATTGTATCTTCATCATTGCTAACTCCGTTAGCACTCACCTAGTAGATCATAGAAAACTTGTGGCTTCTTGTATTCGGCTTCGCACAATGCCTATTACAAACATGTCACTAGAAATTAAGTTCTTAACGTACCATACGCAAAACAAAAAAAAGGCCCAAGCACAAAGAGGGTTAAACTAATTAGAGTTTGGGGACCCACCTCCATCGCGTATGCAATCTGGATCAACTTAGCTTCAGACCATGGTTTCCCGATAAACTGAATCCCAATGGGTAACCCGAGTTTGTCATACCCGACCTACAAAATATATAGTTAAACTGTTAAACCACTTGGTTCATGAAATGTAAGTATTTGGCTTATTTTCTATTTTGACATGTCAACAAGGAAAGGTGTGTGACAGGTTGAAAATCACTCAAATTGTATTTTAATAATTTTATTTTAAAAAGTAGATTAATATTGTAATAATTTGGTTTATGTTATCATACCGGAACAGTCACAGCAGGCAATCCCAGAAAATTTCCAGCTATTGAATATCGCACAAGTGCAGCTAAGGGAAAAAAATATTACAGTTGAGAAAACCAAGTGGAAAATAAAAAACAATCAACATAATATATTTATCTCAAACGGGTCAAATAAAAAACAATCAACATAATATATTTACCTCCATTAACATAGTCCAGTTCACCAGTCTCCTGAGCATCTTCCATTATTTCATAGGCTGTTACACTACCAAGAACGATAAAGTATATTTATCTCAAACGGGTCAAATAAAAAGAAGTCCAGTTTTAACTCGTTTGGTATGAACGAGCTGATCTGGGTGGTGTTTTATCTTAAACGGGTCAAATAAAAAATAGTTGCAGTTTCAACTTGTTTACTTATGCATAGGCTGATTCGAGTGGTATGTTATCTCAATCGGGTCAAATAAAAAATAGTTGCAGTTTCAACTTGTTTACTTATGCATAGGCTGATTCGAGTGGTATGTTATCTCAATCAGGTCAAATAAAAAAAGTTGCAGTTTCAACCCGTTTACTTATAAATGGGTTGATCCGGGTGATGTTTTATCTCCAACCGATCAAGTAAAATATGTTGCAGTTTAAACCCGTTTCTTATGATATGAGATGGTCCGTGTGGTGTTTTATCTCAAAGGGGTCAAATAAAAAGATTATTGCAGTTTCAATGCGTTTACTTATGAATGGGCTGACCCCAGGTGGCGTTTTATCTCAAACGGGTCAAAAAAAAAGAATGTTGCAGCTTCAACCCGTTTACTTATTATAATAGAGCTGATCCGAGTGGCGTTTTATCTCAAAGGGGTCAATATAAAGAGGTTGCAGTTTCAATCGTTTACTTATGAATGAGCTAATTCGAGTGGCGTTTATCTCAAACGGGTCAATATAAAAAGAAGTCGCAGTTTCAACCCATTTACTTCTAAATGGGCTGATCCACGTGGTGTTTTTTCTCAAACATGTCAAATAAAATGAAGCTAGCTATAGGCGGTATCGCCCCAAGTGTTTGTATAGATAAGGTAGAAGATCATACCCGACCATAGGTGACACAATGACATCAGCCATGCTGAAAATCTTTTCATGGAACCTCATTTGACGGTTTCTACAGTTGACATATAGATAAAAACTTCAAAACCAAAATGGGATTTTGGGAAAATATAATCATGTTAAATTTCTAAAAACTGGTACCTGATCCTTTGCGCATTCAAGTAATCCCTACTGTCAAAAGAACCATATATAGAAAGTGCAACTCTTACATCCCAGCCTGATTCTGACCTGCCTCTGATTCAATTTAATTTAAAAAATTATCATCATCTTAATTTGTCAATATTTTTAAAATGAAATATGAAGTTGGTACCAAGTTTGAATATTTACTTATGTTCTAAATGATGAGCAATAGATGCGGTGCATTCTGAACCGATTGTAACATAATGCGCCAAACGCATGACTTCTATATCTGGTATGGTCACCTCCACAGTCTTCAATCATGCACCAAAAGAACCATACATAACACTATAAATGAACTCTTACATTTCATTTAAACATATACTAAAACAAAGCGATTGGACTAGCTTAGTGTAAACGAGCCGAGTACTTATATAAATAAACGAATTTTTATTTTATATTATATCGTATATTGGACAAAAACGACCAGATTTGAATACCTCCCATCCGTACAGCTTTTGAAGACTAGCTAAAGCTTTCAAACAGCAAGATCTAATATCATCGGAGCAATCATTGAACCACTGATGGATCATGGATAGAAAACAAAAATGTCAAAATAAGCATCGGTAATTTTTTTTAATAAACTAAATGGTACTGGACCGAGTAAGAACCTCATTAGATTTAGCCAGTCTGATACTAGACATACTAGAATGCTTAAGCATTGGCAATTTTAGTCTAGGCTGCAAATGTAGATTACATGAAAAAAAACATAAGATTATTATTACAGTGTCTATAATGGGGTGAGTTTTAAACTTTTAATGTTTTATGTTATGAAGGATGGTACCATAGGTGATTGGTGTGGTTCGGGTTGGCCACTGATAGCTGCATAACTGAAAATAACAACGCGGGACATTGTGAAAACACATAATATGTCTAAAAGATTCTAAAAAAACGATAAGATGAGGGACGGTTAGATCAAGAACACTAACACAATTAGAGAATCCTCAACTGTGCCTGCTAGTACTCCAACCATTCTAACTGTCCAATTCAAGGGAAGAACACTGGAAAAAGGATAAAAAAAAAGACAACAATTTGGCATTACTGATGAAGATCATGCATTTAAAGTTGTTTCTTTCAAAAAATTATTTTGCGTAAAAAGTTTACTGACCCAGAATGTGGTATACGCCCATAGGATGGTTTAAAACCAACGACACCACATAACGCAGCAGGCATTCTCACCGATCCTACACAATTAATGCATATAGAAACCAAATTTTGGTGACTTGCAGCTAAAGTAGCAATTTCAACCGGCTTACTGGTTAATGTTAATGCAGGTTATGTTCTATATATCATGGGTAGACGGGTGAAATAAAAGGCTAGATAGATTAATTTAAAAAGTTTAAAGCAGAAAGAGTACAAATGATTCGCTAAAAAGAAGTTGATTCATAAAAGTTGCAATTTTATTAATATATATATTATTTAAAATACAGTAAGAGTTCTATATACCTCCCCCATCAACACCAAGAGCAACTGGGCACAATCCGGCGCATACAACAGCAGCTGATCCACTAGATGAACCACCAGATATCCGTTTAGGATTATAAGGATTTCGTGACGTCCTGTGTTGATTAAAAACAGCAACAAGAAATTAAAATTAGTGTACATGTGTTTATTCCAAGTGTTTTGGAATTGTTTCTATACCCATAATGAGGATTTATCCCACTGGTTCCTGCACCGAGCTCATGCATATTTGTCTTTCCCACAAGTATGGCTCCACATGATCTCAAGCGTTCAACACAACAGGCATCCTCTTTGCAAGGTCTTACTTTATGCAACCACTTTGAACCTCCTATATTAATGGTCAGTAATGCAACTTAAGAATATTACTCCCTTTGAGTCAAAGCTAAAATGGTATACCACCATATGAAATTACCAGTAGTTGGATACGGCATGCAATCTATTTCATCCTTGACCGCAATGGGAACTCCATCTAGAACCGAAAGCGGTACACCTGCATACATCATTAGACTCATCGTTATCAAAATTTCCTTGTCCTTAAATGCACAACACATACAATGTTGATGATTCATACTCATGTTTCAACTATAAGTTTCAATAAAGAAATGCTTATAGTTACCTCTCTGGTATCGTAGAGTTGACTCGGTAGCTTGCCTGAGAATATCGCGAGCATCATAGCTGATGAAGAATGACATATCCATTCCTGATTCAGAAGATTGCACAACCGCTGATATTAATCGCTCTGCAACCTGAAAAAAGATTACAACTAACAACTTAAGAAGCACACTAGGCTAAATTCAGCTGTACAGAAAGGTGGCAAAATGGGCGAGCCAGTGAGTTGGGTAACGGGTTAAAGTCGAAACTGGTGATTATTTATGCACATCAAAACAGTTTTAGGCCTGGTTGAGTCTACTCACAAAAAGTTTTATCCATTTCTTGGTTTGTTAACTATTAGGAGGTTTTCATACATTTAAATACAATCCGGATGACTTTCAACCTATTCTACATGTTTCCTCTAAATTTAACTCTTATTGATAATTAAGATGAGAAAATCATATGGTCAACAATAGTTAGGGTACAAGTCAACATAAGAAAGTCAACAGAGTGGTAATGTCAACATTTGTTGAAGGTAATAAAGTTTTGGGTAGAAAGTGTCAAGTTGCTGAAAGTTAATAAATTTTTACTAAAACAGAAGATAAACAGAAGCTCAGGGACTGTTCTTGACAAGATGAAACTTTCGTTGTTACAAGTCGTTATTAACTGGATTTAGGGCTATAATTAGGTATCTTCTCTGTAGATGATTTTAGTATGAAAACCCATTGTATTTCGTTTCAATTCGTTTATGATTGCATTCAATTTCTTCAATAAAGCTTCGGTGATCGTCAATTTCTCTTGATCAGTTTTCTTCGTTTGTTCATTCGTTTATCCGTTTGGTCTTAATCCCGTTCTAAAGTTAACAACCCGTTTATAGGTAAATGGAACAAAAACCCCTAGCAATAAACAACTAACCAATCAACTAGCAATAGCAAACAAAAATGGCAACATACATACCACAAGAGGAGTTATTTGTTGTGATGAGTAAGCTCTAGAGTAATCCAGGATTTTCCATCTGCGAAAACTGAAGTGTGAATCTTGTAGTGTCGAGCCTGACGACTGTAAACAATCAATGGCATGCTGAACTTGTTCTGCTGGTGACAGACCAGGACATAGGCTCTTAACTTCTTCTTCTTCAAAGTCTGCAGTGAATATATTTTAATCATATATTGTTAATCTGGAATCATGGAGATCTTAATTTAGTGTCGGTGTGCGGTTTTTTGGTTATATCTGTTTGTCTTTCAAGTAATAACCATGAAACCAACCTTCATAAGGATGCAAAGGAACATAAAGAGGTGAATCTTCCATCACTCCATATGAAACTAGCTGCATAAGAGGGAATGCAGCTTTATAATCAACATACCACGGTAAAAAAAAGAATTTCAGACCCGCATAAAACATATGATTCTTTTTTTCTTCATCAAAATCCTTATGTAAACGAGTTGGGCTACTCGGTAACTGCATAAGGCTAGTTCACTATAAGCCAGAATCGAACGAAGCTTAATCGAAGCTAGCCTATATTGAAGCTCAATTAACAAACAAGTCTGGGCCCGGGCTTCATATACTAAGATTGACTAAACTTGTGCCTAAACAAGCAAAGTTTTTTAATAAAGATAATAGTTTATTAATATAAAAATTGTTTTACATAATAAATATTATCATATATAGTTATGATATTATAACTAACTGGTATATATTTTGTTATATATAAAAAATTATAATCATAAATATATACACACACAAATGATTAAATTATTAAAAATAGAAAAATGAAAAACGAGTTGAACATGAACCGCTCTTGAGCTTGGAAACTTACTAGTTTAGCTCGAGCTCTGTCAAGCAAACTAAGCTTAAGTTTAGGTGAACTAGAGTACGAATTAGCTCGATTACATCTCAACAAGAGAACATAACGAGTGATGTCAATTTTAATTATTCATGTTTCACTATTATATTATGTGACAGTGTACAATATTGGTACCATAAGTTTAACTTACTTTGGTGTTTAAGAAGAACTAGTTGATTTTACTTTTATAATAAACAATAAGAAATTGGTTCAAATGATTTTTTTGTCTTGCCTTTCAGATGTACTAGCCATGTGATACATTGATATGTCACCTTTGTTGTTCATACATCTTTAAAAACATGTGTCAAAGAAGTATATAATCTAATAAATGTACCTACATTAATAACTAAAATAGAGCAAAGTGAAGTTGGTGCCGTTATTACCCCATTAAATGGAAAGGACTGTGACATCAACTCCACATTTCAGTCACACTCATGTACTAAAATGGTGATAATTTGATAATACAAATAAGCAAGTAGTTTAAAATATCATTTTTAGAAACCAATTAATAAATAGAATATCACACCCCTTTTTTTTTCTGATGGTATACAACAAAAAGAGAACTTCAGTTTTATATAAGGCGTGAGTGTATTGGTGTGTATGTATATACATGGGTGTAAATGAGCTTGTTCAGGCCCGATTATGCTCAAGTTCGGCTCAATTTACTTAAGAGATCTCAAGTTTGACTCCTACTTTTTTTGTCTAAAGCTCGAGCTTTGTTTGTGGGTAATCTTACATTCTCGAGGTTGCTTCCTTGATTATTTAACTTTTTTAATATATGGGTACAATTATATATACAGTTTTGTTATGATTAACTATATAATGATATACTTTATAATTATATATTTTAGTATATTAGGTACAATTATAGATACAGTTTTGTGATGATTAACTATATAATGATACTAGATTAGAACCGCATGTATCACACGGGTTGTATAAATGTAAATTTAATAATTTATATACTAAATAATAAAACAATATATCTTTAAAAGCTTTATTTAGTAAATGTGATTTTATATACTAAATAATAAAAGTTACATCTTTAAGAACCTCGTGTACTGTTGTACGGGTTGAATAAATAAAATTTTATACATCAAATAATAAAAAATTACTAAACAATAAAATTATGTCTTTAAAAAAACCCCGTGTATTGTACGGCTTGAATACATCTAATTTTATATATCAAATAATAAAAAAAGTTATATTTTTAAAACCTCATGTATTACATGGGCTGGGTAAATGTAATTTCGTATAGTAAATAATAAAAAAAATTAAATAATAAAAATAATTAAATAATAAAAAAGTTATATCTTTAAAAAAACCCCATGTATTACACGAGTTGACTTCTGATTAATTTTAGATTTTGTTTTCCTGTATTTTTCTCTCCTGTTAAATAATAATAATTTTCTTTAATTTGATAATAATAAAATTACATCTTAAGTCATATTCTTTCTTTTTTTATAAAACATATTTAAAAAATATATAATATTTTATTTAAAACACATTACTGATTATAAAGAGTCATAGACAATTTGAATATGTTGCTTAAATTTGGATGTAAAATTATAAACATAAATAAATTTCAATGTTTAAAATAAAATCTTTCTAAGATATAATAAAACTATCATATAACCTATCCCTATATATAAGGAAATATATTATAAAAATACTAAATTAATATTAATAGTATATTCCAAAATAAATTATTTAGTAGTATATATATCTTAAATAATAATCTAATATAACATGACTCTTTTTATTATCAGTATTTTTCATAATTATATTTATCCACCATTTAAAATTAAAAGAATTCTCTTCGTCTCTCTCATAATATAACATTTCCATAAACAATTATTTAATTTATTGGGTTAATACTTAAATCAGGATAAATGAATATGAAAAACAAAAGAATAAAAGATAAAAATATATAATTTATGTGATTAAAATAATATTTAGGAGTCATTCCTTATCTCTAATTTTTTGTTTATCCATTTATTAAACGGGAAAAAACTACTCAGAGCACTCCAGATAAATGAATATATTTTATTATATTATATAATAAATGTTATTATATCTATACAAATAAAAGATATGCTTAGACTTAGCAACAAACTCGTTTGTTAGACGAGCTCTCATTTTGGCTTGAGCTCTTTTAAACACATGTTAATTTTTGTTTTTAAAAAGCAGATTGTGTATTAGCTTATTAGTGGTACAGTGTAAGAATACCGCTCACAACTTATAAATACTATTTTACACAACCTTTTCCTATGAATTAGTGGTTCAGTGTAAGGATACCGCTCACAACTTATAAATACTATTTTGCACAACTTTTCCCTTTTAAACAACAACTTTTAGCACTGAAATCTCAGTCTTGTTTCATTGTTGACACGCTTTGTTTCGTTGTGAAGCTCTAACCTGGAAATTTCTCATTAGCAATTTTATTATTACAGAATTAAAATAGAACATAAAATTTAAAGATATCATATATATATATATATATATATATCATATATATATATATATGTGTGTGTGTGATATAAGTAGTTTGAAACTTCAAAAGTACAAAACTTTCCTAACACCAAATGATATTTGGTCTAGCGATCAAGATGGTGTAAAATGGTATTCTTATTTATGAGGTCAAGTTTCCAGTTCCACAGTTCCACGATTAATTACAGTGTAGATCAGGTTGATGTTTGAATTAAAGAAAAGAAAAACAAAACAAAACATTCCTAATGCGAGTATATAATATTTTATGTAACAAAATTTCATTATTTTATTCAGTTTTCTTTAACTGCCAACGAAAAAAAAGCCCGGTTACTCGGGGTAACCCAAAGGCAAAATGTGACCGTAGGCAGCACTGTGTAACCCAAGCCCACCATCTCCAATTCCGGGAAAAAACTCGCCGCCTAAAAGCCTACTACAGTAAAACCCGGTTGGGATCGGATTCAAACTTGAGACCTATAGCCTCAAAACCAAATCTTTACTCCCCCTCCGATGTCAATTAAGTTATAGGTTCAGTTACTTACATCTATTACTACAGGTATTATATGTTACCCTCGCACGTTTTGAGATAGAAAGATTAATGGTTTAGCAATTAGAGGTGCACAAACTAGTATTTTTAATAACTGGTTTTAGGTATGGAACCCGTTATGGCTTTTTTATTTAAGAGTTGGAACAAGTTATTGCTATAACCGGTTTGGTTCCGAGTACGGTTATTGTACCGAAAAACCATACCATATGTACCCAGCTCTGGGTAGAGTTCGATTCTAGTTCTTAAAAAAACCGAGTACAAAAACACCCTATTTTCAGGTTTTTTAATATCCTATATGTGAAGGAATTAAAGTAAATTCATTGGAATCTTCAACGGTTTTGACGCAAACCGTTTCAACCCGTACTGTCTCCACCCAAACCTTTTCGACGTAAATCATTTCGACCCGAGTTGTTTAGACACAAACCGTTTCGACGCGAACCGTTTTGACCAGTATCGTTTCCACCCGTACCCGTACCAGGGGTGGTGAGTGCGAGGGTGGTGGATTACAATTCATTTGACAATCAAACACATCAAAAATAGGAAAATAGAATTGAGATTCCAATTCCAACAATTTCAAATTCCAAATGAAATGTTTAAATTTCAAATCCAATTCCTATACAAATTTCAATTTCAATTTCAAAACATTCTGCGAAACAAATGTGTTTTAAAAATCATGGTAATATTACATTTTTGCCCTCAATGAATTTATTCATGATAAACAAATTTTGATTCGTGTCCAACGACAAATCCCCAGTTGAAGTATTAGCGTCAATAATTCATTGGTCGGAGCGGATCTGGATAGTATGGTTGACCTTTTGGGGTGCAACAAAGGATCATTTCCTTTCACTTACCTTGGCATTTCAGTCGGAGCGAATATGAATCGGATCATAACTGGTACCCGGTTGTTGAGACTTTTCAGAGACGGTTAAGCAATTGGAAGGCCAAATCTCTATCTATTGGGGGCAGGGTTACGCTCATCAAATCGGTCCTCGAGAGTCTTCCCATATATTTTCTTTCGCTTTTTAAAGCTCCTGTCAAGGTTTTAGATTCTCTGGAAGCTATGATAAGGAGATTTTTATGGGGAGGCAACGATGAAGTCAAAAAGATTCATTGGGTTGCTTGGGAGAGAGTGACCCTTCCTTTAAATTGGGGGGGCCTGGGTGTTGGTAAGCTAAAAATAAAAACGATTCGCTTCTCTCTAAGTGGATATAAAGTGGACTCAAAAAGTTTGTAGAGGTTGGTGGTTGATGCCTGCCATGGATCGAATAGAAAGTGGAGTGAATTACCGTCAAATCCCGGTATAACTGGGGTTTGGAAGAACATCATCAAGATTGAGAAAAATATGATTATTAAAGGTAAAAATGTGGGGAACCTGATGAAAGGTGAGGTGGGCAATGGAGAAAAAATTCGTTTCTGGGTGGATTACTGGATCGGGGATACTCCGCTGATGTACAAATGGCCGACCTTATTCGCGTTGGAATCTAACAAATGGTGTAAGGTGGCCGACAGGGTGGTGGAGCAAGAGGGGACAGTGGGATGGATCTGGCAGTGGAATCAACAGCCGTCAACGACTAGGGAGATCTCGGATTTGCAGGAATGCCAAAGTCTTCTTCAGTCGATCTGCATGGAATCCAGAGAGGATAGATGGAAGTGGCTTGGAGATGAGAAAGGAATTTTCTCAACTTCTTCGGTCAGAAAACTTCTGATTGAGGATATTTCGGTCCCTTCTGAGCAGTCTTTTAGGTGGATTAAGTGGATCCTGGCGAAGGTGAATATTTTTGTTTGGAGAAGGAGGTTGACAGAATCCCGACGAAGACGGCTCTTTCTAAACGAAACATTCAGCTCAATGACCTATGCTGTGCATTCTGTGGTGAATATGATGAAAGCGCTGATCATATCTTCACAGGTTGTAACTTGGCTATGAACTTATGGCAGGTTTTTTGTAGTTGTGTTAGGATTCCCTCTTTGTTCGCTTTCGGTTTCAAGGATGTGTTAGAGCATGCCAATCTCTGTAATTTGAGGAAGGAAGAGTCTCCGATAAGTGAAAGGCCTCTTAATGATCGGATGTTGGTGCATTTGGAAGGCTCGTAACGAGGTGGTTTTCTCTAACGAAAGAGGAAGATGTGAAAACATTCTAGGAGACATCAAGTCGCTTGGGTTCCTGTGGTTGAAGAATAGGTCGAGACATAAAAGTCTAGATTGGTTTGAATGATGTAAATATCCTCTGTATATGATATAGTTTTGGTCGTGTGTTCTCTTTAGTTGTTTTTGGGCCTCCATGCTTTTGGGTTGGTGCCACGTTTTTTAATGAAGTTCTCCTTTAAAAAAAAGTAATTCATTGGTCATTGACTGTCACGAAACGTGTAATGAGTAGAGAATTCAATGATGTATCGCCGAACTGATTTTCTATTTTTGGATTTTCTGCTATATTTGGGTGATTACCGGATCAACGACTAGTATTAATTTATAGGGTAAATTACTTTTTGAGTATCTGTGTTTTATAGGTTTTAACTACTTGAGTCCAAAAACAAAAAAGTTTAACGCCCTGAGTCCGTATAAGCATTTTCCTTAACCTTTTGAGTCCAATTTTCTAACTCTGTTTGAAAATTTTGTTAGTTTTTCATAAAAGACTAAAATACCCCTATATACTATTATATTTTTGTTAGTTTTTCATTAAAACCTACCCACTCACACACACCTCTCTTTCTTCCTCATCTCATTCTTCCTTCTCTCTTTCTAAACCCTAACACCACCATCACCACTGCACCACCACCACCCCACCACCACCACCACCATCACCACTACAACACCACCACTGCACCACCACCACCATCATCACCGCACCACCTACAACCGCTGCACCATCACCACATATCACTCAATTTCAGTTTAGTAGACCTTCAAACCCTAGCCCTAAACCAAATCAAGGGTTGAACCCTAGCAGTCGCCGCAAATCAAGGGTTGAACCCTAGCCGCCACCGTCTTTCTTAATCATCAGATCCATCACCACCGTCGCCTAGCCCTAGCCGTCGCTAACCATCGAAACAAACCCTATCCGTCACCGGTTGTCTTCACCATCAGAGCCCCACCTCTGGGTTTGGTTGCAGCAACACCCATACAGCTCCTCCATCCTACTTTGTTCTCTTCTACTTAATCTTTACGAAACGGCTTGTTTCTGGGTTTAGTTTGGTAGCTTCATTGCTGATCCTAAAAAGCCAAAATCGGACCTGTTGAATCGGACATTGTGGGGTTTGGTTGGTGCGGCTATTGATGGTGGTGGTGGTAGGTGGCTGGAAAGCATTTTGTAAGTTACTATTGGTGTGTTGGTAGGGATGACGGTGGGGCACTGGTAGGGATGGTGGCAGCCGGTGGTGTTTATAGAGAGAGAAAAGTGTAAAGATGAGAGAGAAAATGTGTGTAAGGGTGTGTGTGTATATATTATATATATAATTTATTTATTTTGATATATATTATATACTAAAAGTTTATGTATTAAAGACTTGTTCCTTGCTATTGTATATAAATTTTGTGTATATAAGATTTGTACTTTGTGTGTAAATGACCAAATTACCCTGTAGCTAACAGACTTGGTGGATGGAGTTAGAAAATTGGACTCAAAAGGTTAAGGAAAATGCTTATAGGGACTCAGGTAGGGGTGCTAAACGGGTCCCTGTTCGCGGGTTGGCGGGTTCAACCCGACCAGAACCCGAAAATTTTACACGAACCCGAACCCGACCCGAACCTGAAAATCGTATCATATATATGAACCCGAACACGACCCGAAGTTTTGTGGGTTGACCCGAACACGACCCGTTTAACCCGAATTTTTTAATTTTTTTTTCTAAAACTAATATATTAAAATTAAAAATTACTTAAAAAACAAAAATGTATATAATAATATCATATTTAAATTATAAAAGCTATTTTAATTTCACCTTTTAAGTTATAATCATGGCATAAAATACACGCCCCGTTTAATTTATGAGATAAAATATATTGTAAAAAAATATAATATAGTATAAATGTGTTAAACGGGTCAACCCGCCAACCCGACCAGGTTGACCCGAACTTGACCCGTAAACCTAAACGGGTTCGCGTGTTCAACCCGAAACTGACCCGACCCGTTTAGACGAAACCTAAACCCGCGAATTTCGTGTTAGGTTCGTGTCGGGTTTCCGGGTCGTGTTAGAAATTCACACCCCTAGACTCGGGGCATTAAACTTTTTTGCTTTTGGATTCAAGTAGTTAAAACCCCTAAAACATAGGGACTCAAAAAGTAATTTACCCTAGTTTATATACTTTATTTTAAGTTGTTTTTTTTGCTTTTTGATTTATTTTGAGTTGTTTTTTTTCTTCTTCGAATTTTCTTCTATCCATTAGTAATTAACGTTGCTATTTGGTCTGAGATAATAATTTTCTAAGAGTCATCATCTGTATCTATGTATCTGTTCATTTTAATAAAACTTTTGACCGTTCGATTATAAAAAGATAGTATTTAGATTATATTTTATCTAAATTATACTTCATTATTTAAAATGACTACATGACTATTTACAGATCCTTTCATGAACTAACTCATGACGTTTTATGCAAGTAATAATTTCATCAATTTGTAATGACTTATCTTGTTTGAATTTAGTAAATTAGTAATTGAACCAACTTGCAACAACATATCATTCACGTAATTAGCAAGATTCAACTATTAATCAAATAAACATATTAATATAATTTATATAATATTTTGCATGTATATATATATTTAAAAAAAATGCTTTAATTAAAGTATGAGGTGTAAACAATAAATGCTTCATAAACTCCAAACAAAACTTAAAAAACTAAATAAATAAATAAAAAAAGTATTTAAAAATGACATAATTAGACACGAGAAAATAACTAATATCCAAATTAAGAAAAGGATTAGTGAAAGTAGCTTACAACTTAATTAAATTCAGAAATTCCGTAGCCTAATTTTCTTCATTAACTCATTGAGCAAACTCACATTATTGCGATGGCGATATTTAAAAATGACTTTTCAAAAATTCCAGATATTAGGCATTCTCACATCTTTAAAGACAACATTTAATAATAATAATTAAGACAATTAACGAAAATATTTGATTAAAAAATCTAATTAACAAAAGAATAAAGATTAATAATACCTTCTGGATTCGGTTATTCTTCTTCAGAAAATACAGCAAAATGTCGCCGATCAGCTTCATCTCCAGAAACCACACGAATAACTTCGCTATCAGTCCAGCCATTCGAGGTGCTGTATACACACATCACAAATTAATACATATACATACAAATTCAGCTATACATACATACATATATAGAAATTCTCACATATAGGTTTTATGATCGAATTTATCTATAATAGTGTATATCGATCTCAAAACACACATATAGATACTGAAATTAGTCAATTGTATGTGTTGACTGAAAGTTGAAGCAGAGAACGTGATGTGATGATGAAGATGAAGATAATTTGAAGGTGAAATGATCGAATTCAGCTATGCATACATCAATACACAGAAATACAGTTATACACACACATATGTGCGTGTGTGTGTGATTTCACACATTTAGGTTTCGCTGATCTGAATACACACACATACAGATACAGAAATGAATCAATCGTAAGTGAAACAGAGCATGCGATAGAAATCATATAATGATGAAGATGAAACTAAATTGAAGGTGAAATGATCAAATTCAGCTATATATACATCCATACACAAATACACAGTTATACACACACACGTACTGCGCTCGTGTGTGTAATTTCACACATTCAGGTTTTATGATCGGATTTAACAATTCTCGAGTATGTTCAACTCAAAATACACAGATAGATACAAAAATCAATCAACCGTATGTACAGATTGATACAGAGAATCTCAATTCACACGACTATTGATGAATTTGAAGCTGAACCGATCGAATTTAGCTATACATGCATCCACACCACACACATATATATATATATATATTCGTGTGTGTGTGTGTGAGAGATTTCACACATTTAGGTTTTATGATCAAATTCATCAATACTCGTGCAAATTCATCTCAAAACACAAAGATAAATAAAGAAATTCATCAATTGTATATGCAGATTGAAACAGAGAAGGTGATATGATATTAAAATTGAAGGTGAAGTGATCGAGATTGAGACCTTTGACGTCAGCATGAAGGTAGATTTCATCGCTGTTAGGACCGAGATCGACGTCATTGACGGACTTGTAAACGACGCCTTTGTCCCTGAAAAGCCCCATTGAATTGAATATGTGCTTTTCGTGAAGGAGATTAGTCTGAGAGGGAAAGGAAAAGCAAGTAACGTGATCATTCAACTAACTGGCTGCTGTATTTATAGTGTAGCGGTGTGAGTGTTTGTGTGTAAAAAAAGTCCACCTATTTTACACACACTAGTGTATGTAATCATATTATATTTGTTCAATATTATAATATCTTATTTGGTAGTTAATATTAATTATTATTTGTTATATATAAAATGTTTAATAAGACAATATTGAGGGAACATTTATGTCAATGTGCTCTCTGAATTAAAATCATGTAATATTAGCAGGGAACAAAAAAAAATGTGAAATGTGTGAATTGTTTTTATATTATTATATATACTAGTAATAAACTTGTGTGCCGACACGGGGCGGTGTTCAGAAAATTTACATAACACATTTTATTAAACAACGAATCACTATCACTACAAGAAACAACCACCTTTAGTGGCGACAGCTTTCGCCGCTATTGCCCTTATTTGTCGCCGGTAATAACTTTTAGCGGCGACCTGTGGAAGGGTCGTCGGTATTGATGGGCCGCTATTGCCCAGCGTGTCGCCGGTAAAGGTCTTTGTCGCCGCTATTGCCCTTTAGCCGGAGTTTTGCCTGAAAAGAGTTTGTTTTAGTGCTCCAATGTGCCAAACTGTTGGCAATATCTCATATATTTAATCAAACAAATCTCATATATTTAATCCGTTCAAATCTCCGGTGATGATGAAGATGCTCTGGTGAAGATGAAGGTCCTCCGGTGAAGATGCAGGTGCTCCGGTGATGCTCCGGTGAAGATGAAGGTGCTCCGGTGACGAAGGAGGATGCTCCGGTGACAGTGGTAGTTGATGAAGAAGGTGCTCCGGTGACGGATTATCGTCGTTATTTGTGACGGCCGGGAAGAAGCATGATTTGTGTTTGTTTTGAAGAGAAGAAAGATGAAATTATTTGAATTGTGAGAAGATGGGTTGTTCTTGAAGATAATAAGAAGATGTGTGTTTGTTTTAGGAGAAGAAGATAACCCTCAGATCATTGTTTAATCAACGGTCAGGAGCAGGTCTTGGAGTAGCACACGGCTCGGAATCAATAGCGGCGACACCACGACGCCAGTGTTTCTTTTTGTCGCCTCTATTGCTATACGTCGCCGGTATTGATCATTGTGGCCGGTATTTCCGGCGCCGCTAATACTATACGTTTCTTGTAGTGTATACATTTTAGAAAACCATGCACACCACATTTTACATACCAAAATTTATTAAACAACGAATCACCATGACATAACATGTCATAAAAAACCGAAACAATATATATCATATTTACACTAAACTTGACACCATGACATAATATGTCATCAAAAATCATTTAAAATAACTAACAAAAACAATACATATCATATTTACATTAAAGTGTGTCTAATATTCACTTGTTTTGTAATCATCCTAACATGCTCCTCCACCTCCTTTTTCATGATTTCCTTATCTAACCAAGAATAAACAAAACCAAATTAAAAAGATATATAACTGCTTAAAATATATATCTCTAATATGTTAAAAAGATATATCTCCAAGCATTATTTAACTTTGTCAACCTTCTAAAACAATTCATACAAACATATTATATATAACTTTAATTGTATACTTTATATAGAGTACAAAATTTAAATAATTACCGGTAACATCCAACTGGTTATACATCCAATCCTCAATATTCGAATTAGTCAAAACATCATTACATGACTTGCACCTGCAGAAGTTAGACTCCCGCTCAGAAAAAAATGTGAGAACAGAAATGCAATTGAGAGCTCAAGGTTTATCGTAGCTTACCGATCCAATAACTCTAATCCCCTCTTTGCAGCAGCAACTCTCTTCTCCCTCTCTTCAACATCAATATCATTCTGCAATGCTTAGATTCTATATATATATCAATACTTAGAAAGTATCAAATTCAGAAACAATTTAACAATTTATATATATCAATACTCAGAAAGTAAAATATGATAAGAAAGATTTATACGTTTAAATTTATGTCATTAAGAACAGGAACAGTTACATCGAGTACTAAAGTAAGAAACTTTCAGATCTAACAATAACAATCAGAAATTTAAAATCTAAATCAAGAATTAAGAAATTTTAGCTTCAACTCAATGGAGAACCATACCCACCATCAACTACAACCATCACCACCCTCCGCTGGAGAACCACCATCACCTCCGCCGTACATCCACCATCCTCCATCCCCGCCACTAACTCCACCCCTTTCAACCACCGTCTCCACCATTAACACCACCCACCCACCACCATCTTCAACCCTACCCCCAATAATTCTCACTCTAATATTCTCGACAATCACAATCATCACTTGTATTGTCTACCTTCTTTTACACCAAAGATTCGATTCCAAATTTCAATCCTACAACTATTCTTCAAGACCTTCAATCATAAAACACTTCATCACTACAACCACTAATTAAAAGCTGAAGAAACACATGCAATTCTCGTTCCTTTTTCTAAATCGAACAATCAACAAAACAAAGTTCTCAACAGTTGAGAAAAAATCAAATCTGTCATGCGATTCAGATCTGATTCTCAACAGTCACAACATCGCACACAAGGTCTAATCTTTTTTTTTCATTTTCTTTGAGTAACAAGTCAAATCTCGAACTACAACTTGCAGACAATAGTCGATTCAAACTGTGATGCGATTCAGATCTAATAACGCTCCAAGAAATTTGATAACTTTATACCAATTTCATATGTTATTTTCAATCAACAACTCATATTCGATTACTTGTTCTTCTTCGCTCAACACAAGACATGCAACACAAACTTCTTCAATGGCGGAGACGGTGGTTGAAGGGGTGGAGTGGTGTTAATGGCGGAGATGATGGATGTACCGTGGAAGTGGTGGTGGTTCTCCGGTGGAGGGTGGTGGTGGTTGTAGTTGATGGTGGGTATAGACGTATAGTGAATGAGAAAGAAATGATGGATTTTTAGGGTTTTTAATAAAAAAGGGTACTTTTGTCATTTAATGTCCACTTAACTGAGAAGATTAACCCTCATCCACGCCACGGACTATCCGAGAATGAATTTGCCAAAGTTTGAGACTATAGCTGTAATTTTGAAAATGTATGGACTGAAGGTGAAATCGGAGCAAACCATAAGGACTATCCGGGCACTTTTCTCTTGACATAATGGTGGTTGACGATGTGTTCTTCCAACATAATAACTTACCAAAGGCGTGACCAATCTGTCCCTCCTTCAATACATCCGTTACCTCAATCCCCTCTTCCCTTAACCACCTTTAAAAATGGTGAGTATTTATAAAGAGTTTTTGTTATTTGCTTTTTCACTAAACGTAATCATATCCAAAAATAATGAGCATTTAGGCACTTGAGGGGTCACTATTCACTTGAATCGGAGTTGATCTTTATGTTGGGCCCCTTTTTTTACCACAGTTGCGCTTATTGTGAGCTTAATATTAAGCTATGGGGGATTACAATCGCAAGGAATTCATGACTGAATTCTACACCAAATTTTGATGGATCGAAATCTTGATCAGGTGAAGATTAATGTTAACAAAGAAATTGATAAGGCACATGTAAGGCATTGATGTTTGTACATGAATCACAATGATGACACTAAAGGCATCCTTCAGTTTCCAACATCGTAGATCAATCGAATATGATATTCAAATCTTCAATGTATGTTACTAATATTTATTTCTAGACCCATATCTCGTCTCCTAATTGTGGATAAAATTTCAACAATGGGAAATTTCGTGTAGTTCATCAACCCGACTTGACTTCTCCCTTGGTGTCATGTAAGTTATTTCAAATTCCGCAAGGTTATGTTTCATGGAAACTTCTTTAGCATTAATGTAATGTATTTTTAAACGTGGCGTGTTTAAGCATAATGGATCATGGTAGAAAAAAAAAATTGTGGCCGCCCATGAGTTTGGTGACTAGAGGTGTGGGTGAGAGAGAATAACATGAGGTTGGAGGTTGGAGGTTGGATTATTCTTTTTTAATTAAGGGTAAAATGTTTATATTATAATTTTTAATACAAAAACCAAAGTTAGGCCACTCTAAAGATCGAAGTGGTGTTACATCTAGACAAACAATTTGAAACATACACATAATTTCTCTCAAGAGATGATCAAAAGTAATTTCATGTTGATAGCTGTAGATGTAATTTACTTAGTTATATGAATGACTATGTTATACTTTAAGTAGTAATATAAAAAATATAAAAAAAGTAATATAAAAAATACAAAGTTTTAACAGATTAACTGAACTAATCATAAAGACACATGTAATTAACATTTTTCAAACTACAATTAATTATAATTCCTTAAATTTCGATTACAATTTTACAAGAACAACAATAATTTTACTGGTTATGTATGAATAAGTGATAACTTCTCATTCAAGCTGTTTTAGCTTTCGATATTTTCCCAACAATAACAATGGAATATTAAGGTAATGGTCAAGACTTTGATTGAAAATCTATTTGATTTAGGAAATTATAGTTTAATGAAACAATTTGTTACTTTATTACTTGATTAATTAATGGGAAAATAGAAGTCGTATTATAATTACAATTACAAATATAATGAAATTGAGAAGTTCATTTTTTTGGCCTAGTAGTACAAGATAGTTTGGAAAAATGTATCACTCCTTTAAGTAGTGAAGGTTTAATTTTCGTGGTGGCAAAATGCTCTAGATTAAGGAATACGTTGAGATGGTGTGTGAATTAACTATTAAAACAAAATAAAAAATACAAAAGCTAATAATTTACAATATAGTAAACTTTACGGATAATTCTTATGCTAAGTCAGTCTTCTCATCTAATTTCAACTTTTGAGAAGATGTATTTTTCCTTTTTTGAACGTCCGTCGAATAAAAGATAGGATATCCGGTGTAACTCAATGGCAAAAGACGACCTTATACGCTCACAGTCGCAAACAACATTGGGTAGACTAAGCCCACCATCTCCAGTTCTAGGAGAAAATCCGCTGCCCGAAAGTTCACTTCAGTAAAACCCGGTTATAATCAGATTCAAACTTGAGACATGTTGCCTTCAACCTCAAATCTTTGATTCGTCTCTAGTGTCAGTTGAGCCACAATTCAATTCAATGACACCCTTTAGTCACTAAAACTAACGTCAATTTCCTAAATTTTTTAAATGATAATTTTACACTAAATTTAAAAAATATATATATATACTCGATCACATTAGGTAGTTTTGATAATTTATGTCTCATACCTTAGCGTGTTGTAACATGAGTTCAAACAATTTTAAAAAATATCCCATTACTTAAAACAAAGGTTTTTTTAGTTATAATATGTAGTTTTGTGTAAAGAAACACAAAATTATAATGATCAAAATCATTTTTCAAATGTTAAAAAATTTACACATAATTTTTTTATAAAATATATTCTTTTCTTCTTAAATAATAATTATGAATGACTCTAGATTCTTTTTTCTTTATGTTTATATTTTATTACTTTTTGAAGTTGGGTTTGACGATTGGGAGAAAAACAGCATATGTTTACGTTATCTTGTGATTAAGGTTAAGGTTAAATTAGTTGTTCGTTGGGTGAGATGTGCCTAGGAAACCTGTTTTTTAGAGCAAAATTTATTGATTGATAATATGCAATGTGCTACATACCTTGCAATAAAATAGTACCAACTTGAGTTGAAATATAATAAAACTTTACTGAAGTAATATTTATCTAGTATCAATCATTCCTTTTATGCAAGAAATTATAAGTTTATTATCGTAGAAATGAGGCCTCTTCACCCCACGGGCGTCGTTATGGAGAAATGAGAGGATCATCAATTCATTGTCGCTAGGTATGTAAATGTGTATAGTTGAGCCGAGCTAGAGCTCAACTAGGCCCGAGCTCTAGTTCAGACTCTTTTAACTTATAAAAGCTCTAGCTTAGCTCAGTTTGAGAATTTTGTTCAAAACGCGAGCTCAACTTATATATAGTTTTCAAGTTCGAACTTAGCTCGGTTTGAGAATTATTTTTAAAACTCGAGCTCGGCTCATAGTAGTTTCAACCTCGAGCTCGGCTCAATTATTATTTATTAATTAATTTATACTTATAATAATTATATATATTGTTTTTTTATAAACTCATATATATCTTGTTCGACCGCATTTTCGATTTAAATATACAACTGTCACGCTTCATCATATTTTTAAACCTTAAGTTATATTTGTGATAATGATTCTTTTTAGGATTATTAATTGCATGAAATTGAATAGTCTTTACAAAACTTGAGCCTCAAATATTTTGAAATATCATAAGCACATTCAATCGATAAAATGGAAGATTAAACACAAATTTACAAAAGATCAACAAACCTATGGAACCATCGAATCTTGTTTGTGAGTGTAATTGTTGGATGAATTGTTGTAAAATTAAAGTCAGAAACAAAAATCTCCAATAACAATGATTTGTTTATTCCTGTAATGAATTCTGATGATTCTTGAATTTAAATGAAAAGATACTCTAAAAATATCAATTTTTATTAACAGCATAAAAAAAAATTTCCTGTTAAATATCAATTTTAAACCTTAATAAAATATTTTATAATCAACATTAAAAGTCTTTAAAATTAAATTATATTGCTTCTTTCAAATTAATCAAAATCGTCAAATCTAGAATAGTAGTAGTTAATTAGATAATTTAGCTAAACACTAACCAATATTCCTTGTCTTACTTACCCGTATTACTATAGGTATTTAAAACATAAAATACTTGTTTGTTATCAGCCACGACAACTACATCAAACCAATGTATAAAAGGCTAAATATACACCACTTTTTATATACACACCACAACACATCATACACTGATTTCCAACAATGGTATACATCAAGCCACTTTTACATTCATTTAAATGTTATTGCTTTATATCGATCTATGTTTTATTATGATGTAAATAAACCAGTCCTAGAACCGTATGATGTTTTTGATTGATTCGTTGTTTCTGTTTCTGATTATTTTTCAATATGTTGTATATTTATGGGTTATATGGAACCCTATGTAATATTTAAAGTTTTATTTTATTTACAAGTTGTATTATGATAAAATTGTTAACTGAACGAAGACAAATATTGAAGACCAAAGACAAAGGGAAACCAAATGAGACTTGGACTAAGTAGGAGCTGGCAAGATAAAGAGTTATCTTGTGTCCCTTAAGACCGGTTTCATTATCATTTATTGGCTCAAACAAAATTGAATAAATTACTAGAGCCTTGGTTTATTAATATATTATTTTATTCATGCATGATTAGATATGTTATTTAAGAAATAATTAGAACACGAAATAAAATTTTCACAATCATTAATGACAAGATAATTAAAAGGTTGTTAAGTTTAAATAGAAAGGTAATTTAGTAGAAGGACTTTTATTAAATAAAAGATAAAACATTTTTGGTTTTGAAATTATATTCTTTATTTTAGTGTCGTAATTAATAAAAAGTATTTTTAATTTAAAATCAAGTTTGCGATAAACGACCAACGTAGTTTTAATAGGGTATTCAAAATCGATCCTGTCGAGAGTTGAAAGGCTTTTCAGTTTATCGCGAACACGTAAAATTGGAATTTACTAAAATTGCACGACTTGCCTCATGCTACAAGTCGTCCAAAACATTTTGACCCATCACAGTAATTAATATTAAAGTGAATCCCATATACAAAATCGATACTTACTGCGCCACCCTAAATTGGTGACACTCAAATCAATCTACCGGAACCCCATTTGTTAGTGATTACACTGTGTTGGGCCTACGGTTTCAGTGAGAGGTATAGCATCAGTATCACTCGTTTAGATTAAAGGCACCATCAGCAATAAATGTTTCTTGGTCTTAATTAATATAAGTTTTATTCAGTTTTTTATTGTAGATTGTAGGAAGATTTAAGTAAGAAAATAGTTGAAGGTATTTGTATTACTTTTGACTATGGTTCTTTGGTGAGGCGTCAATTCTCCAAGAGTAAGAAGTAACACTAAGTCTAAAAGAAGGGTTTATCCTCGAGAGAATGGTCTCGTCAAGAAGGTTAATCATTTCTTTCCTTGAACAATGGATTTGGAAGTGTGATCTGCAAAACAACACCCGATGTGATAATAGGTATCATTTAAGAACAATAAACCAGTATGCGTTAAGAGTGAGAGAGCGATACCTCAACCTTTGGAAGAAGTCTCGTATTTAAAGCTGAAGATGGGAGAGTAGAATGGTGGGCTGATAAGCCTTGGTACAACTATCATTGTTGAGGAATATCCCACTGGTCCCCTCAGACAGGACATGTATTGTTTGTAGGAGTGGATCTGACGTGGCGCCATGTGACTGGCTGCCAGCCACTACCCAGGTGTACCTTCTTTTGAGGTTGCCATCAACCGTTAGTAGGGATCGTGTGGCAGCTTCTGGCAACGTTTGGTTGGTGCCACGTGTCCGTTCTCTATACCTGTTGTCCCCTGCACGATCCCTCCAACAACGTAGGTGTAATTGTTGGGTTTAGTACAAACTGATTGGCTTCCAGGTGTCACCAAGAGTAGTGTTTGTCGTTCATGTGAGCTGTCACCATGCATGCGCGCGGATGCTCCCATGTAGGGTAATTATAACATCGAGTAAATGCTGTTTGTTTTTATCGTGGGTATGGTCACGTGCGCACATGGCTAGGTGCATTATTTGGAACCATAACCATCAGGTAGTTATTTTTATATAAACCAAGTCCTTAGCGCTTTGATTCTATCGCCACACTTGGCAAGAGCTTACCAACCCAAAGTCCCATACCAAAACCTTTAACTCCCTTTCGAGGCAACAACATGTTTTGACTCTACATAGACATAGAAAACATGATACCCGTGCTAGTGGTAACACAAGATACTTGGTTAGTTTTTAACGTCAAGTAGAAAAATTACATGCCCCGCACTAGTGGTGATACGAACGCTTCACTCACTTTTAATAAGTACTTTCTTACCTAAAGTCATTAACACACCCACACACACTTCTTGTTAATCTATAGCTTGCTTTAGTTAACTCCCGTCAAGGGGTATATTCCCCCCAAATACCCACAAGAACCTTAGCCAAGAATGGCCATAAAGATAGTTTTCACCAAACTTGAAAAGATTATATTAATTGATGTGTACGAAATGCAACATATAAAGTACATCAAACAAGGCATAAAACCAACCCTTTTTCAGTACTAATGTTGGAAAACGCACGTTTCCTTGTTCCTTTTGAAATTATAGGACCAAACGAGCTTAAAAGAACAAAAGAAGCAAATAAGCAGCCAAAATCAACAAAAAATACAAGAAGAAGGAATAACGTGACATGCCCGACCCCTCGGAAGCACTCCAAAGGCAAAAACAAGAAAGATAGAAGCTGACCACGGACCGTGCCCAGCCAGACATGGGTCGTTGTCAGATCTAACACATAAAGACAAAACATGCAGAAGCTTCTACCCCCACCACGGGCTAATGCCCACACAGACATGGGACGTGGTCAACTCTAAGATTTGCATAATCTTGATAATACGGCGAAGAGTTGACCATGGGGTTGTGTCCAGAAGCCACGGGGGCGTGTGGGGCCCGCTGCTGACAACTGCAATTAATGAAGGAAGAGAAAAGACTAGCCACGGGCCATGCCAAGTGGACACGGGGCCATGGCCGGGGCAATGTATCTGACTATATAAATAGGGGTGCTTGGTTCACTTCAAAGGCATCCCTTGACAAACCACTTCTCTCTCACTTTGCCACCACCACAACATCAACACCCACCACCATCATCCATATTTCATCTTTAGAGTGTGTAGTAGTCTTGAGATCCAAGATTAATCATAAGAGTTCTTGTCAAACAAAGGCCATGCTTGGCTAATCTCTTACATCACTTGGTGAAGACAAATCTTTTATGTATTACTTTTGATTCTTAATCTTTCGGCTACTTTTTAAGTGGGTATGTATTATTGACTTTAATAACTAGTTTCTTATGTTGAAAGTGAATTTTCCTAACCATTTCTTCATGATGTCATTGATTTGCTCACACGTGTCTTTGCGGTTTATATAAAGCGCGTTAACTACTTGGAAGGGTTAGAAGGGTGGTTTGGTAAAGTTCTTGTACCGTTCAGTGTATAGATCCTGCGAGGACTTGGCTCAAGCTTACTAGGACCTCCTTTAATACCTTATGGTATTGGATGGCGGGGGTGCGAATAGCTATATGTAAACTACTATTAAAACATTAAACCAGCCTCTTGGGATTGTATCCTTGTTGGCTCAAAACACTTGGCCGAGGGTAACGTCGCCTTCAAAAGAGGGGCCTACCACTTTTCGCATTAATAACTTACTTAATTGTCTTTCAATATTCCGGCCTCTTGGATTGTATCCCTGCTGACTCAAACCACTTGGCTGAGGGTAACGTCACCTTCAAAAGAGGGGCCTACTACTATAACTAAGAGAATCTCTTAAAAAGTCCGAAAGTGCGAAAATCATCAAAGGGTACATAAAAGAGGAGTTGGATCCAAGTGATTCTATCTTGTCTATTTGTATTTCATTTGTATTAATCTTTTCATTTTATGTTTATTTTTATCTTTCAAAAATTTATATCGATTAGACGTTGACGCTAAACTGGTATTAAAAGCTCTTGTGTTCTTGGACGACCTCGATATCTTACCAACACTATACTACGCTCACGATGGGTGCACTTGCCCTACTGTGTGTTTAGTGTTGGTACAATATCGTGTTTTATAAATTTAAAACTTGACTAATGCGTAAAATAGACTCAAAATATTAATAAAATCATATCGCACTCGACACGCACCAAGTTTTTGGCGCCCTTGTCGGGGACACAAGGATTTTAAGAAAGTTTAAAATCGACGGCCTAATTATTTTTAACAATTTTCTTTTGATTTTTAGGAAATTTTATAGTTTTACAAATTCTGCCCTTTCTGCAGGTTGCAGCATGGGGCCATGTCCAACCAACACGCCCACGTGCTCAATAAACAACACAACAAAACTGTTTAAGTCAGACAGTTCACTAAACACGGGGCCATGTCCACTACTTAGTTACTGAAAAGAGGACCGTTTGATCCTGACGGTTGGTAACATCTGACAAATCTATGGATGATACTGATTATTTTTACTTGCGCCACTCTTACGGTGAATGGTGTCAACTATGTGGTGGGTTTCATCAAGATTTAGAATCTTACATTCTTAATTTTGATCCCCATTACCTAGTAGACCCATTGTTTTCCTGTGAAACTCATCTTAAGACGATAACTGTCATCCAACCGAGTGCCCTCAACCCTTTCATCCAAACGATATAACCTCTTCCGAAATATGTCAAATAGAAGAAAGGATTCTCCAAAAACTGAAAGAAATAGAACTTATGATGGAAAATAGGTTTTCATCACAAGACAAAAACCAAGAAGAAATGTTGAGGTCATATTCGGACATAATCAACGTCGAAGCCATCGCATGTGCCTCGATCTTCTGCAAAGACGATAGTCATCCTGTGTTGATTGTGCCATGAAGGACTCACCATCGGCGCCCGCGATGCTCTCGTAGACCTAAGTGATTCGAAATACACCTTCTTTAACGAGAGCATGGGTAAGGGGAATAAAGGTTGGTTTCGCCCACTGTTCATTAGTTTAGGTTTTACCCTTTCCGACAACCTTTTGCTTTTTACATAAATCGGAGGCAACTAAGGTACATAGGACACTTCGGTGTTGTTCCCTCAAATAAGGAACCTCCCGATCCAAGAAAACCTTAAACTGTAAACAAACGCCACTTCATAAAAATCTAGCCACGGGGTCGGGCCCAACCAACATGCCCCGTGCCCACCTGAAATTTTGACCACTGGGTCGTGTTAGGCCAACAGCCTCGTGCCCACCTGAATTTGACCATGGGCCGTGTTAGGCCAACATCCCCGTGCCCTTACTACAGACAAAATTTTTTTGACCCTTCTCTGACCACGAGGTCGTGGCCAGTGTGCTGTCACTTTCTATAAAGTCAGCTTTGGGGCAGCATGTTTGGACCCATTCAAAGACCAAGATCTGCTCTAATTTGCACACATACCCCACAAGGTATATTCTTAAAAAGGTTTTACTCAAACCATCTTGTCTTTGCCACTTTTGTAACTTTCCTTTCTTCTCCACAGAACTCCAACCTCCATTGAAGCTTGAAGCTTCATAAATTCAAGCTGTATCTAAGCAAATGAGTGGTTTTAATCCAGAAATTCTTAATAAACAAAGGTTTTACAACATTGATTTCAGATATTTATGTTCCCAAATGTTCAAAACTAAAAAAAATGTGAAACAATGGGTTTTTGGATTCAAAATCATTTCAGAGGAGGCAGCACAGGCTGTGTCCAGTGGACACGGGGCCGTGGTGAAGTTTTAAGCTCATGTTCTTGAAATCTCATTCTTGTTTTCTTAGTATGTCGAGCCAAAATAGCGGAACCTCGTCAACCGGTTCAAGAAACAGTAGGAGGCGGAGAAGACCGTCGATTGAAGCTACTCTAGTCCGCTACGTATATGCTTTAACGGAAGCTATCGACGAAATGACATCAGTGGAGGAGGTCCTAATCGACCGTATCAACTACTTGATGGTGGGGCTAGCAAATAGCTTTCAAGAAATCAACCTTTTGCACCAAAGGTTGAATATTCTTACTATGCCTCCAATGGAACCAATCTTCCCATAAGAAGATTGGAACCTTGCTCAAGAAATGTCACACTCCGACATCCACGTGTCTACCGGTGGGCCTGGTGGGGAGTACCGTGACGTAAAGTTGATATCATCATAACCAATTATAAGATAACACAGCGGAAGGCATTGGATTCATAAACTATTACAAACCGATAAGTGTCCAAAGTTCAAAATAAAATATACACGGACAAGGCTTGTAATAGGATCCACAGGCGGATCGCAAAACATACATAAAATGATAACATACTCTACAGGAAAATCCTAAGGTCGCAACTCCTCGGTATATGCCCCGCAGCTTCCGGCCTATTTCGTACTTGTACCTGTAACTGGATCTTTGAAAATACGTCAGTTTACACTGGTAAATACGCTCAACCGACTCATTTTGGAAATCTTTTCGAAAATGGTTTTAGGTGCACTTGGCACATTTTCATAAATAACTTGGGACAGTACAAATGACCTTGTATACAGATTTACATGTCAGGCTTTTACATATGGGGCCCGGTACAGATTTACATTTGTCTCACTAAATCCCGAGTGAGAGTTAGAGCTAGGTCTATAGCAGACCTATATGTTCTGGGCCTTGAAGCCCTAACATTTCCCTTAATTTCTGGCGCTAAGCCACCAATAAAACGAGCAATCCGTTTTGGTTCAGGGGAAACTAGGTATGGCACTAACCTAGACAAGGAGTTATAGTCGGTCACATACTTCATACAATCCAAATTCTTCATTGCTAGAGATAAGAAATCCATATCTATCCTTTCCAACTCATGAGGTGGACAATATGTTTCTTTAATCAGATCCATAAACTTGGATCGACTCAAATTATACAAATACACCTTTCCAGCAGACTGTACCATAGTTTTCCACCATATTAGGGCATTGCCCTTAAATGATTGTGATACAAATTTCACAATTTCATTGTCAGCACAACCACTGATCTCGACCATGGTTTCTATTCATTTAACCACCTAAGGGCTTTAACTGCCCCTTCTTCCCCATTGAAATCACGGGGCTTACAGGATACGAAATTCTTGTATGAACACCCATCCTTATTGGAACGCATCTTCTCATGATGCTCCTGTCTCTCAGTCTTACTTTTCACATTTGAGAAGTGTATCTCACTATCCCTTGGATTCGATCAAGGTATAGACGAGTGTTTCGATAATTGTTTGGAGCGAGAAGCACCCTACTCCTGTTGCCTTGCCGTATAGGCATTCATAGCCCTGCCAACCTCCGTGGCAATTAAAGCTTGTAGATCATTTTTACTTATGACAATATTTGCATTATGCATTATTGTCGTTATGCTTGCCGTTGGCTCCATCAGAAGTTGCCATTGTAGCTACTTGGTACTAAACACCAATTTGTATTCTATTAGCTGGTCATTCGCATTTGATGACTCATTGAATCTATGCCATGGTATTATCAAACCATTTTGGCTCTAAGTTGGGTATATAAATCCCTTGCCTTTTGGATCAGTGTGCTCGAAGTCACAACTGTCAGGCTTTGACATTTTAAATGAATGTCTAATAGCTATTTATATATAACCTAGGTCTCAAAGGACCATCACAGGTGTTTAAAAGATCGGACATAGTCCTGAAATATTAGACAGTGGATTATAAAGTCACATCTGTCCTTGTCGTAACAACAATTTAAGTAGCTCGTAAGCTTGTCACAAAGGACTTAAAATATGGCACAATTGGCCTTATTAAAAAAAATATAAAGATATGGCACAAACGGCCTTGTCACTAAGGGACATTATAAGATATGGCACAAAAGGCCTGGTCACAAAGAGGGACATTATAAGATATGGCACAAAAGGCCTGGTCACGAAGGACCTCAAAATACGGCACGAGGCCTTGTCACAAGGACGTTTAAAATATATATATATATATAAAAGCCGCAATCTTATTGATCAACAGGCTTTAAGGCTTGAACATAGTTCATTACCTTTGGACAAGGGGTCGTAGACCACAACTATCATTGTCATAATTGACGATATTATATAGCCCGTAGGCAAATCAATTGACATCTCGAACGGATGTTAAAATAATAATTATTGGACTAATAATAGTAGTCACTATCGTATTGATCTATGAGGCTTGGGCATAGCCTACCACCTTGGACAGGGAACCATAAAGGTCACAACTGTCATTGCTTTATTGACAATATAGCCCGAAGGCAAAACACCACTAATGGATGTTAATTTATAGCTCAATGGTATTGCATCACTAATGGATGTTAAATCGTGGTCCGTAGACACTTCATCACTAATGGATGTTAGATTATAGGTCGTAAGCACTACATCACTAATGGATGTTATTTCATGGCCCATAGGCATTACATCACTAATGGATGTTAAATCATGGCCTGTAGGCACTACATCGCTAATGGATGTTTATAATACGATCATCGCACTGATGATATTTAATTGGATCACAATGATCACATAGGTTCGGACATAGTCCATTACCTATATGGCTTGTGTGGTTCCTCAAGTCACATTGCCAGGAGGTTAATACCTTAAACATATTAACTTTTAGGACAATCTTAAAATGGTTTAATAACTAGCCCAGATCGGGCAGACTAGTGAGGTTTAGAACGTAGTTCACCGCCTCTGGATAGAAGGGACTCCACAAAAGGGATTTCTCAATCTTAACTATCAGGGTAGAAGACCATCTTAACTACCGTTTCGCCAATATATGTGACATTGCATTCGGCGGGTGTAAACCATTAAGAAGATCTTTGGATATGTTTCGCAGATCATAAATTTCGAATCAAAATCGAGACGTTCGCTTAAACAATGAATATAACGAATACATATATAATAATGATAATGACTCCTAATCTTTCCATAATTCATTAGGAATTTACAACCGCGCCTTAAACAGGACTTTTATAATTAACTTGTCCACGCGGGGACTTAAAAACATCACAAGTCCACACAGGGACTAAAAGGAAATACATAAGTCCTTATAGGGACTATAAGAAATAACGTGTTCACAAGGGACTATAATGAACATAAATATTCACGAAGGGACTATTTTGAAAATAAATGTCCACATAGGGACTTAAGTCGAAAGTTATGTCCACATGAGAACTATAATAAACAAATGTCCACACGGGGACTTAAACAGAAGGGACATGTCCACAATAGGGACTATAATTGTCCACACCCCGACCCGCAGCGAAAAAGGTGATCTGGGCATGATTGGGTTATCATCAAAGCTCATGACATTTATTATAACGTTTCATATTTATTATTACAATTTAAAGGGAAACATACAATCATAATTACATCATGTTCTACACAACATTCTAGACTTCATTATTTTCTTCTAAGGCATTTCCTATGTTTTCCTTGCTTCATCCTGTTCACCTGTATCATGTGTAAAAATGGTTTTTGGATCAACAAAAAGTTGGCGAGTGAATCCTATGAAAAACATTTGAACAAGTTTATTGAATTGATTATAAAATAAAGTGCATAACCAAATATGAGTAAATATAGATGTAAACTTATTCACAAATCACTTAATATTAAATAATGCACACACATACAATAATATATTGTTTTGAGGCACGCGTTGCTCAACTCGTCTCCCACGAGGAACTGATGGGCCTAATGAATGAGTTTTGAGGCACGCTTTGTTCTACGAACTGATGGGCCTAATGAATGAGTTTTAAGGCACGCGTTGTTCAACTCGTCTCCCACGAGGAACTGATGGGCCTAACAAATAATTTGCATACAACTTGACAATATGAAAAAAACATAACTACAAACAATATTTACATTCTAAGTTTAAGTCATAATATGGTATGGCACGAGTTTGAATAAACGAATTAGTTTTAGTGACACACGATACACCCCAAAACGTGTAATTAAAAAGGGGAGTTGTAAGATTCACTCACATTGGGTGCGTTCGGTTGATGATGTTGAATGCGCACGAAGTTTGATTTAACCACGAGTGAAACTAACCTAGATAATAACATAATGGTTCGGTAAATAAGCGGATTTTATTAATCAATTTTTAGTAGGATTATTGGATATATTTTTGTGAGTTTAAGGCTATTTTTCTAACTTTAAAAATGTTATTTTTAAGTATTTTTAATTGATTTTTAAATAATATAAATTAATAAAAATAATAAAAAAATGTTGACTTTTTAACCGTTGACCGTTGACTTGTTGACCGGTTCGGTCGGTTATATGTGTGCGCTGGGTGAGACTCGAACCCGTGACCTCTCGTACGCGTGCACGCAGCTCTACCAATTGAGCTACGTGTCTAACCCGAAATATTTCTGTTTTTAATTATATTTATATACTAATTACATTAATCCGAAAATCACTTATTTTAAAAACGATTTAATGTATCGACTCGGTGCTCGCCACAGGTCTCGAACCCGGGACCTGTGGTTTAGTTTGGCACACAGTCCACCGCTGGACTGTGTGTCTAACTTGGTAAATAATCTGGTTTTTATTATACTTATATACAAACTAGGTAAATTCATTTATGTCCTTATATAAAAAGTTTGATAATTGCCAGAACCGGTGCGGTAGCCTGGACTCGAACCCGCGACGTATGATTTAAACTCGCACACAGTCCACCACTGGACTGTGTGTCTATCTTGGTTATTATTCCGGTTTTCATTAAACTTAACATCTATTCGCGAGTGGATCCGGTTCAGTTTTAAAAAAAAAAGAACATTTTTATTAAGGCGAGTGTGCGTGTGTCAAGGATCGAACTCGGGACGTATGCGTGTTTATTTGCACACAGTCCACCGTTGGATTGTGTGTCTAACCCGAGATATAACTTGATTTAAATTAAATATATATATAACTGAAACTTCATCTTCTTCGTTAAACTTAACCCAGAACCAATGTCCGACTGTTTCGACAAACTAATCAATTTATTTAGTAAGTTGTGATTAACTACATATGAGATTAATAAAAAAATGAGAGAGATTAGGTATAAGATATACCGACAGAGATCCCCTGTTTCGCCGGCGAGTTTCCGATGACAGCAGGTTATTCCGGCGACGTGTATCTTGCGGCAGAGGTTCTTCAAGAAGTTTGAGGTGAGTGTGGGTGGCTTCGGTATGAGCTCTAGGTGTTCTTTTTTTAGAGTAAGGCACAGAGGTGAAGGGGTTCGGTTTTCCGGCGTGTTGCAGAAAGTTTCCGGCGAGTGAAATTACGTCGAGAATAGGTGTGATTGTGAGCGAAAAGGTTATCAGAGGTTAGAGGGTGTATTTATAGGGAAGAACATCGACGAATTTGGTCTGATTACCGTCTTGATTCGTTGGTCAAAATTTTCCGGCGGTTATGACTAATGTCGCGGACTGGACATCGGTTATAACTGATGTTGAGGTTAATGCTTCGGTTAAATCAGAAGAAACCGTCCATTATCGGCGAAATCGTCGGGATTTCCGACGACTGCGATTGGGCGCGTCAGTTTGAATTCGAGATTTATGTTATGTATTAATTGTTTCAATATGTACACAAACAACACAAGTGGCGGAGTGGTTGAGCGTGTGGGAGTTAAAGCTTTGTTGACCCGGCTGACCCGGGTTCGAATCCCGGTTTCAGCATTTCATTTTTAATTCGCTATTTTTAATACATTTTCAAATATAAATTATATATTCCAATATACTTATTAATTATGTATCGTTTAAAATTAATTTGAGCATTAAATACGCAACGAAATTTTTAACTGATTGTTCGGTTAATAAACGAAGCGGGTTTGGTACGGTTTTTTTTTACGGATGTTACAATAATAACAAATGTCCATTAAGGAATTATTTTCATTAAATGTCTGCACAGGGACTAATTAGAAGAGACATGTCATCATAGGGACTCAAAGGAAAAAGAAATATAATTGATAGAAGAATTCTCTTGAGCCTCCATTGCTTAACTCCTGATATTCTCTTTGTGGTTAATTGCATACAGTACTAACACTGAAGGTTAGTGGATAATGTAAGTTTTCCAAATCAGGATCCGTTGTAGAAGTAGAATTCAAGGATTCAAGGGTTAAAAATAAAATGGATTATGGATTTGAGTTTGGTAAGCATAATCCAAGTTTGGAATTCCAAGAACTCAGATGTAAGAAATATGGGTCATAAGTATTCATCGGTATTATCTTAGAAGTTGGAGACTCAGGGACCTCTAGTATGGAATCCACACATGCAGAGTTCAAAATTTGAGCCTCAGGAACCTTTGGTATGGACTCTGAAGTCTAGTTTAAAGTTTTAATAGGTTTGGGTTTAAGAATAAGTTTATATAAAGTCTTTCCTCCAAACCGGTCGCATGCTTAACTTAGCCGTGGTACGAAGCATAGCATTCTGTGGCTTCGGATGAGAAGAATTTTCATCAATGGCTTTTTTTCTTGGCGACTTGTTTCTGAAATACATAAAATCGAAAGCAAGATTTATTTAACAGGTATAAGAGCATTCCTATGTCAAGTCTAGACTCAGAAAGGTATAAGGAATATGCTACTGTGTCATTTGAGATTAAACACAAAAGGCTAGTGTTTAATTCACTCAAACGTTGGCTCTGATACCAACCTGTCACACCCCGACATCCACGTGTCTACCGGTGGGCCTGGTGGGGAGTACCGTGACGTAAAGTTGATATCATCATAACCAATTATAAGATAACACAGCGGAAGGCATTGGATTCATAAACTATTACAAACCGATAAGTGTCCAAAGTTCAAAATAAAATATACACACACAAGGCTTGTAATAGGATCCACAGGCGGATCGCAAAACATACATAAAATGATAACAGACTCTACAGGCAAATCCTAAGGACGCAACTCCTTGGTATATGCCCCGCAGCTTCCGGCCTATTTCGTACTTGTACCTGTAACTTGATCTTTGAAAATACGTCAGTTTACACTGGTAAATACGCTCAACCGACTCATTTTGGAAATCTTTTCGAAAATGGTTTTAGGTGCACTTGGCACATTTTCATAAATAACTTGGGACAGTACAAATAACCTTGTATACAGATTTACATGTCAGGCTTTTACATATGGGGCCCGGTTGAGACCTGATCGACTGACAAACCACTCTAAACTTTCACATAGAAAGCAGATAGCAGTTACCCAGTGTATGTCTACACGCCATGCTATATTGTCGTGGCCACTAGCACTTTAGTGAGCTAAGGATATCCAGGTCACGGTCAAGTCCACCCCAATGTTTTAGTTTCAAACAAAACAGATCAAAACCGGGTTATGCAAGATTTTAGTTAATTATCACAACTGGATAAAACATGATCCCATACCCGACCAAGCGGTAATAATTTACCGTATCCCAAGCCCGTGTAAGGGAAAATAAGTTAAGGGTATTTACCTGAAGTTAAGTCTTGTAAAGTCAGAACTCAGCCGCATATCAGAAATAAGCACATGTACAATTTACCGGAAGGCGTTTAGTCTGGGAGTGATGGTAATTATTAACCAATATTAGAATGCTAACGGTTCTTAATGAAGTCTTAGACTTGAACCGGTTAGACTTACGTTAAAACAATACGGTACGATGCGCTAGATTAAGCGATGATCGGAATAGAATGTAGTTTAAACCCGACAAGTACTAAGACTTGTATAATATGGGAAAACTATTTACATTCTGGAATTTGAGATAAAATGATAAGGTTAAACCCGTTTTGGTTAAATTACGTAAACTAGTTACATAAGCTTAACCGTGCGCATATAAGCGATACCGGGTAACCGGATGAGTCATGAACGAGTTCCATATGGCAATATACTTTAAACAAGTTATAACATCAGTAGGATGTCAACTTGTATGTCCGTTATGGTGTTAAAATCAATTAATGCCTCAAAAGGGCGTTTTGGTCATTTAGCGACGTATAAAAGGAACTTGCGTATAATCTGATGTTACAACCATAAACATTCTGTGAAAATACTTTATTTATGATATAATATCAGTAGGCTATCGAATATATGTGTGTTTTATAGTTTAAGACCAAACGATGCACCGTAGGGGCATTTTGGTAATTTCACACATAGTTTCGAAAGCTTATTTGGGATTCTGAGTTTATACTATGTACCTACTATAGAAATACTTTAAATGAATTATAAAATCAGTAGGTAACAAGTCTTGATCATAACGAGACCTTAAATCAGTAGCATACCAATCTAATTCGATTCATAACCGAAAGTCAACGCAGAAGTCAAACTTCGCAACTTTCGGTTGCGAATCGATCCTAAAACTGAAATTGATGAGCCGAACTTGTTTACACATGTTCTAATATTTATTACCAAGTTGTTTATGTGTTAAAACATATTTTAGAAAGCCCTAAAACTAAGTTTATGAATATTTCTAAAATCTGACCCGTTGACTTTTAAAAATATATATTTTTGACACGTCAATTGATCTAGTAAACTTGGTAATTAGGAGGTGCCCTTTTGAGGGATTAACACCTACCTATTTACGATCACATAGCCACATTCGGATTGATCCATGGCTGGACCATAATGGTCTTAGCTCAAAGTCAAGGCGTTTTTACATCAAGACTTTGACTTTAGCTTAGATCCTAATGAAATAACTTAGCATGAAGATGGAACACTTACGCAAGGTCCAGAGGTTGCTAAGAACAGAAAGGAATGCTTCCGAACGGTCAGGAGCTCCTCTAGATGAACTTGGTGAGTTTAAAGTGAATGAAGGTTTGTTGCAACCCACATGTTCATCATAATTTACAATGATTGAGGATTGCTAGAATCATTCCAGATGTTAACAAGGGTTAGAGGATCACTACAAGTGTTAGGGAGGTGTCACAACCAGGTTAAGAGTGGCAAAAACGAGCTAGGTGGCGAGTTGTGAGCTTAGACATGATGAATCATCATTTTTCTGTTTTCAGACCTGCTTACGGACCGTAAGGGTCTTCCTATACGGTCCGTAAGGACCCAACTCAGCCACCATGTAACATCCGTCGAAAAACGGGTTTTCAAAACCCGCTTCGTTTATTAATCGAATATTTCAGTTATAATTTTCGTTGCGTATTTAATGTTCATATAAATTTTAAACGATACATAACTAATAAACATTGTGAGAATTTTAAAACATAATTAATAAAAATAAAGAAATAGTGAATAAAAAAATAAATACCGCTGCCGGGTTTCGAACCCGGGTCAGCCGGTTCGTTAAGCAAACAACTTACCACTCCGCCACTTGACTTCTTTGTTATTATATTGAAACAATTAATACTTAAAATAAAACTCGAAATCAAAACCCGAGTTCATCGCGCCCAATCCGCAGTCGCCGGAAATACTGACGATTTCGCCAATCACGACCGTTTTCCTTTGACTGAACGCGTGTATTAACTTCGACATTGGTTATAACCGATGTCTAATCCCGCAATCCCAGTCATAACCGTCGGAAAAGTTTTGACCACGAATCAAGATCAAATTCGGACTCGATTCATCCTGTTTCTTCCCTATAAATTCACACTCAAGTCTCTGGTAACCTTTTCGCTCAAAATCGCACAATTTATCAAAGTCTTAGCACTCGCCGGAGAAATTCTGAACTCGCCGGACTTTCACCGGAAAACCGAGACTTACACCAAATCGGTAAATTTCTCGACTCTTTCGTTTTCAATCCATTGTTAGACATATACTAACTTCAATCCTTCAACCAGAATCGGTTCCAGACGACGTTGCCGGAGATTCTGCACTCGCCGGAAAATCTCTGGAAATTCTGAAATCACACTGTAAATCGGTACAATCATCTAAACCCCCTGATATCTCTTGTTTAGTCACTTAATTTCACATCTCATTGATCAAAGCTATTAATTGATCCGCTCAGACGGAATTCACAAATCAGAGCCGACGACCCTTGCCGGAGTTCTGAGAAAAACATCCTGTTCGGTACATTCGTTTCCGAAACTCTCTTTATCCATTACATTTCAATCATTTATATGTTAGACGAACGATTTAAGCAAGAACAGTCGGACATCTTTGTCTGTGTCGTTATAAATGAAGAAGACGAAGTCGAAATGAGAATAAGAATAATATAAACTGAATGTTTAACCGGGTTAGACACACAGTCCAGCGGTGGACTGTGTGCAAACATACAATGCACGTCACGAGTTCGAATCTTACAACGTACCGACTTTTAGAATTAAAACCAACCTTTTTAAAACTGAATCAGAACGAGTCACAGCATGTGTATAAGAATAATATAAACCGTAATTTAAACAGATTAGACACACAGCCCAACTGGTTGGGCTGTGCGCATACGAACCGAAGGACCCGAGTTCGACTCCGGGTCCCTGCAAGCGGTTTGGCCATTTTAAATCATTTTAATATTAACTCAAATAAAATAACAATTAATTAGTATATATATATAATTAAAACAGAGAATATTTCGGGTTAGACACGTAGCTCAGTTGGTAGAGTTGTGTGCACGGGTACGAGAGGTCTCGGGTTCGAACCTCACTCAGCGCACACATTACCCACAGTCCGACCGGTCAACAGTCCGGTCAACGGTCAACGGACCGGTCAACGGTCAAAAAGTCAAAAAAATTTATTTTTATTTATTTATTTATTTAATTTAAAAATCAATTAAAAATACTTAAAAATAATATTTTTAAAGTTAGAAAATGACCTTAAACTCACAAAAATAAATCTAAAAAAATCCTATTAAAATTGTTAATTAAAAGTATTAGTCTCCAATAAAATCCAATTATTTACCGAACCATTTCGTTATTATTTTAGGTTAGTTCTTCCTCGTCGATCAAATCCCAAAATTCGTGCGCATCCAACAACATCAAAAGAACACACCCAATGTGAGTGAATCTCTACCAATTCCCCGTTTTATTCACATTTTTTGGGTGTATCATGTGTCGCTTAATTATTTATTATATTTAAACACTTGTGCATCCATCATATCCGTGATCAAATGTGTATTCAATATGTATAAATTGTTGTGTGGATTATCAGTACTTGCATTTCATTAGGCCCATCAGCTCCCCGTGGGAGACGGGTTGAGTACAGGTGCCTCATTCGATCGGCTCCGTTTGATTGAGCCTTGATCTCACATACATCATCATACATTTCATACGATCGGCTCCGTTTGATTGAGCCTTGATCTCACAATACATTATCATTCATGTCATATACTCATTCAATGTGGTTTGTGATTGTTTGGTTATATATGTTTGCTCACATATGAATATTGCACAACTGTTAAATATTAAATACAACAAGAAATCAATAACAATATTTTTTTTAAACAAGGTTCACTTGCCAACTTTTGTTAACCCAAAATTTCCCCATTTTACACATGATACAGGTGATCCAGTTGAGGTAAGAAACACATAAGAGGGCCTAGAAGAATAAATCAGTTTAAGCTTTGGATTGTTTTACTTAGTTTCATTTCCTTGTATTTGTATGAATTTGATTTGAACATTTAAGTTGTAATTTGAATTAATAAATATGAAACATTTTAGTAAACATAATGAGCTTTGGTGATAACCCAATTATGCCCTGACTCTTATTCCGCTGCGGGTCGGGGTGTGACACACCAAGTTTCACTTTTTGACAGTTTTGACCCCTGGACTTGTTTCGTCGTGTTTTGTCACCCGTAACCCCTTTTAACCTGATTTCAAGGCTCGATAAAGGTGTTAAGGCATAAGTGACTTGGATTATGTCCGGAAATATCCCGGATGTCGGTTCATTCGGTTGTACGTTTGCGCGTTTCGCTAAAATGCGTAAAACGCTTAAACGGACACATTAACGATCCAAATTTCGCAGCGATGGACATCCTTGCATCCTTATCAATAAAACATAATATTTTATTGTATGCAATATATTTGGATCCATATATTGGGTCTGTATATCAAAATACGATAATCAACAAGTTTCCGTAATTTGTCAGGAATAGTCCCTGGACTTCCAAACTTGCGTGAAACGTTATAATTAGTGCATGAAGCCTTCATTGGCATATAATAGGCACACATAAGAGTATGAATAATATTGACTCTCAGTTCGTTAAAAGGTCACTCAGAGGCTTAGTTTGAGCATGTTGACACTTTTAGTCCCTTAACTATTAATTTGTCGTTCAGAGGTTATAAAATAACATAACGATGCATTTGGTCCCTCTCGTTTTAGCATGTGGCATACGAGGATTAGTGGGACACGTGGCGGAATTTTACAGGACATGTTTTTATGAGGTGTTACAAGAAATCATTATCCCAACCGGTTGGGATGACCTTCCCCGGAGCCTCCTCTAGACACTTTACAAGAGGTTCCGGTGACTGTCGCACCTCTCCCACAAGAGAATGTGGAAGATGAGCCCCTCATCTTTCTCCCTAGGGAGATTGAGGAGATGCTCAATGACTTTTGACGGGTGCACCCTCCGCAAGGGAAGCTCTTATGCCCCCACCCTCCGAAAAATTAGTTTCGGGTTTTTGTTGTTTTATCATGTGTAATCTAGGGTAGAGTATCCTTATAGCTTTAATTTCTTGCGTTTAGGGGCTATCTATCTAATCTTAGGACTTTTTGTAATTTTAATTTCGTAGGAACTATCTATCATAGGACCGGTTGTAACTTGCACTCTAATATATGATGGTTTAAGTTATTGTTGTGGTATTTTGATGTCACATCCCAACCGATGGCGGAAACATCGGGATGAGACGAACAAATCGCTCAAAGCATCATAATACTAAATGTGACAATATAATTAACTCAAATTTCATAAATAACTAAATTCAAATACAATGTTCCAAACAAGCGAATTGAACATAAACTAGGATTCAAATATTGTTTATTACTAAGGTGGGTTTCTACATCCATCCTAACTTGATTCTTCGTCACTTCGTCTATCAACCTGCAACATTTATTAAAATATGATCAACAATAATGTCGGCGAGTATACAAGTTTGATATATAGCATAAATAGAATAAAAGTTTAAATACTCGAATCCCATATGAATAATATGATACCAGTTACTAATATGCTGAAACGGTGTCACTATGTGTTCAAATCCTAGTTGACAACGCAATTAATTTTGCCTATCCCAAAGAATAATCGGGGGTTAACATGTTTAACTTAACAATACCCAAGACTAAATGGGCAGTGCGTTACTCCTATAACGCTATAATTGTTAAGGTAGGCTTGATCAAAGTTAATGAGCATATAGACACGAAAAGTTTACATAGCATATGAGATTAACAAGCATCAAATTGTTTCATGTTTAAATGTGGATAGAGTGTGAATAAATAAGTTTCAAGTGTCACGTGTTTTTATATAGAATACATGTTGCACCCAAAGTGTTTAAAATGAAAATGGGATCGAGTATACTCACATTGATTGCGTATAAGAATTTCCCAAACTAACGCACGAGTAAAGATGGAGAATTCCAAGAAAAAAAAATGTGAGAGGTTAACCTAGATATTGAAATACCACGTACTCGTTAAATAAAATTCCTAATATTTAAGGTTTTACAATTTTACTAATTTGGGTATTTATAATTTATCTACTTATTAGCATGAAAGTATTATAAAAATTTATTTATGTTATAACAAATTTAGAGAAAAGAATTAAGTGGTAATAAAAAGGGTAATTATTTAATGGGTTTGAAGGTTAAATTATAAAAGAAAAAAAAATAAAAGTAAAACTATTAATTATTAATGTTTATATTAAATTTAAGGGTTTTATTATAAAAGAATACAATTAATAAAAATAAAACCCCAAAAAAAACAAACGTCCAAAACCGGGTTTGACCGGAATCGAACCTAAGACGTTTCGTTTACGTGTGCGCAGCCCGTTGTAGTTTCGGTTTTAATTAAACTTATGGGGCCTTTAAAGTGATTCCAATATGGTTATAGAAGAAGGAAATCATAAAAAGTGCAACGAAGAATGCGGGAAGGCCGGGTCGAACCCGAGCCCCCTTGTCTCGGTTACAAACACCCACGACTCTTGATTTGGAAATACATAGATTTTAGTTAGATTATAACACTCTTAGATAGTCATCTTCTTCATGTAATATACCCGAACAAACCACTATTATCGTTGCTTTTATTTTCTTTGATAAAAACCCTCCTAGTTCAGTACATAAACACAAAAATGTAATAACCAAAATATAAAAGGAATGAAGGGGAGAGGGTTATACCGAAACGTGAAAGCCGCAAAATCTTCGTCGGCTTCAGACTCCTCCGGTGAAACTTCGAACTCCGGCGAAGCTCGTTTCTCCTGCGTATAAACAACGTGAGTGTGGAATGAATGCGAGAGGGAGAGTGACACGGATCCGAGAGGCCGCGGACTGCTTAAATAGTGATGGATGTGATTTCGAGTTTTAGAACAAGGCCCTCGGAATCAACGTTTTATACACGGGAGGAATTACAAAACGCGTTTGGACACGGTCGGAAATTCGTCTAGGTTCATGATTGGTTTTAAAAGTAGTAAGCGTGTAATCGAGATTAATTCCGATCAATCAGCATGAACAATATATATGGATACGCGGAGAAATTATAAGCAATCGAGAAATCAGGGAAGTTTTAAAAAAAACCATGGTTGTCGCTTTTTCTGTTTTGGCGGCAAACCAGAATTTATCTGTTAGTTGGTGATAGCAAATCAGTAAGTGGTGCAGTGCTTTGTATGTTGTTGGTGAGCGGGTGAACCCGGGTTCGAGTCCCGTGGTTCTCGGTTTCTTATTTTTAATTTAAGGTTTCACTTGTTACACTTAGCCCCCTTTAATTACATTAACTTGCCTAACTTGGTTAAACTATACTAACTTTATTAACTAACCTTGAATCCTAACAAGACTAACTAGATTGCAACCAACTTTTTAATTGCAATATTAATTAATTTAATAAATAAAATAATCATGTTTATAAACGGATTAAGTTAATCTTCAATGTTTATTTAGTTCGTGAAGCTTTCGAGTTTCAAGGATTAAAATTTATTTCATTATTCTCTGAGCTTTAATTAGTTTACCAAGTATCAAGTGTCAACGTGTAATAAAGGATCAAGAACCTTGGATAATATATCGTTCAAAAAAACATGAATTTGATTATAGTTGTATACAAGTCTAACATAATTACACGAACCTGATTAAAATAGCTTCGTTTTCATTATGGTCACTAGTCTCGGATTAAAAATCGAAACGAAATAGACTACAACGAGAGTACAAGTGTCTAATTATGGAAAGTACAACATGACTTGCTAAAATAAGAAAGTGCGAAAATACGGAGCGTTACAGTCTCCCCTACTTTATGAGATTTCGTCCTCGAAATCTTTAAGAGGAAGGCTGAACGAAGAGTTGCGGGTACTTGGTCTTCATCTCGCGTTCGAGTTCCCAAATGAATTCGGCACCACGCTTTCCTTCCCATCGAACTTTGACTATGGGAATTTTGCTGCGCCTGAGCTGCTTGGTTTCTCGGTCCATGATTTCGACTGGTTTTTCCATGAAATGAAGAGTCTGGTTTATTTGCAAGTTGTCGAAAGGAACATGAAGTCCTTCTTCAGCTAAACACTTCTTGAGGTTCGAGACATGAAAAGTTGGGTGCACGTTGTTAAGTTCTTGAGGTATATCAGGTCGATAAGCCACCTTGCCAATCCTCTTGAGTGTCTTGAAAGGACCAACATAGCGAGGGGCTAGTTTACCCTTTGTACCAAAGTGAACCACTACTTTCCAAGGAGATACTTTGAGTAGCACATGATCTCCAATGTTGAATTCCAAGGGTTTGCGTCTCTTGTCGGCATAGCTCTTTTGTCGACTTCTATCCTTGAGTAAGTTGTCGCGGATTTGAAGAATCTTATCCGTTGTTTCTTGTATGAGCTCAGGGCCAGTAAATTGTTTATCACCAATCTCATGCCAAATGATGGGAGATCGGCACTTGCGTCCATATAAAGCTTCGAAAGGAGCCATTTGAATACTGGAGTGATGGCTGTTATTGTTCGAGAACTCGATCAATGGTAAATGCACATCCCAACTACCGCCAAAGTCGATGGCACAAGAACGAAGCATGTCCTCTAGGGTTTGGATAGTACGTTCAGTCTGTCCATCTGTTTGAGGATGGAAGGTCGTACTAAGATCTAAATGAGAACCCATAGCGGATTGGAATGTTTGCCAAAGACGTGAAATGAAACGACCATCGCGGTCAGAGATGATGTCAAGAGGAATGCCATGCCGACAGATGATTCCATCAGTATAGACTCGAGCAAGTTTCTCAACCTTGAAATCTTCACGAATAGGAAGGAAGTGACCTGATTTGGTCAAACGATCGATGATTACCCAAATGCTATCATGAAAAGAAGGTATTTGAGGATGTTTGGTTATGAAGTCAATAGCAATGCTATCCCACTTCTAAACAGGGATTTCGAGTTGTTCAAGTAGTCCAGAAGGACGCCGATGCTCAGCTTTGACTTTTGAGCAAGTGAGGCATTTAGAAACATAAGAGGCGATGCCCTTCTTCATACCAGGCCACCAATAGGTCATACGAAGATCATGGTACATCTTATCAGCACTAGGATGGATTAAGTACTTAGATTTGTGTGCCTCGTTCATGATGAGTTCATGAAGGTTGTCGCGATCTGGCACCCAGATACAATCAAGATAGTATTGAAGTCCATTTGATTTCATCACGAGTTGGTCTATAGAAGCACCTCGTATTTCGTCATTTAGACTTCCTTCATTGGCTGACGAGTATTGAGCTTCACGAATGCAAGTGTGAAGATCACTAGAGACTTGAAAAACAACGAATGCTACTAACATGAGTTTTACGACTAAGTGCATCGGCCACAACATTCGCTTGGCCGGGATGGTAGCGAATCTCGCAGTCGTAGTCGTTAAGCAATTCTACCCAACGGCGGTGACACATGTTTAGTTCCTTTTGGTTAAAGATATGTTGTAGGCTCTTGTGGTCAATGAAAACCACACACTTGGTACCATATAAGTAGTGTCGCCAAATCTTTAACGCAAAAACAATTGCGCCAAGCTCGAGATCGTGGGTAGTGTAATTCTTCTCATGTATTTTGAGCCGTCGAGAAGCATATGCGATGACCTTGTCTCATTGCATAAGAACACAACCAAGACCACGGTTTGAAGCATCGCAATATACCACGAAGTCATCATTCCCATCAGGAAGAGCTAGAACAGGAGCATTGCAAAGCAAGTCCTTGAGAGTTTGAAAGGATTCCTCTTGTTCAGGAGCCCAAACAAAAGGTTTCTCTTTTTGTGTGAGCATGGTGAGAGAAACGGTGATTTCCGAAAACTTCGAGATGAATCGGCGATAGTAACCTGCCAATCCTAGGAAAGAACGAATCTCAGATGGGGATTTGGGCGTGATCCAAATCTTCACAGCTTCGATTTTGGACGGGTCAACATGAATTCCTTTTTCACTAGCAACGTGTCCAAGGAATTGAACTTCTTTGATCCAGAATTCGCACTTGAAAAACTTTGCGTATAAGCGTTCACCATGCAAGAGTTCGAGTAAGAGGCGTAAATGACGTTCATGATCAATTTGAGTTTTCGAATAGATAAGAATATCATCAATAAAAACGATCACAAAACGATCCAAATACGGTTTACAAACACGATTCATTAGATCCATGAACACAGCTGGTGCGTTGGTCAAGCCAAAAGGCATAACCACGAACTCATAGTGACCATAGCGAGTGCGAAATGCGGTTTTGGGAATGTCCTCTTCGAGAACACGAAGCTGATGATAGCCAAATCAAAGATCGATCTTGGAGAAGCAAGTTGCGCCTTGAAGTTGATCAAAGAGATCGTCGATGCGAGGAAGAGGATAACGATTTTTAACTGTGATTTTTTTAAGTTCGCGATAGTCTATGCACATGCGGAACGAGTCATCCTTCTTCTTGACGAACAAGACAGGTGTGCCCCAAGGGGAAGTACTTGGGCGAATGAAGCCTTTATCGAGGAGTTCTTAGAGTTGGCTTGACATTTCTTGCATCTCGGAAGGTGCAAGACGATAAGGAGCTCTAGCAACAGGAGTTGCACCAGGTACTAGGTCAATACGAAAATCAACTGATCGAGATGGATGAGGACCAGGTAAATCCTCAGGAAAGACGTCAGGGAAATCACACACCACTGGTACATCACCTAAGTTCTTTCCCTTGCCCTTTTCTTCCACTACGTGGGCCAAGAAGGCAAAGTATGGTTTATGTAAGTACTTGTTCACTTGTGTACATGACATAAGCTTCAGTCTTCTAGAAGGTCGATCTCCATAGATGCACAAGATATCACCAGAAGGACGAGGCAAACGAACATACTTCTCATGACAAGCGATTTCAGCATGGTTCTTACGAAGCCTGTCCATGCCTACTATAATATTGAAGCTACCCACTTGCATAGGTATAAGATCGATAGGGAAAACGTGTTCATTGAGAGTAAGAAGACAATCACGAAGGACATAATCGACTGAGATAGACTTGCCATTGGCAACTTCCCGACAACTGCCAAAGGGACATAAAACCAGCACCCCATGCATGTAAACAGTACCTCCCGACAACTTTTTCAACTTTCTAGCATGTGCAATACAGGGTCGTGCGCACCCAACACGCCCCTGTGCCCGGAGCTCTGCAGAAATTTTTTTGGTCAGGTAACTGGCCACGGGCTATGCCCAATGGACACGCCTCGTGGTCATCCTTCTGTACATTTATGTTACTGGCACCCTGACCACGGGGCCGTGGCCGGACACTACGGCCCCGTGGCCAAGTGCCCAGTAACATAAAACCTTGTTTTTTAAACCCGCTTTTACACATTCTAATCAACCGAAAACCTATTTTTGGACACATTGAGGACAATGTCTAATTTAAGTGTGTGGGGGGAGATGCTAAAACCTTGAATCTTGTGAGTCCTAAGAACAAGTCTTACACAAAACTCGCTTTGGAACCACTAATCACCCAAAATCTTTTTCAAAAAGTTTTTTTACTTGTCTTGGTTTAATATGGGAATAACAAAGTATAAAAAAATTATGTTTTTACAAATTTACAACCGATAGCGTCGTGATAAAAAGAACTAAATATAGAAAAATTATAAAAAGGGCACAACAAACTCTTTTAAATATTGATTATATATACATGTTCACACTATAAACCCATTTCCCACAACAAGTGAGTTTTGAGCCTTTACCGAGCATACATGCATACATCCTTAAACTAAATGCTCATTTTTTCGTTTCTTGTGCGAATAACACGTATGGTTCTTACGACTCTAGAACTTATCAAGATGATACATTCCCGGTCCTTACCAACTTAAACCCAAGTAAGTAAATGATGGAGGCATTAGGACTAACTCATTTTTATTCAAAACCATTATTTTCTATCTTTTTACTCCACTACCAAAAATCCCCTACTTAGCCCCTTTGAGCCTAAACCTTTTCGTTTCAAAACCCGCAAAATATTTGCCCATTACCCACCAAAGACCTTTTTCATTCAAACCCATTTGTTTTAGTAAAAAGCTCTGTCTTCTTCGAACTTGTAACATATATAAAAAAACATAGTTCTTGCAATAACCAAACACGTTCCTCAAAAATCTTGTTTGAAAGTGTTTAGTTCAAATAAATGTCATAAAAACAAAAGTTTTTACGACAACCGATGCTTTTTACGCCTTTCGCCATTTTACTAACTTCTAACCAAAAAAACCACCTACCTTAGCCCAAGCCTAACCCTTTTCAAAGCCCTCTTGATATTTACAAAGGTTTATAGTTAAAAAGAAGGAGGTTTGATCGCTTGGCAAGCATATATTAGAAGTAAGTTCCATGCCGGAATCGAGTGTTATCACAAAAATACATCTTCGGCCAAGTGTTGAGTGATCTCTTGTGAGGTATGTGAGCTTGTATATAACTACATAGAATTGTAAAGCGGCATGCTATGCCTAAATAAATATTTTTTCTTAAAAATTGTTCTAAACAAAACATGACAAATAGGATTGTAAATAAAATAAAAACAAAATTAAATAAAGATCTTAGATTCCCAACACTCTAAGACAAGCCATAACACTTCTCTCTACCTATTCCATTTGGGTGTGTAAGCCACATTTAAAGAGTTTTGCTTGAGGACAAGCAGAGATTCAAGTGTGGGGATATTTGATGTGTACGAAATGCAACATATAAATTACATCAAATGAGGCGTAAAACCAACTCTTTTTCAATACTAATGTTGGAAAACACGTTTATTTGTTCCTTTTGAAATTACAGGACCAAACGAGCTTAACAGAACAAAAAAAGCAAATAATCAGCCAAAACCAACATAAATACAATAAGAAGGAATAACGTGACATGCCCGACCCCTCAGAAGCACCCCAAAGGCAAAAACAAGAAAGACAGAAGCTGACCACGGGGCCGTGCCCAGCCAGACATAGGGCGTGGTCAGACCTAACACATAAAGACAAAACAAGTAGAAGATTCTACGCCCACCACCGGCCCGTGCCCACACAGACATGGGGCGTGGTCAACTCTTAGATTTGCATAATCTTGATAGTACAGCGAAGAGTTGACCACGGGACCGTGTCCAGAAGCCACGGAGCGTATGGGGCCCTCTGCTGACAGTTGCAATTAGTGAAGGAAGAGAAAAGACTGGCCACGGGCCATGCCCAGTGGACACGGCGTCATGGTCGGGGCACTGTTCTGGCTATATATAGGGGTACTTGGTTCACTTTAAAGTCATCCCTTCGCAAACCACTTCTCTCTCACTTGGCCACCACTCCACCACCACTACAACACCAACACCCACCACCATCATCCATCTTTCATCTTTAGAGTGTGTAGTAGTCTCGGGATCCAAGATTGATCGTAAGAGTTCTCGTCAAACAAAGGCCATGCTTGTCTAATCTCTTACATCACTTGGTGAAGACAAATCTTTTATGTACTACTTTTGATTCTTAATCTTTCGGCTACTTTTTAATTGGGTATGTATTAGTGACTTTAATAACTAATTTCTTATGTTGAAAGCGAATTTTCCTAACCATTTCTTCATGATGTCATTGATTTGCTCATCTGTGTCTTTATGGTCTATATAAAGCACGTTAACTACTTGGAGGGGGGGTTAGAAGGGTGGTTTGGTAAAGTTCTTATCTCGTTCAGTGTATAGATCCCGTGAGGACTTGGCTCAAGCTTACTAGGACCTCCTTCAATACCTTATGGTATTGGATGGGGGGGTGCGAATAGCTTGAACCCCTCGTATGTAAACTACTATTAAAACATTAAACCGGCCTCTTGTCACACCCCAACCGATGGCAGAATCATCGGGGCGCGGCACTGGGCGAATCAGATTGCTCGAGAGAATCCATAACAACTATTTACGCGACAATATTTAAGCATTCGTTATCCCATACTAACAAACATATAATCCACAAACAATTATTACAAATATCTAAACATCTCTCAAACAAACATAATTCGATCCTCCCTAGATTCTATTACATGCATTTCTAAAGATGAAATCCTACATCCAATTGCAGCAACTAGAATTCAATAACCTGCAACATACGTTAAAATAATTGTCAATACAAAAATGTATTGGCGAGCATACAGGTTTTGATATAATAGCATAATAGATAAAACGGTGCCACGAATTTCCACATACATAAACATGATACACATAACATATAAACTCACAAGACAAATTTCTCATGCTATACTCTCGAGATGCTCGCGCGTTCTTCCTAGCTAGACCCGTCGGGTGTTAGCCAAACTATAGTACCATACTAGCCAAGGTGGAGATAACGAAAATGTGTCCTAGTTTACATGTTCCTAGCATCACGTATAAATATGTATAACAGGTATTCACGTGTTTTAGATTTGTTTAGCGTGTTTCGTGTGTTTTGATATAAACGTATGTTACACCCAAAAAGTGCATTAAAGCGAAAATGGGTCAAGTATACTACCAGTTGGTGCGATTAAAGGGAGATGGAATCTGAGGTAAGTTGAGGAGAGCGGCGGATCAGCCTGTAAGCTAACAGAAGTGCATCAGTCTTCCGAAATTGCTAAAACTGTTAACGGTTGAAGGAGCAGTATACAAGTTCGGGCGAACTTGTACCTTGGGGTACAAGTTCGGGCGAACTTGTACCTTAGGGTACAAGTTCGGGCTAACTTGCCCTTTTTGTTGAGGTAAGATACAAGTTCGGGCGAACTTGTCTAATTCTCTTGAGAATTGAACAAGTTCGGGCGAACTTACCTGAATTGATAAGGGATGATACACAGTTCGGGCGAACTTGTGTAGTTTTGGTGAACATTTGATCAAGTTCGGGCGAACTTGGTCACCAATCTGGTGACAAGTTCGAGCGAACTTGATGCTTTCCGAGCGAACTTGACTGTTTTGGTCACCAATTTGTGCGTTTTTACGTCGTTTTCTGAGAAAATCGGTTGTCCATCCCTCCAACCTTAGGCTACTGAGCAAAACCTAGGCTGAAGAGGTCTTTTTGGAGCGAGTTTAGCCATTTTACAGAAACTTGGACTAATTCGGGCGAACTTGAAGGTTCGTACGGCTTAGTCCAGTTTGTGCAAAGTGACGATTTCGTCCTTGTACTTCCGGATCTGAGATCTTTCTTGACAACGCCTCGTTCCACTTCAAAGTGAATGAAACATACGTCATTTAGTCCGAATATTGTGTAAAAATCGTTGTTTAAAAGGTTTTACTCAGATCTAAGCATAGATCTGAGTGAAAAAACAGAAGTTTTGTATAAAAAGATGAAGATTTTCGTAAACAGAAGAGTTTTGATGGAATCGAAGGTAAAACCTTGTGCAAAATCGTTGTAAAATGTTGTTGTAGCTTGAAAACGAGATGATTCTTACTTACAAAACAAAGGGTTTCGGTTTTGGGGAGCTCCGGGCGAACTTGCGCAAGTACAAATGAGGAATGGAGCTGAGTATTTATAGGTGAGGTGGAAAAAGTAGCTGGAATGACCAAGTCCGGGCGAACTTGTATCAAGTTCAGGCGAACTTGCTACAAGTTCAGGCGAACTTGCTACAAGTTCGAGCGAACTTGTTTATTTCCTCAGTTTTAAAGCAAGTCCGGGCGAAACTTGTTGGATGTTGGAGTATTATGGTGGCCTAGACAAGTTCGGGTGAACTTGTGATGCACAAGTTCGGCCGAACTTGACCTATTGGCCAAGTTTTGTTCGGTTAATTCGGGTTAGGAGTTCGTTTGGCGACTCAGTTCGTATTAGATATATATATTAAGCGTTTTAGCAAAGCGTTAAGCGTATTAATCGATTAAATTAAGTTAAGATTCGATGAGTAAGCGATGTAGCATGCGGCTTTGTTCCCAAGTCTTGCGAGAGTCGTGTTGTAGTTTAAGCGATCAGATAGCCTTGGAAACTTCACGCAAAGTTTTTAGTGTTTAGCGAGTGCGATATGAGTGTAAGCGTTGTGATGTGCGATGTGATGCGAAAATATGCGATATGGCGTAGTAAGCGATTTAGGTTACATTATGATCCGAATCTCTGGTGCTAGGCGTAACGAGAGCGACGAGCTTGCGAGGAAGCGGGTTGTTACAGTCTCCCCTACTTTAGGAAATTCCGTCCCGAAATTTATTCGAAAGGGAGACTTTGAGAATTCACACGAATAGATAGCGATAGGTAACGGTAAGGCGTTTAGCGTAAGTCGAGGATGAACGAGCGGTCGATCGAGGGCTGACGAGAGAAACGTCTCGAAGGTGTAAAGAATCGATGAGTAAAACGAATTAGTTGACCGCGGTTGATATTCACGAGCTGGCGATTCAAAATTGTTTCTAAGTTTTCGAAAAAAATTCTTGTTAAACTATTACAAAAAGGTTTTTGAAGGAAACTCGATTTATGAAAAGTTTCTCAAAACGAAGCGTTAAGTTAAGTCAATTTACACTCACGTCGTAAGAAGGATTTTACTTGTCCAAAGGTTTTTAATAAACATCACAGCATTTAGAAAAATTTCCATTTGTTTTCAAAACGTGAGTAAAATTTTTTTTAACGGTATCAAAAAGTTTAGTTAACGTCAAACCCCACATGGCACCCTCCACGAAAGTTTGTTAATATGGCTAAAACACTTATATATTGGAAGTACCAACGACGTATCCACCATGTTTTGGACATATCGCCTCCGTCTCGTGGCGATGTCAGGTGTGTTGACGCGATATGGATAGATTTCGGTATCCTTGGTCCAGGCGATGAAGGGTTGGACCAAGAAATTATGAGGCTTGAATAATGTCGAACCCCACATGGCATCCTTTCACGGAAGTTCATTAATATGGCTAAAACACTCATATATAGGAAGTACCAGCAGCGGTATCTGCCATGTTTTAGCCATACCGCCTTCGTCCCATGGAGTGATGTCATGTTGTCGACATAGACATGGATAGATTGACGATGGGAATAGCAAAGCGGTAAGAATGAGAGATGATGATAGCGTTAAAGCATCACGAAGCGAAGACGATACGCGAAGAGATAGCGTTCGAGCGTCGAGATAAGGGTGCGATAGGTAAAGCGAGAGCGTTGAAACGTCGAAAAGCAATAGGCGAAGCGATAACGATAAGCGATAAGCGATGCGAGGTAGATCCTTGCGATAGTGCGATTGTGCTGTAGATTCGCGGGGTATCTAGCGTTTGCGCGATCGAGAAAGCGATGAGATGTTACGCCCTTGCGGAGGAGTTTTGCGTGTGAAAATAATCATCATAATATAGAAGGTCTAATAACGTTCAACTACACATGGCACGTCTCCAAGGAAGTTTGTTAGCATGGAAAGCACTTATATATTGGAAGTACCAGCGGCGTATACACCATGCTTTAACCACACCACCTCCGTCCCGGGGGATAGGTGTCGCGCTTTGTCGACATGGTTAAAACGCTTATGTATAGGAAGTACCATCGGCGTATCCACCATGTTTTAACCACGCTTTTAAATTTAGGGTACCATTAGAACTCATTACGATCCCCGTGCAGACCCCAAGATAATCCCGTGTGCACCCGGACTAGCTTGGTGTTTGCATATTTATCGTAACTTGTTTTAAAGGCGCGTAGTAGGGGTAAAAAGGTATTAGATCGTGATATACTATATAACATTAGTAATAATAATTAGTGTGTGCACTTAGACTAAGTGCGAGGACTCGAGATAGAAAGACGTCATCGTATATTGACGCGACATCGAATAATAGGATAATTACAAAGCATAAGTAATAGCGTCGAAATTCGTACCATTGAGGACGTCCTCCTGTGCCTGGTCGATGTTGATGTCGAGTCTTCTTCTGCTGGGACTGCGGCTGCTGGTGCCTCTGGTGCGGGAAGTGCTAGCATCTCGGGTTGTCGTGATCCTGTGCGGCAGTTGCTAGTGAAGTGGCCATAACGCTCGCAGTTGACGTAGTAGCGGCAGCTAGTTTCGGCCCTGGTGGTGATAAGTACACATCCGACACTGGGGAAAAGGTCCAGTGTAGGCACGCCTGGTAGAGTGCAACTGTCTGAAGAGGTTCCGGGTTGATCGGCTCAGTTGCGGAGTAGTTGAAACTCGAGCTCCTTCGCTTGCGGCTAGGCTCGGCGGCAGCTTGCGGCGATGCGTCGGCGTCGTCGTCATCGTCAGACATTTCAACTGTCGCTTGGTTTAGCTTCTTGGTGGAATCCTTGGAAAAGAATCCAACTAAGACTCGTTTGTCATTGATTTCTACGGCCAACTGATAGGTTTCTTGATGGTAGCCAGTCTTGCAGCTTCGACAAAATCGCCCATGCACTCCGGCAAAGCACGTATGTACTTCTTGATAGCCTTTTCAGGAGTGTCGACTTGGCTAGGGCAAATAATGCTAAGCTTTTGAACCTAGCTGTGAAACCGGTGTTGTCACCTTCGACTTGCTTGATTTTCCAGAATTCGTTCATGAGCTTTTCAACTTCGTGCGGGGGCAGTATTCTCACTTCATAAGCTCCTTCAGTTCCTCCCACGATAGTGCATAAGCTGCGTCGTTCCCACGCTTGATGCGCTCGGCTATCCACCAGTCGAGTGCGGGGGTTGGAATACTCCGGTAGCGCATGTGGTCTGAAAATGCTCAGGGCACCCACTTTGACGAAGGGTAACCTCGATGGCATCAAACCACTGGAGCATTTGAGATACACTTCATTCACCTGTGAAGACCATCGGGTCACAGGCCTTGAATTGCTTGTAGGAGAAAGTAGACTTCGGTGCGTTGGACTTAGAATCTTCCGATGTCTGAGTGTTGTTGAGGGCTTGAACTTGGGTGATGATTTGAGGAATGACCTTGGCCATTTCCTTGGCCACAAGCGAAGCAATCCTCTTGTCGGAGTTCCTTCGAGCCTGACGTCGAGAGTTGGAAGCGTTCGAAGACATCTGAACAAAGAGATTTGGAATGAGATTCGATCATAATGATTTGTAATTGCGATGCGATTTAGCGCGTTAAAACTTGTTATAGAATACGTATTTGTAAGATTCACATAGGAGCCACATAGGAAAACACATATTTCCTAAATTCTCACGCGTTCACATAAACACGTGTAATCATATACTATATATGTATATATTTAGATACGTATATATATAACTCGGTACAACGCGAGGACGCAGTTAAGAGGGTTGTTATGATTTAGTTATGTTGCGAGTATTAGCTCTTGTTTTGGATTGCGATGGCTGTGTGAGTTGTGCATATAACATAGCGAGATGAAACCGATAAAGCGGTAATCGAAAAGCAACAAATCAAAAACATAAAAGTTTAAGATTTGTTAAAACGTGCGCAAAGCACATGTAAATTATGACGCTAAAATCGACGATTGCGGCTTAAAATCAATGGAGCGTCCTGGGTTTTGAGACAGTGACTACCCAAAGTGATTCGATCATTCCGCCGAGTTTGGGCACACGCTTTGGCCTAATAGGTAAATGCTCTCACCGCCTCGCGGCTAACGACATCACCCTTTTGGTTACTACGCGTCCCGAAGCATTGGAAACAATCGAGACTTTGGTGAGATTGAAAATCGTTGAGTGGGATGAGTTTTCAAGGTTCGGGTTTCACCCTGACTTGATAACTTCGAATCCCTGATTGTGGTTTTATCTCCCGGACCATCAGGAGGCTTCCACTGGATAGAATGGGAAATTTTCGTTAAGATGTGGATATCACTCCTAACTTAATAGACAATTTCGCGCAGATGAGAATACGCGGTGTGAGTGATTCATCGAGAGTTCGCGGTTTTCACACCTATTCCCGACAAATCGACTCATTGGTGAGATACGAGCGTTCTTCACGTGTATTGTGGCAGCTTTAGGAAAAGCGTATGTTTAAAAGTTCATTTCGAAGAGTTCTGGTCAAATTCGGATGAACTTGGCATCAGTCTGATGTCAAGTTCGAGCGAACTTTCTAAAACCCAAGCGAACTTGTTGATGTTGAGGGGGAACTGACAAGTCCGGGCGAACTTGGTCAAGTCGGGCGAACTTGATCAAGTTCGGGCGAACTTGATCAATTCGAGCGAACTTGCCCCCAACAGTTAAGCATTCTTGCCTGTTCGTATTCGTTTTCGGGCGTTTAATCGATGCGTAACAGTCTGATTTGGTGTCATAACTATAGACTAGGTCGAACATGGCAATTCTACCTAATTTCCTACAGTTATGGCTCTGATACCAATATGTCACACCCCAACCGATGGCGGAATCATCGGGGCGTGACACTAGGCGAATCAGATTGCTTGAGAGAATCCACAACAACTATTTACGCGACAATATTTAAGCATTTGTTATCCCATACTAACAAACATATAATCCATAAACAATTTTAAAATATCCAAACATCTCTCAAACAAACATAATTCGGTCCTCCCTAGATTCTATTACATGCGTTTCTAAGATGAAATCCTACGTCCAATTGCAGCAACTAGAATTCAATAACCTGCAACATACGTTAAAATAATTGTCAATACAAAAATGTATTGGCAGCATTCAGGTTTTGATATAATAGCATAATGGATAAAACGGTGCCGCGTATTTCCACATACATAAACATGATACACATAACATATAAACTCACAAGACAAATTTCTCATGCTATACTCTTGAAGTGCTCGCGCGTTCTTCCTAGCTAGACCCCGTCGGGTGTTAGCCAAAATATAGTACCATACTAGCCAAGGTGGAGATAACGAAAATGTGTCCTAGTTTACATGTTCCTAGCATCACGTATAAATATGTATAATAGTATTCGCGTGTGATAGATTTGTTTAGCGTGTTTCGTGTGTTTTGATATAAACTATGTTACACCCAAAAAATGCATTAAAGCGAAAATGGGTCAACTATACTCACAGTTGGTGCGATTAGAGGGAGATGGAATCTGAGGTAAGTTGAGGAGAGCGCCGGATCAGCTTGTAAGCGAACAGAAGTGCATCAGTCTTTCGAAATTGCTGAAGCGGTTAACGGTTGAAGGAGCAGTAGACAAGTTCGGGCGAACTTGTTTGATTGGACTTACTGGAGGTACAAGTTCGGCGAACATGCCCTTTTTGTTGAGGTAAGATACAAGTTCGGGCGAACTTGTCTAATTCTCTTGAGAATTGAACAAGTTCGGGTGAACTTCCTGAATTGATAAGGGAAGATACAAGTTCGGGCGAACTTGTCTGATTTCCTTGGAAATCAGTACAAGTTCGGGCGAACTTGTGTAGTTTTGGTGAACATTTTGATGTTTTCGAGTGAACTTGACTGTTTTGGTCACCAATTTGTGCGTTTTTGCGTCCTTTCTGAGAAAATCGAGTGCCATCCCTCCAACCTTAGGCTACTGAGCAAAACCTAGGCTTAAGAGGTCTTTTTGGAGTGAGTTTAGCCATTTTACAGAAACTCGGACTAATCTGGGCGAACTTGAAGGTTCGTACGGCTTAGTCAGTTTGTGCAAAGTGACGATTTCATCCTTGTGCTTCCGGATCTGAGATCTTGCTTGACAACGCCTCGTTCCACTTCAAAGTGAATGAAACATACGTCATTTAGTCCGAATATTGTGTAAAAATTGATGTTTGAAAGGTTTTACTCAGATCTAAGCATAGATCTGAGTGAAAAACAGAAGTTTTGTATAAAAAGATGAAGATTTTCATAAACAGAAGAGTATTGATGAAATCGAAGGTAAAACCTTGTGCAAAATCGTTGTAAAACGTTGTTGTAGCTTGAAAACGAGATGATTCTTACTTAGAAAACAAAGGGTTTCGGTTTTAGGGAGCTCTGGGCGAACTTGCAGCAAGTGCAAATGAGGAATGGAGCTGAGTTTTATAGGTGAGTGGAAAAAGGAGCTGGAATGACCAAGTCGGGCGAACTTGTTTATTTCCTGAGTTTTAAAGCAAGTCCGGGCGGACTTGTTGGATGTTCGAGTATTATGGTGGCCTGGACAAGTTCGGGAGAACTTGTGATGCACAAGTTCGGCCGAACTTGACCTATTGGCCAAGTTTTGTTCGGTTAATTCGCGTTAGGAGTTCGTTTGGCGATTTGGTTCGTATTAGATAGATATATTAAGCGTTTTAGCAAAGCGTTAAACGTATTAATCGATTAAATTAAGTTAAGATTCGATGAGTAAGCGATGTAGTGTGCGGCTTTGTTCCCAAGTCTTGCGAGAGTCGCGTTGCAGTTTTAGCGAGCAGATAGCCTTGGAAACTTCACGCAAAGTTTGTAGTATCTAGCGAGTGCGATATGAGTGTAAGCGTTGTGATGTACGATGTGATGCGAAAATATGCGATATGGCGTAGTAAGCGATTTAGGTTACATTATGATCCGAATCTCTGGTGCTAGGCGTAACGAGAGCGACGAGCTTGCGAGGAAGTGGGTTGTTACACTTCTTGGGATTGTATCCTTACTGACTCAAACCACTTGGCCGAGGGTAACGTCTCCTTCAAAAGAGGAGCCTACCACTTTTCGCATTAATAACTTACTTAATTGTCTTTCAATACTCCGGCTTCTTGGAATTGTATCCCTGTTGACTCAAACCACTTGGCCTAGGGTAACGTCACCTTCTAAAGAGGGGCCTACTACTATAACTAAGAGAATCTCTTAAAAAGTCCGAAAGTGCGAAAATCATCAAATGGTACATAAAAGAGGAGATGGATCCAAGTGATTCTATTTTATCTATTTGTATTTCATTTTTATTTATCTTTTCATTTTTATGTTTATTTTATCTTTCAAAACCTTAATCCAAAAATTTATATCGATTAGACGTTGATGCTAAACCGGTATTAAAAACTCTTGTGTCCTTGGATGACCTCGGTATTGTCACACCCCAACCAATGCGGAATCGTCGGGCGCGACACTAGGCGAATCAGATTGCTCGAGAGAATCCATAACAACTATTTACGCGACAATATTTAAACATTCATTATCCCATACTAACAAACATATAATCCATAAACAATTATTACAAATATCAAAACATCTCTCAAACAAACATAATTTGATCTTCCCTAGATTCTATTACATGCGTTTCTAAAGGTGAAATCCTACGTCCATTTGCAGCAAGTAGATCTCAATAACCTGCAACATACGTTAAAATAATTTGTCAATACAAAAATGTATTGGCGAGCATACAGGTTTTGATATATATAGTATAATAGATAAAAGTGTAGCGAATCTCTTCATACATAAACATGATTCATACAACACATAAACTCACAAGACAATTTATCATGCTAACTCGCAGAGAGCTCGCGCGTACATCCTAGCTAAACCCGTCGGGTGAGAGCCCTTCTACAGTACCGTACTAGCCAAGGTGGAGATAACGAAAAGTGCCCTAGATTATATGTTCTAGATATTCGCATGTGATAAATCAGTTTTAGCGTGCGTTGTATTTTTTATAATAACGTATGTTACACCCAAAAGTGCATTAAAGCGAAAGTGGGTCAAGTATACTCACAGTTGGTGAGTTTTCAGGGGAGTTTTAGGATTTGAGGAGAGTCGGGATGAGCGCCGGATCAGCCTGTAAACGGACAGAAGTGCATCAGTCTTCCGAAAAGCCGAAACGGTAAAGTTAGAGTTGGGCAGTAGGCAAGTTCGGGCGAACTTGTATGTAAACATACAAGTTCGAGCGAACTTGTAAGGTTTTGATGTGTTTAGAGCCAAGTTCGGCCAAACCTGGTAAGTTTCTTAGGAAACTTGTCAAGTTCGGGCGAACTTGTTAGAATTTCTTACTGGAATGACAAGTTCGGGCGAACTTGTATAGTTTCCTAAGAAACCAGACAAGTTCGGTCGAACTTGTGAAGGATTTGGTGAAAAAATAGCCCAAGTTCGTCGAACTTGACCCATTTGGGTGCAAGTTCGGTCGAACTTGACCTGGGGAGCTGGTGATTTTTGAGCGAACTTGATGTTTTCGGTTCCAAAATCTTGCGTTTTTGCGTCGTTTGCTGAGTAAATCGAGTGTCCATCCCTCTAACCTTAAGCCACTAAGCAAAACTTAGGCTGGAGAGGTCTTTTGGAGCGAACTTAGCCTGTTACAGAAACTCGGGCTAAATCGGACGAACTGTGGATGGTTCGTACGGGTTAGTCTAGCTTGTGTAAAGTGACGATTTCGTCCTTGTGCTTCCGGATCTGAGATTTTGCTTGACAACGCCTCGTTCCACTCAAAAGTGAACGAAACATTCGTCATTAGTTCGAATATTGTGTAGAAATCAATGTTTTTGAAAGGTTTTACTCAGATCTAGTATAGATCCGAGTGAAAAACAGAAGTTTTATAGAAAAAGATAAAGATTTTCGTAAATAGAAGAGATTTGATGAAAACGAAGGCAAAGCCTTGTGCAAACTTGTTGTAAATCGTTGCAAAACGTTGTTGAACATCATTGTAGTTGAAATCGAGTTGAATCATACTGAGGAAACAAAAGGTTTCGGGTTTGAGAGCTTTGGGCGAACTTGCAGCAAGCACAAATGAGAAAGAGGGGCTGAGTATTTATAGGCGAAGTGAAAATGAGAGCTGGTGGGAGTCAAGTTCGGTCGAACGTGCATGAATTCATGCAAGTTCGGATGAACTTGTGAGATTATCGAAGGAATAGAGTTAAGTTCGACCAAACTTGCTGAATCCTTAGTGATTCTCTGCAAGTTCGAGCGAACTTGAGGGAACAAGGGAAATCTGAGTTGACCAGTCAAGTTCGGTCGAACTTGGCTTCTCCCAAGTTCGGGCGAACTTGGCCTAAAACTCAGATTTTCCTTGGTTTTCGTTCGTTTATTGATTGTTCGACGATGTAATCGCGTTATACAGTTACATTTAAGCGTTATAGCAACGGTATTAAGCGTATTAGATGGTCATATTTACTTAAAGTCCACAATTATTCGAAGTTTGATAAATGCGTGATGAAGTGTGCGGCTTTGTTCCCAAGTCTTGCGAGAGTTGCATTGCAGTTTAAGCGAGCAGGTAGCTTTGGAAACTTCACGCAAAGTTTGATAGTATTTAGTTCGTGCGAGATAAGCGTTATGTTAATGCGATGAAATGCGTTGTGATGTGATATAGTGCAAAAATATGCGATTGTAGCGTAATAAGCGATATAGCTTACATTATGATCTGAATCTCTGGTGCTAGGCGTAACGAGAGCAGCGAGCTGCGAAGAGTTAACGAGCTGCGAGGATGCGGGTTGTTACAGATATCTTACCAACACTATACTACGCTCGCAATGGATGCACTTGCCCTAGTGTGTGTATAGTGTTAAGTACAATATCGTGTTTTATAAATTTAAAACTTGATTAATGCGTAAAATGGACTCAAAATATTAAGAGTAAATTGCACAAAACATCCTTTATGTTTCCTCATACTTGCAGGCTTCAGCCTTAATGTTTAAAACTTGCTGAAAACAGCCTTACGTTTATTTTTGTTGCAGGTTCAATCCTTTACAGCTAACCACGTTATTTTTTTCAGTTAAGTTCCCTCACATCTATAACATGTGAGGGTATATTCGTCATAAAAAAGAATATTTAAGTTTCAACCTATTTTAAACAAATTCTACCATAGGGACTGATGTGCAATAAAACCAAACTTTTAAAAACCAAACACCCGCTAATCCAGCCTTTTTCTCCGGCGACTTCGCCGAATTCCGGCGAAGTCGGAAGTCCATAATACGTGCGTATAACCAATTTTCCAGAACCATACATCTGGATAGATGTGAATAACTAATTAACTTGTAGTAATTTTATGTGTGTGCAGAAAATTTGCCACCACCACCAAGTCCAGACTTTGACTGCAAAGTTACCTGTCCATAAATTGATGAAGGATTTGTAGGCAACGATTTCTGTGTGTTATCCATGTTACCTTCTTGTTTAATTTCCTATGATTTGTAGAAGCTCATGAGCCAAAAAAAGGAACAAATAGAACAAACAAAACCTGTAAAGGATGATTCAGAATACATAAGACATATATCGTATTCAACTGAGGCCTCCATTGAATTTGGGTAGAGTTGAAGACGCATTCAGAGTATTTCCAGGTATCAACAGGTTGAATCAACAAAAAAAAAAACAGAAACATGAAGATCCAATCATCCTATGCATGTAAACTAACAGATGGCTGTTGATATACCCTTGATGATTAGTGGTTGACTCTAAAAGGGTGTCTGAAACCATAGATTGAGACTGTTTCATGGGTTCGCCTTGCATTTTCACACCTATTTTACTAACAGATGGCTTTCCCATCATTCCGTCGGTATTCATAGCGTTTACATTGCCTCCAAGTGGCAGATAATTAGGATCCCTCCTTTGTAAGTGAGCGTTTCTTTGTTGCATTAAATGCATCTGCTGCATTTGCATCTGTTGTTGATGCTCTTTCGCTTTCATTTGTTGCGTTTGGCATTTATTTCAAAAAGAAAAAAAATCAAAACCATATTAAGGGTAATAAGGCGTAGGAGGAAGGAGGTTAAACACACAAATTATGGACTTTCGGGTTCAACAGAATCCGACAAAGTCGTCAGAGAAGAAGGCTGGAAAAGTGGGTGTTTAGTTTTTAAAAGTTTGGTTTTATTGCACACCAGTCCCTACGGTTTAAATTTTTTAAAATATGTTGAAACTTAAATATTCTTTCTTTATGACGAATATACCCTCACATGTTATGCATGTGAGGGAACTTAACTAAAAAATAACGTTGTTAGCTGTAAAGGATTGAACCCGCAACAAAAATAAACATAAAGGTTGTTTTCAGCAAGTTTTAAACATTAAGGATGGAACCTGCAAGATTGAGGAAACATAAAGGATGTTTTTTGCAATTTACTCAAATATTAATAAAATCATATCACGCTCGACACGCATCGTTAATCATTAAAAGGTTGATTACATTAATGATTCTTGAATTTTTCTTAATGAATACAATGATAAGAGATAATGGAGTAGTAGAGAAGTGTGTTATGGAGAAGAGGGAAAAACTTGAGCAAGTGAAAATGGTGGCTTTAGGCTCTTATTTATAGGTTGCTGGAAGGCCAAACACGAGGCGTGCCTGGATGGCCCGGCCGTATATGGTAAACATGACGGTAGTTAGCTATTAACCAGGCACTGGTCATGTAACATTTGTCAAAAAAGGGTTTTCCAAACCCGCTTCGTTTGTAATCGAATATCAAGTTATAAATGTTTCGTTGCATATTTATGTTTATTTTAATTTTAAACGATGCATAATTAATAAACAAATTAGAATTTAAAAACTATAATTAATAAAAAGTGAAAATAAAATAAATAAAAAAGAAAACCGGCTGCCGGGATTCAAACCCGGGTCAGCCGAGTGAGTCTAACGATTTAACTCGTGTACATATAACCACTCCGCCACATGTTATTTTTGTGAGTTCTAGGAAGCAATTAAATCATATGTTCAACCAAGAATCGACCTGTTATGCTAACTGAAACCGTTATCGGCTTCCAAACGTCCAAGACGTTTGAGTGATCACGGATTTCTGATCATAACCGATAAACCGACAATTTTAATCAATTCAGTCTTGAATGGACTTGAATTCATGTGGTGATCGGTTTTAATAACCGAAAATCTGCACTTCCTGAATTACTCCAGCAATAGCACCTTCTCCCGACTCAAACTCATCCGCAGAACCTCCAATTTCACTTTCGCTCTACTTTCAGTTCGTCGGAAAAGCTTTTTGAACTCGCCGGACTTTCGCCGGAAAACTGTGTCTTCCATCAAATCAGTAAGTTTCTCAATTCTTTCATCGTCTATCAGTTGTTAAGCTTTTGCTAACTCAAACCCTTCAATCAGAATCAGTTCCAGGCGACGATATCGGATAATCATCATTCGCCGGAAAATCTCTGAGAATTTCTAGAACTCGCTGTTAAACGGTATAAACCTTTAAACATTCTGATAACTCTTGTTCAGTACTTCAATTCCGCATCCAGCTAATCAAAATTGTTAATTGGTCCGCTCAGACAAAGTCCATAAAAACAGAACCGACGACTTCGCTGGAATTCTGAGAAAGATCATTTCTCCGGTATGTTTACTTCCAAAATCTTCTCTGCCATTTCATTATAATCATTTGAATGTTTGTCAATCGAATTAAACAAGAAACAGTAGGGTAATCGTTGTCTGTGATATTGTAACGAAGAAGATGAAGTTAGTTTGTTTATAAGTTTAATATAAATTGGATATTATCTCGGGTTAGACACACAGTCCAGCGGTGGACTGTGTGCGCACATATATCACACGCCGCGAGTTCGATCCTTGACAAAATCGTATGCTCTGTAATAAAGATGTTTTCCTTTTTAACCGAACCGGATTAACTCACTGAAGATGTTAAGTATAATAAAAATCGGTATATTAACCAGGTTAGACACACAATCCAGCGGTGGACTGTGTGCAACACTAACCCACAGGTCCCGGGTTCGAGACCTGTTACACACTCCGGTTCGATGATTAAAACCCTTTTTGAAAATAAAAGAATTTTGAATAAACTAAAACAGTATATAAATATAATTAAAACAGAATTATTTCGGGTTAGACACATAACTCAGTTGGTAGAGCTGCGTGCACGCGTACGGGAGGTCTCGGGTTCGAGCCTTACCCGGCGCACATATGCACATTAGCGAACCGGTCAAACAGTCAACAGTCACGGTCAACGGTCAATGGTCAACGCAAAAGTCAACATTTTTTTATATATTTTTATTTATTTATTTAATTTAAAAATCAATTAAAAATACTTAAAAATAATGTTTTTAAAGTTAGAAAACAGCCTTAAACTCACAAAAATATATCTAGAAATCTTATTAAAATTATTAATAAAATCCCCTCATTTACCATACCTTTTCATATTGTTTAGGTTAGTTAATTCCCGTCGATCAATCCTCTTAACTCGTGCGCATTTCATCATCTTCAACCGAACGCACCCAATGTGAGTGAATCTCTACAAATTCTCCGTTTTAATCACGTTTTTAGGGTGTATCATGTGTCTTATCATCTATTATATTTAAATCATTGTGCATCCAACATATCCATGAACAAATGTGTATTCAACATGTATCAACTGGTTGTGTGGTTATAGTTTAGATTAAATTATCATTTTCAGTACATACGTTATCATAGGCCGCCGCTCCCCATTACATTATGAGCGTTGAGCAGTTCCCCATTACATTATGAGCGTGAACCAGGCGTTGCCAACATACGATCGGCTCCGTTTGATTGAGCCTTGATCACACAGACATTTACCATAGGCTGTCCGTTCCCCATTACATTATGAGCGTGAACGTGACGTTGCCAACATATACAGTTTCATTCATGTTATATATTCATACAGGTTGGTTTGTTATCGTACGTTATTGTTCGTTGTTGTTATGGTTAATGTATGATGTAATTACATTTGCTTACATATGATTGTTGCACAATTTTTCATGATAAAGATAATAAGAAATCAATAATAAATGTTTTTCTAACAAGGTTCACTCGCCAACTTATGTTGACCCAAAAACCCCCATTTTTACACATGATACAGGTGATCCAGCTGCAGCAAGAAACACATAGGATGGCTTAGAAGTATAAACTGATTTAGACTTTGGATTGTTTAGTTGATTATCTTTCTTTGTATTTGTATGAACATGTTTGGAATTATTGGGGATGTAATTTTGAATTTAATAAATATGAAACATATTAATAAATATCATGAGCTTTGGTGATAACCCAATTATGCCCCGACTCTTATTCCGCTGCGGGTCAGGGTGTGACAGGTCATGCCTGTAAGGCACCGCCCGTGGTCAGCTTTGCGGGTCACACCTGGCTTTTCGGAATCTTTTAGAATATACATTTGTCGTTTTGTGATCCAGGCACGAGGCACGGGGAGCCACATTTATATATATAATCATCCAATTTATTTATGTACGGATATTTTGTTAGGAATTTATATAAAAAATATTATTTTTGTACAAAAGTCCCAAAATAAAAAACCCAATTTCATAGTCTCATTTATGTCGTTGCGTTGTTTAGATTTTGTTATTTATGTATAAATTAGGATAATTTCATTCGGAGTTCATTTCTCGTGCGGTATCATTTGTGGATCATTCTTTGCAAGCAGTGAGTAGATCTTTCCCCTTTTACTTTAAAACATTTTGGGGTGTATCATTGTGCCTTAAAATCGTATTCATTTTTTATTCATTCAATCAAGCATGCCATATACATTGTGTAGATTATGTGCTATGTGTTTACTTGTTTATTTATAGTATTTGTGTTAGTTAAGTCAAGCAAGTAAGCAAGCATATTATGGATCCATTGACTGACGATTTACCCATGGCTATGGTGAATAAGTATCACCTTCATTTCACTCATCGGGGTTAGAGACTCAAGCAAGCATTGGTTTATTTTATTTATTATGTATTTTTTATGATTATTCAATGCATGTTTATTTCAAAATAATTATTTTTATTTAAACTTAGATTTACTAATCAGCTCTTTGTGGTTGACCCAAATATTTTTCACGTGGTACAGGAAATGAGAATTGAAGATGCTTGGAATGAAGTTACGTAAGAATGACACTGGAATAAATAAATGGAATTTTCCTTGTATTTCATTTTAAATTATCATTGAATATTTGAATTTATATGTTTTGGTGTGATATTATTATTGAAGTGACATGAATAATTATGAAACATTAAAGAGTATCATAAGTTGTGGACAATCATCACGTCCTGATCGATAATCGCCTACGGTTTGGGATGTGACAATCTGTATCTTTTAGTATGTACTCATGCATTGTTGGTATGTACATTCGTAGAGTGTGTAACTTCTTGTTGCACTTATTGCAACTTATTTGGGGCTGTTTGTGAGTTATTTGAAAGGGGAAAGTTGTATGGATTTGAAGGCGATGATATTTCTCGGCATTTGGCATGACATTTATTTTAATTCACCAATGTCGTTGCTATGGGCTTTGTAAGGTGTTTGTCCTCTTCGGACGTTTTTGCATAACACATGTTTTAAATTGATAAATCTAAGTGTTTAGTAAATGGGCAATGATGCGTATAATAAGGTATTACTTAACTGGAAAGACTTGTATAAGCAACCGGTTAAACCCACGATTCCTTAGCCTATGTTAAATCACTGTTTTCTTTTGTTGATTTTTCAAGTTTTCTTTTCTATTTTTATACATTTGTTTATAATCGAGATAAAGTTGGTGTTGTAAGATTGGTAATTTGGATTCTTAGTGACTAGGTTTGCACAACAAAGTCAGTTCGACCTAACGATATATACTAACTTATAAGTCAAAAAAAGATACAAAATTTTAGTCATACTTATTCGAATTAATATGTTATAAATTATATCTTAATTTCTATTTGAATACATAGGTTAAAAGTGTCTAACAGAAATGACGAGGTAAATGTCTTCGAGGAGCTTAAACGTGTGTTAGATAACGTTGTCGAATCAGATCGGATGATAAGTGCTAAGCTTGACGAGCTTACTGAACGTGTGGCGAAAATTCATGAGACACAAGCGGAATGTCAAGAAGCTATCGATGTGCTCTATGTGTGCCACGTTGTCCCAAATCATGTTGTTAATAAAACACACCAAAAACCCTCATGTAACAAAATGAAGATTACTAAAACATCATATATGTGGGTTTTGTTTTGGATGACAAAGCTCTGATTATTGAATGACAAACATTATTGTGTTTTATGTTGATTAGCATGTTGTGTGTTACATTCATAGTTCTACGATTGTGTTTTTGAAGTTTTTATGGGATATTATGGTTTGAATATGGTGTTATAGTAATCTCCACTCTGTTATTTGTGGGTTTTAGATGTGTTTTATGGCGGAAATTATAGTGTTTTATGACTTTTTACACTTTTTTATGAAATTTGGACTTTTTAGCCGAACTCCACCATGTTTAGGTATATAACTATGTTATAACATTGATTGTAATTTTTGTCAGCTTTATGTAAACAATCAATGTAACTATGAAACAACCTTTGATAATCGTAAGGTTTGATGTTTTTTAAGATACCGAGCAACCTTTATGTAAAGTTACAAACATGTTTATTTCATCGTATAATGTAAAGCCCTAGCGGTATCACAGCGGACCTTACGTCTAGTTTAAATTTAATTATTACGTGCTTCATACCGATTAAATCTTGTATATTTAAGCATAGTTATTAATATTGGTTAATTTCTATTAAAAAAAATATTTTTCACTCTTATTAATTGTAGAACTTAAAATAATATATATATTTACTTAACTAATTATCACATAAAGTTGATTTTCACAGTCAGTCTGACTCAGGGGCGGAACTAACGTGGAATTAGCCGTAGCACGGGCTATGGCTCAACCTCGTATTCGCAATGTATTTTTTCGGTTTTATACTCTAAACATACACAAGAATACCCGTAAGAGAAAAATAAAAAACTTGATATTTTTAATAAAGCCCAAAACTTGTTTAATAATTAAGCCCCTATATGGTATGGTTTGTGCGGTCGAAAAAAAAACTTTTGATAAGGTAAAAGACGACGATGTAATGGAACGATTTCAAGCTACAAGAAAAAAAGAGGACAAATCTATTGGGTATTTATTTTACTGAAATTTATTATCGTTTTTTTTATTATTGTATGATTGTAAGCTATTTTTTATACCCTTGAGTTATTGTTGCCTCTTTTATGACAACTCTGGAAAGAACAAGAATTAGTCACTAGTGGTTCATCTACTAAATTGAAATTGTTCGCAGTTTTGATAGGACCCCACCAAATTTGTTGTCAATAATTATTGAAAGAACACTAATATGTTATAGTGATTCATGAACATTCGACTCAATTCAAAATTTATGATAACCTCCAATACATAAGATTAATTTTGTTGTTATGGTACTAATAAGACCAATTTACTCAGGGTGCAAATTTTACCAACATACTTGATTAGACATGCATAAATGTATGTTAAATTTTAGTGCAGGAGACTTGTATCTCCAAGTATGTAATCGATTGTGTATATGTGTAATAGAGCAAAAACACATGTGTTTATAACTTAGTTAACTTATCCAGATTTGTACTCTCCTGCCTATATAGAACAAAGCTTAACAACACATTAAATTTGATCCATATTACATTATTACTACATTTTTTATCCATCTTATCATGTTCTTATGTTAGAATCTTTCATTCAATACTAGTTCCAGCAAATTTTTTAAATTCATAAACCTTTTATATATTTTATTATTTTAAAAAATGATATAATATAATTAAATCGAGAATTATTTAAAAAATAGGTTCTTTTAGGAAAGTATAGTACATGGCGAAACCAACACAAACATATGTTAAACAAGACAATTTATAATTGAGAAACAGGCACAACAGGGTTGTGATTTATGTGAATAAATAGATGCAAATACTTCTCACCCGTGGAACCCATAATATACATGTGGTGCGTTCTAATCGTTTCCTAGGTTTTCGTTTTTTAGGAAAAAACCAATTTATAGAGAAACCCTCCTTGAGATATAAGATGTGTTTGAAGTCACAAAAGCTATACGTGTTAACCACTTGTTTCCAACAAAATCAGGAATTTAAAGTGTAACTCAACTTTAATGGAAGGGGAGTGTACTTTGATCAAAATAAAAAATAAATGTCATGATATTAACTAATATTCACCTACTCGGTGTTCATATGACATCCATATTGTTACTTAGGGTATAGCCTAGTGGTGAAGTCTCTTGTTAAGTTTTTTTTGGGGGATCCATGTTCAAATCTCACCAAAGATAGGTAAGGTGTAATTTAGTTTGGGTGTAGATAACATTAGCCTTTAAAAAAATGGTGTCCACATTATTCTTAATTTTCAATACATTGATATATTAAATTAATGCAAATATATTTATAGTAAACCCATAGGTTGATAATGATTTGTACAAGTAGTGTTACAAGTGAACTTCCACTTTCATTGTTAAAGGCAATCTCACTTCAATGGAAAAGTAACTTTGTTAGTCCCTAACTTCCATTTATGTTGTTATAACGACATGTACATCATTATGATAGATATAAAAAAATAAAATATTGTTCATTAGGGCATATGAAGATCCTCTTTTGTTAAAGTGAGATTATTCTGCATAAAGATGATGAAACTTAGGAGCGTCATTGATCACGTTGACAATATGAATGACTAATGGGTCATGGTTTAGATATATTATAATGGGTTTTTGTCCAATCAATTCATTTACATTCGATCAAATAGATGTTTACTATCCGTTTGATGCAAATCAACATGAGATCCAAATATGTCTTTGAGATTAGTGTTTGCATAAATTAACTCGGGAACACATACAATCTTTAATATTTTTTTTCCTTTTTCTTCAAAAACTAAAACTTAAAATTATATTGTATTTTTCCCTCCCCCTCTCTTTCTTTTCTCTCCTTGATTCTCTTTCCCCTTTTTTTCTTTCATGTATAAAACTCGGGTACGTAGCGTTAACGTTGTTTAGGGCCATTGAGGTTGTAGTCTCTCTTTCACGGGATTTATTTTTCCCTTTAGGTTAGATGTGGTAGATCGTGATCCGTGTTAAGCATGAAGGCCTTTTTGATGTGGATTAGATGGCCGAGGAAGGAGTCACTCTGACTCTTTGTCAGGTCAGTTAATCATCTATAAGTGTGATCAAGAAGATTTTAGAGTTATCGGCCTTGTTTCCGAGTTTTAGGTAGCGTTTGGTATGCAGGAATGAGAGTGGGATTGGAATGGACCATTGTGAGGGAATGAAGAAAAGAGTGTTTGGTTGGTAAATGGTATTGAATCGCTCATTCCAAAATGCATTCCAATCCCTTAAAAGCATTCTATCCATCCCCCCTGTTTTTTTCCATTCCATTCCCTTTTCACCATTCATTAACAACACAACAACCCACTACCGTTGCCACCACCCACCACCACCGTCATCTGCCACCGGCATCTGGTGTCACCCACCGCCGCCGCCACCCGCCGCCACCCGTCACCACCGCCACCCGCCTCCGCCGCTGCCGCCACCACCCGTCACCACCGCCACCCGCCGCCACCACCGTCACCTGCCTCCCCCACCGCCACTACCACCACCCACCGCCACCACCCGCCACCGCCTCCACCCACCAACACCCCCACCGCCGCCACCCACTCCGTCACCCCACCACACCACCGCTGTCACAACTCACCGCCGTCTCCGCCCACCCAACCGATGCCGCTACAATGCCATTTATCACCACCCACCATACCGTCTATCATTGACTGCAACATTTGTCAAAAACGAGTTTTCCAAACCGCTCCGTTTGTAATCGAATATCAGTTATAAATGTCTCGTTGCGTATTTATGTCCAATTTACTTTTTAATGATGCATAATTAATAAACAAACTAAACTATAAAAGTTATAATTGATAAAAAGTAAAAATAAAATAATTAAAAAGAAAATGAGGCTGCCGGGACTCGAACCCGGGTCAGCCGGGTTTTGAACTCCAAAGACTTAACACACCCACATATAACCACTCCGCCACTTGTTGTTTTCTGTAAATGTTAAGAAACAATTAAATTTTATGGACTACCATAAGTCGACCGGTTACACCAACTGTAACCGAAATCGGTCACCAAACGTCCAAAGACGTTTGATTGATCGCGGTTTACTGAGTTTAACCGATGCACCGACACGGTCAATCAAGTTTGCTTTGAATAAACTTAAATTCGAGAATGGATCGGTTTTAATAACCGAAAACCTTCAATATCTGAATTACTTCGATCAAAGACCCCTCTCGCGACTCAGAAACATTCTACAAACCTTCAATTGCATTTTCGCATAACTTTCAGTTCGCCGGAGAAGCTATTTGGACTCGCCGGACCTTCGCGAACTGTGTTTTCCATCAAATCAGTAAGTCTCGCAATTTTTTCGTTGTCTATCAATTTCTAAGCTATTGCTAACTCAAACCCTTCAATCGGAATCAATTTCAGACGTCGTTATCGGATAATTCGCGCTCGCCGGAAAACTTCTGAAAATCTTATCTTCAGGTGTAAAACGGTATAGACATTCAAACCTTCTGATAACTCTTGCTTAATACTTCAATTCCTCATTTAACTAATCAAAACTGTTAATTTATTCGTTCAGTCTAAACAGAGCCGACGACTTGCCGGAATTCTGAGATAAATCGTTCTCCGGTATGTTTACTTCTAAATATCGTCTCTGCCATTTCATATTAGTCTGTTGAATGTTTGTCAATCGAATTAAACAAGATACAATAGTGTAATCGCAGACTGTAATTTTGTAACGAAGAAGACGATGATAGTTTGATTATAAGTTTAATAAAATCTGGATATTATCTCGGGTTAGACACACAGTCCAGCGGTGGACTGTGTGCACATACATATCACACGCCGCGAGTTCGATCCTTGACACACATATGCTCTGTAATAAAAATGTTTTGTTTTTCTAACTGAACCGGATCCTTGTCGCCGTTAGATGTTAAGTATAATAAAAATCTATATATTAACCAAGTTAGACACACAATCCAGCGGTGGACTGTGTGTAACATTAAGTCACAGGTCCCGGGTTCGAGACCTGTTGACGACACCGGTTCGACGATTTAAAACATTTTTGAAAATAAAAGAATTTTGAATAAACTGAGTTAGTATATATAAATATAATTAAAAACATAATTATTTCAGGTTAGACACGTAGCTCAGTTGGTAGAGCTGCGTGCACGCGAACGGGAGGTCTCGGGTTCGAGCCTCACCCGACGCATACACTTACACAATAAAACCGGTCAACAAGTCAAAGTCAATAGTCAACGGTCAACGCAAAAGTCAACATATTTTAATATTTTTATTTATTTAATTTAATTTAAAAATCAATTAAAAATACTTAAAAATAATGTTTTTAAAGATAGGAAATAGTCTTAAACTCACAAAAATATATCTAAAAATCCTATTAAAATTATTAATAAAATCCACTCATTTACTATATCTTCCGTTATTATTTAGGTTAGTTAATACTCGTTGTTCAATCCTTCCAACTCGTGCGCATCTCATCATCTCCAACCAAACGCACCCAATGTGAGTGAATCTTTACAAATTCCCCGTTTTAATCACGTTTTTGGGGTGTATCATGTGTCTTGCCATTTATTATATTTAAATCATTGTGCATACATCATATCATGAACTAATGTGTATTCAGCTTGTTTCAACTGTTGTGTGGTTATTGTTTAGATTTAATTTATTATTTTCAGTACATGCAATTTCATAGGCCGCCGCTCCCCATTACATTATGAGCGTTGAGCATGTTCCCCATTACATTATGAGCGTGAACCTGGCGTGCCAACATACGACCGGCTCCGTTTGATTGAGCCTTGATCGCACAGACATTTATTATTTTCTGTACATGCAATACGGTCGGCTCCGTTTGATTGAGCCTTGATCGCACAGACATTTATCATTTTCAGTACATACATTTATCATATGTCGTTTGTTCCCCATTTTTGTTATTGTATGTTATTATATGTTATTGTATGTTATTGTATGTTATTGTATGTTATAGTTTGTGGTTTTCATTGTTACTGAGTGATTATTTACATTTGCTCACTTATGATTATGCACAATTTTTCCTTGATAAAATAACAAGAAAATCAATAATAAATGTTTATCTAACAAGGTTCACTCGCCAACTTATGTTGACCCAAAAACCCCCATTTTTACACATGATACAGGTGAACCAGTTGCAGCAAGAAACACATAGGATTGGCCTAGAAGAATAAACTGGTTTAAAGCTTGGATTGTTTAGTTGGTTATTTTTCCTTGTATTTGTATGGACATGTTTGGATTATTGAGAATGTAATTTTGACTTTAATAAATATGAAACATATTAGTAAATATCATGAGCTTTGGTGATAACTCAATTATGCCCCGACTCTTATTCCGCTACGGGTCGGGGTGTGACAGATTGGTATCAGAGCCATGACTATAGGGATATAGGGTAGGTTATTAGACCCTTAGAGCCTATACTATAGTTGATTAGAAATTTTTAAGATTTTTGTGTGTTACATGCAAAATTCATGATGTTTATATGTTTTATGTTTAATGTTACATTCAATATTCTGCAAGCATGTTCATAAGTACATATTAGTATATAATGCCTATCATGAATCATATTATGAAAGCACACATCACATCATTATCATGATTGTTTTTACAACGATTTTTGTATTTTCAAATCACATTAAAGTGAGTTCTCATGATGGGCATGTAGTAACTGGAAGGGTACAAGTACCGGTAGTCGGAACGTCCTGTCTAGGCTGGCATTCGTATAAATCCAAAATAAAGGACCAGTTTGCCTACCTGGGGACTAACGATGAGAGTACGAAGTACCTATTAGGCCAAAGCATGCTATACCAAACGTCGTGTGAACTAACCCCACTTTGAGTTGTCACTGTGTCTACACCTGGACACATTCCGACCATACATCTCGTAAACATATTTTGTGGTTGGCATTCGGGTGATGCGAGTGTTAAATCGCCAATACTAATGTGAATCCTACCAAGCCAATAGTCATGGGGGCCCACATGACTATACAGGTGAAGGTATGGGGGACATTAGAGGCCCAACATGAGCAAACCCAAGACATCCTATGGATGTAGTTGCATTATTGATATTTATGTTACTTTCATTTTCTTTAAGACACATGACACCTAAAAAGACTCTATAAACTCAAAATCTTCTTATGTATCTTCCTGTAGATGTCGGCTAGACAACAACGAGGGGGTAAAAGATCAGGAAGACCTCACGAACGCTTGGCCGCACAAATCGCGAAACAAATGGCCGCGGTGCTTCCTGACATTGTGGTACAAGTACAACAGGCTCTCGCCACAAATCCCACTAATCCTCCCCAGCAAGATGACCAGAACATCGGCAACCCTCCTACCAGCAAGTGCTCATATAAACATTTCAAGTCTTGCGATCCTCCTAAATTTGAAGGGACCGAAGGTGTCACTGCTCTCCTCCACTGGTTTGAGGAAATGGAAAACACCTTCCTCAACTGCGATTGTCCTGAGGATCGCAAGGTACGATACGCAACCGGGAGACTATTTGGGGTAGCTCTTACCTGGTGGAATACTGAAAAGGGTAAGAGGGGAATTGATGATGCAATGGCCTTAACGTGGGAGGAGTTAAGGGAAATCATGACGAGGCGATCCTGTCCTAGAAGTGAGATTAAGAAGCCAGAGGACGAATTTCATTCTTTGAAGCAAAAGGAGGGAGATCATACTTCCTACAACAAGAGGTTCTTAGAGTTGAACCAAATGGTCCCTAATTTGTTTACCCCAGTTTATCGCTTAATCGAGCATTATATTCGAGGTCTTCCCTCGAAAATTCAAGATTCAGTCCTCAGCACTTCGCCAGCAACACTTGAAGCTGCTATGGAACTAGCGACTGAACTGACCGAGAATCGAATTCGCAACGGTAAGTTTAAAGAGGAGAAGAAGAAAGCCCCCATTGAGGGCCAAACATCAAACCATTCCACCTCCTCCTCTAAGTTTGCCAACAAGAGGAAGCGTAACACCAGAAACTTCGATGTTACACAAACCAATTTCCCTATTCCTGCTGCACCCATTACCCAAGTTGCCCCTTCACCTGCACCATACAAAAGGCCATACTCTGGCCCGTTACCAAAATGCAACCGTTGCCAATACCACCACTTTCCCGATCATCCCTGCCAACATTGCACCGGTTGTGGTCGCGTAGGTCATACTGTTCAAACCTGTCGCATGCCTCAGCGAACGAACCGCCACCAGCCTTCAACCCAAACCCACCAACAAATAATGGGTCAAGCCTAATAACCCCTACTATTACCACCTACCCAACATTTAGCCCAAACATACTACCAACCCAACTATCCCATGGTACAACCTATGCGGGCTTGCTACAATTGTGGAGACCCAAGCCATTTTAGAAACACTTGTCCAAGGTTGGTGAACATGATCCATGCTCAAGCCCAAGCCAATCCGGAGAATCAAGCGAACCAAGCTCCTCCACCTGCAAGAGGAAGAGCTTTCAACATCAACGCTAATCAGGCTAGAGCTGACGGTAATGTGGTTAACGGTACGTTCCTTATCAATGGTAGATATGCATCCATGTTGTTTGATACTGGCGCGGATAAAAGTTTTGTGTCCTTAGAGTTTGAACCCATCTTAAACCAAAATCGTGATAAGCTCATGGAATCCATAACAGTAGAAGTTGTTGACGGGAAACCAGTCTCATTGAACTCCATTATACGCAATTGTACTCTTACTCTGAACGATCACAATTTTCTAGTTGACCTCATTCCAATGAAGTTGGGAAGCTTTGACATTATAATTGGTATGGACTGGCTCAGCCAACATGAGGCTGAAGTTGTATGTCGCGAAAAGTTTATACGCATTCCTTTTTCAAACGGTCAGACTCTACGAATCTTTGAAGAAACCCCGTCGAAAGGGCTCAGATTAATGTCCTGTCTTCAAGCTCAAAAATATCTTCGCAAGAATTATGTCGTGTTTTTAGCTCATGTCGTCAAAAAGGGAACCATGGAGAAGAAACTTGAAGACATTCCTGTAGTAAAAGATTTCCCGCAAGTTTTTCCTGACGACATTTCAGGACTTCTTCCAGTAAGAGAAGTCGAATTCCGTATTGATCTTATACCTGGTGCTACACCAGTTGCAAAGTCTCCTTATAGGTTAGCCCCCTCTGAAATGCAAGAGCTAGCCAGTCAATTGCAAGAGTTGACTGACAAAGGATTCATACGCCCTAGTTCCTCGCCTTGGGGTGCACTGTCCTTTTTGTGAAGAAGAAAGATGGATCGTTTCGCATGTGCATCGACTACAGAGAACTCAACAAGTTAACAATCAAGAATCGCTATCCATTACCTCGCATTGATGATCTTCTTGACCAACTTCAAGGTGCCAGCTGCTTTTCAAAAATCGACCTTCGATCTGGTTATCATCAACTTAGAGTACATGAAGAAGACGTCTCAAAGACCGCTTTCCGAACTCGTTATGGTCATTATGAATTCATGGTCATGCCATTTGGTTTAACCAACGCTCCAGCTGTCTTCATGGATCTAATGAACAGAGTCTGCAAACCTTATCTCGATCGTTTTGTTATAGTCTTCATCGACGACATTCTCATTTATTCAAAGTCTAAGTCTGATCATGAGCGTCATCTTCGACTCATCCTTACACTCCTAGAGAATGAAAAGCTTTACGCCAAATTCTCCAAATGCGAATTCTGGTTAAAAGAGGTACAATTCCTTGGGCATGTAGTCAATGACAAGGGAATACATGTTGACCCCTCAAAGATCAAAGCGGTACAAGAATGGCAAGCGCCACGTACACCAACTGAAGTAAGATCTTTTCTTTGTTTGGCTGGTTATTATCGTCGTTTCATTTCAAACTTCTCTCGCATTGCGGTACCACTCACGGCTTTAACTCATAAGGGAAAACCTTTCATATGGGGACCCAAACAAGAAGAAGCCTTCCAAACCCTTAAACAAAAACTCTGTGATGCACCAATCCTCACTCTGCCTGAAGGTTGTGATGATTTCGTGGTTTATTGCGACGCGTTAGGGCAAGGATTAGGCTGTGTCCTAATGCAAAGAGGAAAGGTTATAGCTTATGCTTCGAGACAACTCAAGGTTCATGAGAAGAACTACACCACCCATGACCTAGAACTTGGAGCCGTTGTGTTCGCTCTTAAGATATGGAGACATTATCTCTACGGTACTAAGTGTGAAATATACACTGACCACAAGAGTCTTCAACATATCTTCAATCAAAAGGAGTTAAACATGAGGCAACGAAGATGGGTCGAACTTCTAAATGACTACGACTGTGAAATTCGGTACCACCCTGGCAAAGCAAATGTGGTGGCTGATGCACTCAGTCGAAAGGGTTATGCGAACTCCATTCGTCTTCTATGTTCGCAAATCATAACTGACATTAAAGATCAAATTCGAGAAGCCCAACATGTTTAAGTAACGGAGGATGATGTACGAAAGGAGCTGTCCTGTGGAGCTGAACTTAAAATTGAAACTAAATCTGACGGTATTCTGTACTATCTAGATCGCATATGGATTCCTGACCACAACAACCTTCGTGAATTTCTTATGAAAGAGGCTCACAAAACACGATATCAAGACCTTCGATACACCTATTGGTGGCCTGGAATGAAAAAGGATATTGCTGTTTTTGTTTCCAAGTGCCTTACTTCTTGTTGCACTTATTGCAACTTATTTGGGGCTGTTTGTGAGTTATTTGAAAGGGGAAAGTTGTATGGATTTGAAGGCGATGATATTTCTCGGCATTTGGCATGACATTTATTTTAATTCACCAATGTCGTTGCTATGGGCTTTGTAAGGTGTTTGTCCTCTTCGGACGTTTTTGCATAACACATGTTTTAAATTGATAAATCTAAGTGTTTAGTAAATGGGCAATGATGCGTATAATAAGGTATTACTTAACTGGAAAGACTTGTATAAGCAACCGGTTAAACCCACGATTCCTTAGCCTATGTTAAATCACTGTTTTCTTTTGTTGATTTTTCAAGTTTTCTTTTCTATTTTTATACATTTGTTTATAATCGAGATAAAGTTGGCGTTGTAAGATTGGTAATTTGGATTCTTAGTGACTAGGTTTGCACAACAAAGTCATTTCGACCTAACGATATATACTAACTTATAAGTCAAAAAAGATACAAAATTTTAGTCATACTTATTCGAATTAATATGTTATAAATTATATCTTAATTTCTATTTGAATACATAGGTTAAAAGTGTCTAACAGAAATGACGAGGTAAATGTCTTCGAGGAGCTTAAACGTGTGTTAGATAACGTTGTCGAATCAGATCGGATGATAAGTGCTAAGCTTGACGAGCTTACTGAACGTGTGGCGAAAATTCATGAGACACAAGCGGAATGTCAAGAAGCTATCGATGTGCTCTATGTGTGTCACGTTGTCCCAAATCATGTTGTTAATAAAACACACCAAAAACCCACATATAACAAAATGAAGATTACTAAAACATCATATATGTGGGTTTTGTTTTGGATGACAAAGCTCTGATTATTGAATGACAAACATTATTGTGTTTTATGTTGATTAGCATGTTGTGTGTTACATTCATAGTTCTACGATTGTGTTTTTGAAGTTTTTATGGGATATTATGGTTTGAATATGGTGTTATAGTAATCTCCACTCTGTTATTTGTGGGGTTTTAGATGTGTTTTATGGCGGAAATTATAGTGTTTTATGACTTTTTACACTTTTTTATGAAATTTGGACTTTTTAGCCGAACTCCACCATGTTTAGGTATATAACTATGTTATAACATTGATTGTAATTTTTGTCAGCTTTATGTAAACAATCAATGTAACTATGAAACAACCTTTGATAATCGTAAGGTTTGATGTTTTTTAAGATACCGAGCAACCTTTATGTAAAGTTACAAACATGTTTATTTCATCGTATAATGTAAAGCCCTAGCGGTATCACAGCGGACCTTACGTCTAGTTTAAATTTAATTATTACGTGCTTCATACCGATTAAATCTTGTATATTTAAGCATAGTTATTAATATTGGTTAATTTCTATTATAAAAAAAATATTTTTCACTCTTTATTAATTGTAGAACTTAAAATAATATATATATTTACTTAACTAATTATCACATAAAGTTGATTTTCACAGTCAGTCTGACTCAGGGGCGGAACTAATGAGGAATTAGCCGTAGCACGGGCTATGGCTCAACCTCGTATTCGCAATGTATTTTTTCGGTTTTATACTCTAAACATACACAAGAATACCCGTAAGAGAAAAATAAAAAACTTGATATTTTTAATAAAGCCCAAAACTTGTTTAATAATTAAGCCCCTATATGGTATGGTTTGTGCGGTCGAAAAAAACTTTTGATAAGGTAAAAGACGACGATGTAATGGAACGATTTCAAGCTACAAGAAAAGAAGAGGACAAATCTATTGGTATTTATTTTACTGAAATTTATTATCGTTTTTTTATATTTGTATGATTGTAAGCTATTTTTTATACCCTTGAGTTAGTGGGCTAGCTTCGCCACTTGTGTAACTAGTATCTTGTCTAAAACTTTTTTATTGTTGCCTCTTTTATGACAACTCTGGAAAGAACAAGAATTAGTCACTAGTAGTTCATCTACTAAATTGAAATTGTTCGCAGTTTTGATAGGACCCCACCAAATTTGTTGTCAATAATTATTGAAAGAACGCTAATATGTTATAGTGATTCATGAACATTCGACTCAATTCAAAATTTATGATAACCTCCAATACATAAGATTAATTTTGTTGTTATGGTACTAATAAGACCAATTTACTCAGGGTGCAAATTTTACCAACATACTTGATTAGACATGCATAAATGTATGTTAAATTTTAGTGCAGGAGACTTGTATCTCCAAGTATGTAATCGATTGTGTATATGTGTAATAGAGCAAAAACACTTGTGTTTATAACTTAGTTAACTTATCCAGATTTGTACTCTCCTGCCTATATAGAACAAAGCTTAACAACACATTAAATTTGATCCATATTACATTATTACTACATTTTTTATCCATCTTATCATGTTCTTATGTTAGAATCTTTCATTCAATACTAGTTCCAGCAAATTTTTTAAATTCATAAACCTTTTATATATTTTATTGTTTTAAAAAATGATATAATATAATTAAATCGAGAATTATTTAAAAAATAGGTTCTTTTAGGAAATTATAGTACATGGCGAAACCAACACAAACATATGTTAAACAAGACAATTTATAATTGAGAAACAGGCACAACAGGGTTGTGATTTATGTGAATAAATAGATGCAAATACTTCTCACCCGTGGAACCCATAATATACATGTGGTGCGTTCTAATCGTTTCATAGGTTTTCGTTTTTTAGGAAAAAACCAATTTATAGAGAAACCCTCCTTGAGATATAAGATGTGTTTGAAGTCACAAAAGCTATACGTGTTAACCACTTGTTTCCAACAAAATCAGGAATTTAAAGTGTAACTCAACTTTAATGGAAGGGGAGTGTACTTTGATCAAAATAAAAAATAAATGTCATGATATTAACTAATATTCACCTACTCGGTGTTCATATGACATCCATATTGTTACTTAGGGTATAGCCTAGTGATGAAGTCTCTTGTTAAGTTTTTTTTGGGGATCCATGTTCAAATCTCACCAAAGATAGGTAAGGTGTAATTTAGTTTGGTTGTAGATAACATTAGCCTTTAAAAAAATGGTATCCACATTATTCTTAATTTTCAATACATTGATATATTAAATTAATGCAAATATATTTATAGTAAACCCATAGGTTGATAATGATTTGTACAAGTAGTGTTACAAGTGAACTTCCACTTTCATTGTTAAAGGCAATCTCACTTTAATGGAAAAGTAACTTTGTTAGTCCCTAACTTCCATTTATGTTGTTATAACGACATGTACATCATTATGATAGATATAAAAAAATAAAATATTGTTCATTAGGGCATATGAAGATCCTCTTTTGTTAAAGTGAGATTATTCTGCATAAAGATGATGAAACTTAGGAGCGTCATTGATCACATTGACAATATGAATGACTAATGGGTCATGGTTTAGATATATTATAATGGGTTTGTGTCCAATCAATTCATTTACATTCGATCAAATAGATGTTTACTATCCGTTTGATACGTTTGATGCAAATCAACATGAGATCCAAATATGTCTTTGAGATTAGTGTTTGTATAAATTAACTCGGGAACACATACAATCTTTAATATTTTTTTTCCTTTTTCTTCAAAAACTAAAACTTGAAATTATATTGTATTTTTCTCTCCCCCTCTCTTTCTTTTCTCTTCTTGATTCTCTTTCCCTTCTTTTCTTTCATGTATAAAACTCGGGTACGTAGCGTTAACGTTGTTTAGGGCCATTGAGGTTGTTGTCTCTCTTTCACGGGATTTATTTTTCCCTTTAGGTTAGATGTGGTAGATCGTGATCCGTGTTAAGCATGAAGGCCTTTTTGATGTGGATAAGATGGCCGAGGAAGGAGTCACTCTGACTCTTTGTCAAGTCAGTTAATCATCTATAAGTGTGATCAAGAAGATTTTAGAGTTATCGGCCTTGTTTTCGAGTTTTAGGTAGTGTTTGGTTTGCAGGAATGAGAGTGGGATTGGAATGGACCATTGTGAGGGAATAAAGAAAAGAGTGTTTGGTTAGTAAATGGAATTGAATCGCTCATTCCAAAATGCATTCCATTCCCTTAAAAGCATTTCATCCATCCCCCCATTTTTTTCCATTCCATTCCCTTTTTACCCTTCATTAACAACACAACAACCCACTACCATTGCCACCACCCACCACCACCGTCATCCGCCACCGGCATCTGGCGTCACCCACCGCCTCCGCCACCCGTCACCACCGCCACCCGCCTCCGCCGCCGCCGCCACCACCGTCACCTGCCTCCACCCACCGCCACCACCACCACCCACCGCTACCACCCGCCACCGCCTCCACCCACCAACACCCGCCACCGCCACCACCCACCTCCGTCGTCACCCACCACCACCACCGCTGTCACAACTCACCGCCGTCTCCGCCCACCACCACCGATGCCGCTACAACTGCCATTTATCACCACCCACCATCACCGCCTATCATTGACCACCTCCATCCGATTTTATTCATTCGTCTTTTCCCGCATACCAAACAACAAAAAGCAATGGTTCATTCCATTCTCACATGGTAACCAAACAAGACATAGAATGTAATGATCAATTCCATTACCTCATCCATTCCATTACCTCTTCTATATATTCCTCCGCTCATTCCATTACCCCATACCAGTTTTATAATTAATTATTTCTTTTAATAAAAATGGTTGTTTGGTTTGCTTTTATGTGTGTGACATACCAAAGTTTTAAAAACCAAACTGTTAATTGAACAAAACATATAGGTCTTATTGTTACGGAGTAAATAAAAAAGAATAATCTCAAATCTAAATATTTACGCATATCTATCACAACTATAATGATAGATAAATTGAGTCATAGTTCATTGATATTCAAATTTAACTTTTATAATTTAATTCTACTATAAACCATCTTTTGTTTCAAAGTAAAAAAAGAAAAGAGTAATTCTTTAGATTAATACTTTGTCCTCAAAAGTAAAAAAAGTGATCTAGACTTTTGTTGAACCAGGTTTGGGTCGGACCAACTTGCAAAATGGATTTGGCCAGGCCTGATATACATCAGTTTCGGTTTCAAAAAATGGATTAATTGGGTCACATTTTTACCCGCATCCGAATCCGAAGACCCGCCATGATCCGACCCATTTGCAGCAAATTAGAGCCATGTTTTTCATTGTCTATTTTATTTCAAATTTATGCAACTTAATTCCCACGTTTCTTCTTTTTATTTTTCTGCATTCTAGTTCAAAGTTTGTGATAGTGATCAAAGGTAGTTTTTGCATGTTTTTAGGTAGTGGGTCGGTCTCTTTTTTTTATTTCTATATGTACGACCAAATGGGAAGATGGAAAGTTAGTGAGTTTATGTTTTAGAAATGATTTTTGGTTAATTTATCTCTTGAGTGTGAGAGTTAAAGATTTGTCTTTGCTAGCTCAATTTTGGCACATTGGGTGGTGTTCTTAGACACGATTTCTGAACCGGAGTGTTGAATCTGTATATTCGGTTACGACATCGCAGCCCTACCGTTTGTTTGGTTGTGTTTTCTGTATCCAAAGGAACCATAGAACTATCTTTATTTTACCGTTTGATATCATTTGCTATCAAGGCCTCATTCAGATGGTTGCTAGTTCACCACAGAGTTAAAAATCCAAACGGTTCACCTAGTGTATAGTGGCGGACGGCGGTTTGATCCATATAAACTGAATTGATTAACAACATTAGAAGAGTAACATTTAATGTAATGAAAAGAAACTCAACCCTGCCCTACAGACACATCAAATTTAAAGAAAAACAAATGTTGTACGTAATCTAAATTAGTTTATGCTCCGTCCGCGTTGCGGGGTGCTAAGCCGAATATTTCTCAGTTTTATAACATATACGTGTCTGTGTTTCGGTTACTTGTACATACTACTCATTACACGATCTCAATAAAAATTAAATCGATTTATCAATTAAAATAAAACACTAACACAGTTTTGCAAAAAAAATATATGAAAACGAAACATTACCACAATTTTGCTAAAAAGGTAAAATGGTGGCAAACCATAATTTTAAACTGGACAAAATTGTAATTTGTCAGGATAATGAGTGAGTGACAGCCGGTAGCCTGACACGAACATAAATTAGATCGACTCAATCAATTAAAGAAAACATTTTTATAATTTTGCTAAAAAAAGAACTAAAGCGATGTCAATAATGCATTTTTAATTAGGGCAAAATCGTAATTTGTCAGGGTGAATGAGGAAGCACTAGACAACTACATAGCACTAACGATGGCAAGCCTGTAATTTTTATCGGGGCAAAATTGTATTTTTTTTTCTAAGCCAATGAGAGAGTGTCTGGCAGTATTCCCCATGTACTTTTTGGCCGCCCTTATCAATCAATTGTCTTAGTTTACTGTTCTCGCCCATCTTCATTTAGGTAATGAGAAAATATAGGTTTTGGTTATTATTATTATTCTTTTAAGATAAACTACCTACTCTCATATACTTCAGTATCGTCTTTTGTAGGGCTTCAATTCTTTATCTTTTAGTTAGAATAGAGATGGGCATAAAAACCGGTTCCGAACCCGAACCGGTAGAACCGAACTGGACCCGGTTCTAGTTCCTACCCGACATTAAGTAAAACCGGTTCCGGGTTCAAAATACCTGTTGGTTCCAACCATGTTCCACAATTTTACCATTTGAATCGGGTCGTACCCGGTTCCTACCGTACCCAGTTTCACTAGTACCCGGTTCCACCAGTACCCGAAATGCAGTTCTAGAAGGAACCGGTTATAGCCGTTATAATGTTACCGTTGGAACCGGTTATAGCCGTTATAATGTTACCGTTGGAACCGGTTCCTGACCGTTGGAACGGATTCTACATATATTGTTTAGAAATCTATTGTTTAGCATACAATTTCTCATATCTATTCTTCTTGTTACATTTCTTTCTTGTTCTTTTCACATACTAATCAACAAATGGCCTCAAAGAGTTCCAAAAACGCAAATTCCCAATCCTCCACAATGTTCCTCAAGATCAATCGGTTCCATATGTGGTTGGAACATTGTCTCATAATCGCAATAAGGAAGTTTGGAGCAATTGGGAGTTGGTCGAGATGAGTGACGGCTCGCAAAAAACTCAATGTAAACATTGTGGATCGTTATTAGCCAAGGAATCAAACTCAACGTTAACGAAGCATATTAATAAGTATTGCAAAGCTTTAAAGGAAATGACATCCGGTCAAGTTCCACTATCCAAAGATGGTACCATTTTTCGTTATGAGCAAAAATTAGCTCGCGATCGGATGGCGAAGTTGGTGATACAAAAAGCGTTGCCGTTTGGACACTTCGACGACCCCGATCTTACTAATCTTATTCGGGAGACGCTACAACCTCGCTATAAACATGTAAGTCGTCGCACTTTAAAACGTCATTGTTTAAGTTTATGGGAAAATGCAAAAAAGATTTAATTGTTTTTTAAATAATTTAAAAACTAGTGTAAACCTAACTAGTGATGTGTGGTCGGCTCCACATGGTTTACCGGAATCGTACATATGTGTCACCATTCATTGGGTTGATCCCGATACATGGCAAATGATGAAGCGTACGATTGCGTTTGACGAGTTTCCTTCTCCTCACACGGGAGAAAATATTTATAAAATTATAAATGACACAATAATTAAATATGGTTTAGAAGATAAAATTTTTTCAATATCCTTTGATAACGCTTCAAACAACACAACGGCGATTGAAAATTAAAGTTGAAGTACACACCAATAGTTGATGGGTGTTTTTTTCCACACACGATGTGTTGCACATATTATTAACTTAGTAGTGCAAACCGGTTTAAAAGATCAATTTGTATCGGATTTTATTATAGCATTTAGAGCTATGCTCCAAGATGTTTTCAAAAGTGGAAAAGAAAGATATCAAGAATATAAAAAACTTTGTAAAGATGTCAACCAAAAAATTATTAGACCGAATTGGGATATACCGACTCGTTGGAATTCAACTTGTCATATGTTTGAAATGGCTATAAAGCAAATGGGCACTTTAAAATCTTTTCATACAACTTTAAGTGATGAGTACCTAGTCGTCCCCTTTCCCGACACGGCTTGGGAAAATATTCATAACCTAAGTACTTTTTTACAAGTTTTTAAAACTACAACGACTTTGATTTCTGGTGTTTATTATCCTACTAGTTCTAAAGTTGTGGACCAATTGTATTTGATAACAACTAATTTTAAAAAGTTTGAAAATTCTAGTGACATGTTAAGGAATATGACGAGACCAATGATTCAAAAATTTTAAAATTTATTTTTTTAGAATTACCACCCGTTTTTCTATGTGCCGCCGCTTTAAATCCAGCTTTAAACGTACGGGTGTTGAAGCTTTAATTGATGAAATTTATGACAAGTTGGATATGCATGAGGAGGATCCAACTTAAAAGCAAAACAAAAAAAATATTCAATGAGTGTATGGCCAAACTTTATGATCATTATTTTAAAAAATTTGTTGAAAAAATCATACAAATTTGTTTGAGTCTCGGTCCACGGCCTCTAACGATGAAACAAGCGGGGATCCACTTATAACCATTGTTGGTTAGAGACGAGACGGCTAGACAACAAAGGGATAGTGAACCAACAAGTGAACTTGGAGATATAAAAAAAATCAGTATTTGCTTACTATGACCACCGAGGAGTATAGGAAATTTGATTTTTGGCATGGTGGAAATCGAAAGAATCCGAATACCCGATTCTACCACCATGGCTCGTGATATACTAACGGTCCAAGCTTCCACGGTAGCTTCGGAAAGTGTGTTTTCTCTTAGTGGCAGGGTTTTGTCAATTAGAAGAACAAGATAACTCCAGAATCGCTAGAGATGGCAATATGCTTAAAGGACCATTTGGATGCCGTTGATCGTGTTCAACATAAAACTAGTCCAGAAGATGAAGTTAGTTAGAGCACAAAATTGTTGACGAAGAGGAGGACGAAGAAGTGGAGACTACGATCGGACGACGATTGTACCGATACCGCACCTAAGAGACACTCATCGGAAAGTGTTGCACCTGCAGCTAGTAAAAGATCAAAGAAATAAAATCTTACTAGAACCGGTTCTGAGTAATTTTTATTTTTTTTGTAACCGGTTAATTTTTTTATATATAATATTTTTTATAACCGATTATTATTTTTTTAATTTACCCGATTTTGTTACTATTTATAAATTATCAAAGTAACAATAAAAAAAATACAAACATAAACAAAACAAACGGACATCAAACATTTTAAAACAAAACAAAGGTACATCAACTTGAAGAACCGGTGCCGGAACCTTCTCCCATCTCATTTTTCTTTGCCTTCGTCAATGGGCAATGCCGCTCAGTGTGTTTCTTAAGGGTTGAGTTGGCGGCGGCCTTCATAAATTTTCCATAATCTTTGCATCTAGCCATCTCGTGGCTGTTAGACATTAAACAGAGATCAACATTCTTCCATATAGCAGGGTTTCTTTTCGTCTCTAAGACCGTAACAACTTCATCGTTGCATGCCATAGGTATTTGCAAGAAATTAGAAGTTGGTTGATTTTGTAAGTTGATGATGGTGAGTGTTAAGTTTAGAAATGGTAAGTAGGAAGGGGTTTATATAAAAAAAACCATTTTTTAATCTGGAACCGGTTTCCAACGGTAACATTTATCAGGAACCGATTCGAACATAAATGGCAGGTTTGACTGTCAGGAACCGGTTCTGAATAGTAAAATGGCAGGTTTGACTGTCAGAACCGGTTCCCAATATTATCAGAAACCGGTTCCGCACCATACCGTTCAACCTACGGTTCCATAATACCCGTACCCGGATCTACACGGTTCCATATTATTGGGTGTGAACCCGCGTAGGAACTGGACCCGGTTCCACACCATACCCGGTTCCAATGACATCCAACAGAACCGGGTCCGGGTTAAACCGGTTCCCGCGTAATAATAAAACCCGATTATGCCCATATCTAAGTTAGAAAAGAGCACCTTACCGTCCTACCATGACTGATAGATTATTGTTACTATTTAGAAAATTTGTCATCTTAAAAATCGCCAAATTACGTAGGCATTTAATTATATAATAATAAAGTATGATAAATATTCTAAAATAAAACTTTGAATATAAATAAAATGAATGATGGAATTTGGGATGAGTGTCTATTCGGTAAGGCAAGTTAGGCCCGTTTCAGTGCCATTTAGTTGTGAGTTGATTCTAACATGGGTCCTGGACCTAGAAGATAATTAGCTAGAACGAATATGATTATATGCATGAACCTATTAGGCTAAAGGTGTGTGGATCAGGGTTAGGATATGATTTGTCACCTAGAAACATAAATGGAAAGCTACACCATCCCTTACTTGATCCATCATAGTTTGCATGAATTAAACCATGGAGCCATGGTCATCCATTCCATTTTTTCAAGAAGTCATTTCCTTTTCTTTAGACAAAGATAAATTAAATAAATATGAGGCTAGTGGTTTGGGTCATGACTACACCCATATGATAGTGGTTTTGATGATTGATTAGAAGTGGGTGACGTGGCATTGACGTGGATGGTCATGGTGGTCATGAGGTCATGATCACACCTATAGCCAGAGTTAGGTTTATTCGTGTAGTTCGCATAGAAAATACATTAATACGGTTAGCAAGAGCAATCTGGACCTCTCATTTATTTTTCAATATTAAAAATAAAATGATGATAAAGATTAAAAGCTTATATTGTATGTTAGTTAGTTATCTTTCCTCTATTAAACTTAGTTAATTATTTCTCTTACTAAAGAGCGTGTAGTCTAGGGTATCAATGTGTATATAAAGTTGAAGGTTTTTATTCCCATACTCCCATAGTGAATAAACATGTAGAATGGATCATAAAAATAAAATTTGAGGTGTATGTGTAGGTGGACACTCCGCATAGAACAACATATTTGTAAGCTAAACTTCATAGATATAGATGTCGGTTGAAACTTATCTTTAATTATGTTGATATCGTCAATTAACTCATAACTGTTATAATATATTTTATTATGTGACTATCCATATTTCTAACTCCTATGTCACACTAATGTTTGTATTAATGTTATAGCCTATATATAGTGGCTCATGTATTTTGTATGATATACATCAATTGAATGAGTTATTTGATTCTTCTTTCTATCTTTCTCTCTGCATGATCTCTATAATTCTTGTTTACTTAATCATATATTGGTTGCTATTAGGCGTTGTTTTATAACATGTTATCAGCACCAAAGTGCTCGTTTCAAAAACCCATCTACCTTTCTTTATTCAATCATGTGGTACCCTTTTTCCTTCATTTATTCTATGAGTTTGGTTTAGATTAGAACCCGTAAATAACCATATGCGTTAATGGGATAAAATGGAATGCAGTCATGGAGACGAATAGAAGACCATGAATTTTAGATCTTAGTTCTGACCGTTCAACAATAATATTAATATTAATTCAGCAGAAGTATTGTCATGGATTCAAAACTTATGATTGAGACGGGCTACCCTGAATTTCCATTGGTAAGTATCATCTTCCTTTATTTTATTTTGTTTAATTGATGATTATATAGATTGGATTGTAACACCCCAACCGATGGCGGAAACATCGGGATGAGACGAAAACGAGATTGCTCATTGCTCACAACATTATTAAGTGACAATAATTAATTAAACCATATTTCATTTCATAAGAATTGTCAAATATATCAATGTAACAAAACAAAGAACAATCTAATATTTGCAAAGTCATAACAAAATTGATACGTCGACATTAAACCTAACGTCTAATTTGTGTGTATCTAGTCCTTGCTATATTGTTTTCATAGCGTCATCTCCTTCAACCTGTAACATGTTTTAAAATAAAGTCAATGCAAAAGCAAAGGCGAGTACACAAGTTTAAGCATAGCATACGTATACGAATAAAGTTTTAACAATCCTCATGGCAACTAAATCTATACAAGAGCAATATCAAGGCATGCAATGCTAATAATCAAACCCGTAACGCAATCACGATGTTTTAACATGACCTCACGTGTTAAGCGATGGAGGTGGATGCGTGAATTCCTATAGCGCTAAGCATGTCAAACAAGGCTAAAAATAGTTAATGACTAAAGCACAGCACAACGTTTATCCCCAGACAAGCAACAAGTATACGATTCAAGTAGTCATGTGTATAGGATTGTTTGTGCGTTTCATAAAGTTTAAGTGTTTGTGATTTTTTTGTATATGGAAACATGTTACACCCAAAAAGTGATATAAAACAAATGTGGGTCGAGTGTACTCACAGAATTGCTAAGTCTTCTTTGGAAATTCCACGACGAGTTGATGAGTGGGAGAAAGGGACACCAATGCCACCTTAAATGACAACGAACATAGATGAATAATCGAATCGGAGTTGAAGATACGTGTACGTTTAGCACGGAATTTGTGTAACGACTCTAAAGTTAAAACTCGTCAAAAGTGCCGTAAAAGTGTTATCAAAATAATACAATAATATATATATTTTTGGCGAAAAGAAAGTAGATAAAAGCATATTTTGACGAAACGGGATAATAGACATATATGTATTTTTTTATCGAAAAGAATAATAGATAAATATATATTGTTTGTCGGAAACACGTAATATATATATATATATTGCCGTTAGAGAAGTTTAATTTTCGAAAAGTATATAATATATATTTATTTTGCCGGAAGGAATAATATGAGTATATCTTGTCGTTAAATAGATATATACTTTGACGAAAGGAATATTAAATAAATATGTTGTTGAACGGTGTAATGAATAAATGTGTTTTGTCGAAAAGCATAAAGTGAAAATATATATATATTGCCGGAAGTGTAGTATTAGATATATTTATATGTTTTGTCAAAACGTGTAATGTATACTTACATATATGTTGTCAAAAATCTAATAAGTAAAAATATATATCTTGTCGCTCGGTATATTTAAGTAGATACGTTTCTTCGATAAGCGTACTAAATATATATATATATATTTCATGTCGAAAGATATGATTAAATAAGTATATACATTTTGTCGATAAAGTGTCATGTATAATATATTTTGTCGAATAAAGTATCGTGTATAATATATTTTGTCGAACAATATAATTAAATAAATATAATACTTTGTCAAAAATTGGGCATAGTTTCCCCTTGTTTTTGGACGATCCCGACAATCTAGTTGTCGATTAAATGTTTTCAAAACGCAATAATAACGAAACAATTTATATAATTATGTCTACAAATTTTATAAGGTTCGGTTACGTGATTATAACACTAATTAAATACAAAACAATATAAATAATAACATAAAAACTTGCGGCGTTAAAAGTATACCGTGACGTGTTTTGACTGAGTTGACTAAAGCATTGACTGAACTTGGCCCCGAACACCGAACCGAACATCGAATCTGACTGGTTTGACTGGCGTTGACTGTTTGACCAGGTTTGACTTTCGTTGACCAAGTTGACCAGGTTTGACTTTCATTGACCAAGTTGACCAGGTTTGACCGAACACCAAACGAGACCCGAACCGAAGCCAAAACCTTCATTGACTCACTGCTGACCCGAACCTCTGCACCGAGACCCGAACCCGCTGAACATGAGCCATGAACTTGACTGAACCGAGATTCGACCCGGAGCTGACCCGTGGATTGTTTGACTGTTTGACCAGACCCGAGCTTGACCAGGTCTAACCGGGTTGACCCGAGCCTGCTGAAACCACAGCTGACCCGACAAGAGCCCAAGCCAAAAACAGAATCGGAAGTCGAACCAATCTGAACAGAAACGAGCCGATCGAAATCAGAATTTAACCATCAATTTGATAATGAGTTAACCTGAAACGGAATACGAACCGAGTGAGACACGCACCTGAACCGAGGCTTGAGTTGAGATTAAGCAGAACCCGAATCCGAATCAAGCCTGAACCGAGTCGACTCGGAGAACCGAGTCACAAAATGGAGGCCACCACCATCACTGCCGCCGTGATGAACTACTACCGCCGCCGCCCGTCGAGCCGGACAACCGCAGCTACACCGCTGCTGTTGTCGTCGCTGAGACACGGCGACTGCCGCCGCCGTTGGTCCGATGCATCGTTGCAGCCGCGACGCTGCTCCGCCGCCACGCCACCGCACCGCCGTCGCTCTATCTAGCCTCTCTCTCCTCACAGCTCTCTCTCTCTCTGTAAGTATATATGCGGGTGTGTGTGTCGGGTTTAAGAGATCGCAGGGGTGAATGAGGGAGGTGGTTCGCCGGTAATTCAGAGAGGAGGGACAAGGGGGGCTAGGGAGATGAGTGTGTGTGCGGCTGTAGAGGTGAAAGGGGGGGCATGAAGATGAGCGTGTGAGTGTGTATATTGTGAGGGTGGTGATTATTTATTTGAAATTAGGTTTAGGGTTTAGTTAGGTTTAGGTGGTGTGTTGGGCCAAGGCGTGTTAACCCGATCTAACGTTTTTTAGTGGCCCGAACGTACCGACGAGATCCGATTTCAAGTACAAGCTTCATAAAACGTCGAATTTATTTTGTTTATTATTATTATTATTATTATTATTATCATCTAGAAAAAAAATAATAAAAATACGATGCGTTACATGGATAACATATAAAGGATAAATATATTAACACCGAAGATATATAAAGTAATCTTTTGCTGTGATTTGTGTTACATCTCTCTGAAAAAGAAAAGAAAAAATTATATGAAGATGAATCAGTAAGGCGTAATAGGGTCATGTTACGGCTAATGAAAAGGCAAACGCCACGGTCAGCGAAATTGGGAATTACCGTGAGAAAACTGACCAAGCAACTATTGACATTTAAATTCAATTATTATTAATGGTCAATTCATTACTTCTATGAATATATTTTCTCCAAATTAAATCATACGTAAATATTTTATAATCTAAATGGTTATGGATAATTCAATTTCTGTATATTATATACCTAATATATATCAGGAAATCTTGTGTTTTTGTTAAGTTGAGTTTTGCATGTGAATGAATCTAGATTAAGCTAGAATCCAGATTTGTCATATATTATTCTTTTCTAAAAAGCCCATTTGAGCGACCTTATGTAACTGTGAGAAAGGGACATGATTCTAGATATAATTATTTCTCTAAGGTAACACCAGATTGATCTTTATGGCCTGCATATTTAAAAAAACATGTTAAAATTTATATTAAGGCATAAGCAATGTTATAACATGATGGTGTTGATTTAATGTTCCCTTTGTTATTATATGATTTCATTTGAATTGGAATGGGTCTCTATTGTTAATTAGTAAGTTTCCAATAATAATTTTTAGCTGATGAAAAACTTGATGTAAACATGGAACCTGTTTTCTAATGTAAAAATAATAAATTTAGTTTTTTGATTGACATACATGAACTTACAGTTCCAAGATTCATCATTTATCTAATCTACATGATAATATTTTATATTCATGTCAATCTAATTGTGTTGTTGTATATAATTTTTGAACCCTTTTGTGAACATATACAACTTATGCCCAAACATGATGTTTTATAATTGTGGAGTCATGTAGAAGAAAAGTGTATTTCTTCATTAGTTTTGAGTGATGTTTGACGAATATGATAGGTTAAGAATGACAATGACGAAAAAAGGTTTGCTACTTGGTTGATTTTTGAGTTCATCTGTATTATGTGTGTTTTCAAATTCTCTTTCGACTTTACATGTGATTGGTTATACCATGATAAGTTATTACATAACTTATATATGTTTGCTTATTAGTGATGAAAGAGTTTATTAAACTTAGAAGTTCGTTGTAAGCTTACTTTATCATTAAAATATCAACGAGCATTGTTTTGATATAAGATAATCTCATTTGTCTTATATTTAATTTGACATTATTGTTGTTATTTGTGGTTGAAGGAAAAAAAAATTATGGGTAGAAATAGTGGTTTTAATATTGCATTCTAAGGTCATGGTTGCAATTTATTAAAGTTATTATAAATTTTATATGATTGAAAATTTCATAATGGTTTCTATGAATATTTGTGAATGTTATCATAGTCTTGCTTATATTTTAATATTTGAAATGCTTGTATGGAAAAATGATATATGGGTAAATTAATACAACATTAAAAACTTCGTGAAACCTTTATTGTTAATATGTATTAACAAAATTTATTATAAAAAAGGGTGGACATACTCGATGATATGTTACTATATGCTACTAAAATATTGGAAGTACTTAATGATTATGTATTTATATGTTTTAAGTTAGACTAAAAATATATATATTTAAAAGATATGCTTTTGATTTATTGTATGGTAATAAGTGAATACAAAAAAATATATATATATAAATATCTTATAAGTGATTATCATTACCAATTTATTTGGTGACATGTTATATAGTCATGCATTGTATAATATAATTTTATGTATACATTATGTTCCACATGTCATAATCTAATTTTATGTGTACATTATGTTCCATATTAGATATGTTTGGAAGGGGACATCAAAGTGTGACCAGGGTTGTGGTATATAATCACAAGTTATAATCATGTGATGAGAAAAATATATATCATCATCCATTGAGCAAAACAATTTTCATCGTCAAATATCATATATGCTATTAAAGTACCAAGATTGTTAAAGAATATATAAGTTTTAAAACAACCACATGTGAAAGTTGTGTGGTTCTAATCCATTCCATAAAGTGAATGTGATGATATAATGATGAGTGAAAAGGAAAAGATCATGTACACAACTAAGGAAATTGTAATATGTCACCATGAAAGTGTCTAGTTTTAATCCATTCCTTGAAGTGAATGTGATGTATAATGATCGGTGTACCGTACATGATCATGGTGATTCGAGAAAATGTTATGATGCTCATGTTAATAATATGATGATTATACAATGATCATTATAATGGTTATGATCATGGTATATGAAGAAATTGTAATGATCCTCATGTGACAATGAGATCTACCATGTTAATATTGATACCAACCACAAGAAGTGGCACACCAAGAGAGTGATTACATGAAAACATGTGACAAATATAAATGTTTGAAATAACAAAACATTACTCTCTTGTATTTCCTGTCGTGTATTAGACAAACACGAGTGCAACTAAAGTATATATGATCATAAACCTCTGGATCATAATTATTTAATGATCGGCATGACTGGTTAGACCATACCGAGTCAATGAAGATGTGAAATGTATTGGACAACTTGAAGATTCTTCATGATAATTATACATGTAATGTTTGCTCTCAAGGAAAAGTTAATTATTTACTAACTAAGTTTGGCGTAAATCCCTGAAAAAATAGTTTGGGAAAATGATAAAAAGGATATAGCCACTGTGTATACCGTTTAGTGTTTTAAATTGATGTGCCGACTAAATGGTTTTTAAATTCCCAACTTCAACTTTGGCGTGACTTATGGCTTAGCCAATAAGTGTTAAACTACATGTGACAAATGTTGTTACACGCCTACGATTTATTACAAAGCTAATAATCATGAGAGCAAAAGTTCTTATTTGTCTGTGCTAACATGTGCTTTTACATGATGTAATACTAATTCACATCAAGCCAAAAGTTATTAAACTCCCTCCCCATTATACTTGGTTTTTAGTCAGGAACCTGATATTTCTCATCTAGAGTTTATAGTTGTGCGGTATATGTTGCAATTACTCCACCACAATGCAAAACAAAAAGTGGATCTCAAAGAAGGTTGGGATTATATGTTGATATTAAAGGTGGGATTCGTTTATGACACAACTGATTTGTTTTATTTCAACGAATCAATACACCCAACATGAGGGGAGATAAAATATAGTTGGAAAAGTTGGAATGAATTATCACTATTTCTATTGATCCTCAAATTTATAAACTGAAAGTTCAAAGGATAATTCAATTACAAGAATTAAATGACTAATTATCAGACGTATTACTGACCTAAATATAATGACTAGCTAAGTCACATGTACCAACTGCTCGTGCTCCAACTAACATTAGTGTCCTAAAAGGACAACCATACATTGGTGATGAGTATATGGCACGCCTGAAGCGTGGTAGACTAGTCGGTTCCAAAAAATAAAAATCCTCGAAAATGGAGCAAGTAATGAAAAATGGTCAAATCGAGGTATAGTAAAAGCATCTACTGAAGAGACATTAGACATGATGGTTCCAAAAGACCTAGGTAGCCTGAAAATAAAGAGCTCTTAGTAAATTGTATCATATCTAGAAGTGTATGGAATCAAAACAAAATCGACGTCGTTATACTTTTGTATATAATATAGCGCTTAAAATGATGAAATAACGAGGATCAAGATTTAAGATCTACCTACGAATGAAAACATATAAATGATTGGCCAAAAGAAAATGGAAAGACGCAAATAAGGCAGAGTCGAAATCTCTAAATGGAAAGTTTCTGGACCGATAGTCCATACAACTGAATTTGTAAATTATGTTGGATACAAATGGTTCTTTTATGCGATTCATGTGAAAGTCAAATTAAGTGAGACAAGGCAAAGTTGCAAAAGATTTTCGCAAAGACCGATGATTGATTATAAAATACACATTCTCTAGTGGTGCATGCGATGACTTTCCAATTTTTATTCGTCTAGTGATATAAAGAGAGAATTGATATGCGTCTTGTGATATTTATGTATAACTTGATACTGATAGTTTACATGAAAGTCCCTGAAGGATTTAAATTATCAAAGTCATGTAAAATAAGTTCTCGAGAATGATATAAATGATGTACACAAATTTGGATCCAAATACATTATACTTGTTGTATATGTTCATGAATTGAATATAAATTAAACTCATGATGAATTTTCCAGAGGCAATTTAGTGCTTAGAAGCAAAACATCGTGAGGATGTAATTCCTATGCAGCAGTAAGCATATGGTGATTATGATAGTGCAATAAAGTATGTATAAGATAGTACAATACAAAATGAAAATGAAACAGCTATTAACGAGTTCTTTGAATATGATATGGATAACGGTATGCCAAATGATGAAGTTTAATAGATAAAACTCTTGAAGAGTGCGTTCATGTATATGATTAGTCAGCATGGAAGGGAGTCCATGTTGGATTGTAAGGCATTAAAAGTAAAGGCTCGAGAAATATATTATATGGAGCTAACAAGTAATATATATGGACAAAAATAGCCGAGTTAAACATGGTATAATTAATTTGGTGGTAATCCCAGATAAAAGAGATATGAATATGATGTACTTGGTCATGTGTTTTATTAAGTCAACAATATCGTGTTTAGAAATATTGTAAGATATGTTGATGATAGTATTATATCTCTAAAATATAGTATTATATCTCTATAAGAGATAGCATGTAGATCGAGCATTTGTATAATGATATTCTATATATCAGTAAAACTACATCCAAAAGATGTTTGGACATTTTAATATGTCAAAGTCCATCTCTAAGAAAGTTGGATATTATTAAATCATTTGTTATAAAACAGATAATCGTTATCTTATTCTAAATGGATACTACTAGTCCAGAAATACCATAGTTAATTGCAGTTGATGCAATATTTCTTGCTAGTTATACACTATGAGATATATTATAATTTATTTAAATTTATCAATAAGATATAGTTTGTTTTCAGTTGACAAGAGTTTGAAATGAGTTAAAAACAAATATTTCGATACACTCAAGGTACGTAAGATACGAGTTTGTACTTTACTAACCCATAAAAAAAGGTTTGGCTAGTCTTGTTGATACAGAGAATCTAAGACAACCCGATCGTGGGTCTTTTGATACACTAGAAGTTCGACATGAAGATCATACACAATCATTGCTTATTTTAAAGAATCGCACATCAGGAGATCAAGTGAGTAATACATTGACTACAAAAGTTCTAAGTAATTTTCACAGATAACCGACATTGTCACATAATGAATTGAGGGGGAGTATTATATACGTTGCATTTTTCCTTTCACTAAGTTTTGTCTCACCGGATTATGATTTTTAACGAGACAACATAACTGATCCAGAAGTATCACGTGGAGAAAATACGCGCTACACTCTTTTTCCCTTCGCTATGGTTTTATCCTACTGGGTTTTTCCTAGCAAGGTTTTTAATGAGGCAGCATCACCAAGCGTATTAAAGAATGATATATTTCTTTTTATCGTGTGGATAGTCAAGGGGAGTGTTATGAATATATTTGATTATGTTTCTAACTCCCATGTCACATTAATGTTTGTATTAATGTTATAGCCTATATATAGTGGCTCATGTATTTTGTATGATATACATCAATTAGAATGAGTTCTTTGATTCTTCTTTCTATCTTTCTCTCTATATGATCTCTATAATTCTTTTTTACTTACGTCATATATTGGTTGCTATTAGGCCGTTGTTTTACAACAATAACATATATGATGTAAAATGGTTAGTTTGCCCGCCATGATTCAATGATTTTTAAAAGTCAATTTCCACTTTAGATAACAGTGAGAGAAGATATTGATATTGGGGAACATTAAAAAGGTGGAAGGTCGGGGAATCACGTATTTAACATCTTAACAATCTAATTTAACATGGTAAAAATTATTTTTTTTAGTTAGCGTTTTTCCTTATAAATAAATGAAGAAGTCTTTTTAATTAAAAAAATCAAATACTAAAAATGTTTAAAAATGGTTAAAAAAGGGTTAAAAATTTACAAAAATGATTTTTTATTGGAATAACTTTTACACATTTTAAGAAAAGCTCCGAAATTTTGTTTTTGAAAAAAAAATTAATTTTAGCATTTTAAATTGAATTTTTAAAATATATTTTACATGTTAAATGAGCTATTCCTAGATCTCTACATTTTTAGCATTCCCCAATGAATCTCATACCTAATTATTAGGGGTGGGTTGGGAAGGTTTTGGTCATGGGTTTGGATCGGTTTAGGTTAGTTTGGGTTTATTACGAAAAAGGTTAGGATAGGTATGAGTTATGATGGGTTTGAGTTAAGATAAGTTTATTAAGAAAAAGTTTAGGATGGGTTTGGGTCAATATTAGTTTCGATCTAGATAGGCTAAAAACAAAAAGTAAAAAAATTAATAAAATTAAAAAATATCAATTTTTAAATTAAAATAAATAAAAATAAAAATAAATAAAAACCTTAAAAAGTTTAAAAAATTTAAAAAAATTACATATTATGAAAGAGATCATTACAAAACACACTGAATAATTTGAGACCAACAAATATAATAAGTTAAAGCCCTGATGTTTTAAAATTATTGATGTTTATATCTGTAAATAAATGAACTACTATTAGTAATTACTTAGTTAGTTTTGTGATGATCTCTTTCATAATTTGTAAATATTGTTATACTAATTAATGCTAAAGTATCTGTTAAACAATATGAATTAAAAAAATGCAACCAAACTAAACAAAGTTCATGAGTGATTGCTCCTTTTACCTAAAAAAACGTCAAAACCTTTTGTTTACTTTCAGTCTAGCAAAATGTTTTTAGAACCGAATCGAATTTCGAATTGGTCATTTTACTGGTTCAACCGGTTCGTCCGGATGACGTCATGTATAACTAAAATAAAATATAAGTTTGTATTTAGAGAAGAACTCAAGTGCATAGATTGAAGTTGTAAAACACTAAATTCTAGTCTTTGAAAAGCATAAGTTCAAATTTGAAAGGGGTCTTTATGAAATATTTTAAACCCTAGGACATTTTAATGTGTAGAAGCATCTGTACAGCTATCATCTACTCTCTTTCTACCGATCTCTATACCAGGCCTTTTTTTTTCTTTCTTTAGCACATCGATTAAATCTAAATCCGTTCGAGAAAAAACATTAACAACTTCAACAATATCTAAATTCGTTCACCGTCAATAACTCAGGCAATAAATCCCTTCGTTCAGGCAACAATCTGCAATAACTCTGGCAGCAACGAGATTGCCTATCTTCGTTAAATCTACAACCATCCGGTTCTTTCAGAAACGATTCAACATAGCATGATCGGCATTCACTTCAGTTTAATCCTACAAATCTCAACTTCATCAACTAATAAATTAAACTTTTCAAAAGTTTTACTAATCATATGATGTGTTTCCAACGGTTAATCATTGGCCGAAGAAAATAGGAACTATTAGGGAGAAAACTAGAAAGCAATACAGGGAGAAGTTTATACAAAAAAAATTTCTGCATATCTTTCAACATAAATATTACGAGTTTTATAAAGCTTACAAACTGAATGAAAATAGATCATGGACTTAATGGGTTAAATCCCACTTAGACACATCCAAAAAGGAAACAAACAAAATAACAACTATAATAGAAATGGGTTGCATGAACATGGGGTAGTGGGCACGTATCGATCCTTCCCAGTTAAAACATCCTTGTCCTCAAGGATAGATTCGGGATAGTTCTCTGGGACAAGCCACAGTGGCGCCACTTCGTTATCCCGGGGTTATCCGAACAAATTTTAGTAACGCCCCACGGTGGACGCCACTCGACTACAAGACTCGCATTTGGTTCAGTTCCAACAACAAGCCCCTTCCAAGTCATTAAACTCCTTTCATCTTGACTACTAATCTTAAATTTCCACTCTCATTATAACTTTGTATTTGTTTTTGAGTAAAGTTATTACACTTTCACTTATCTAAGTAACAACCTTTTTTTCATGGAAGTAGCACCAAACCTATCCTTAGCACATGTACTTGTTTCCCAATTTTCCTACACATGTTGGATCATGGTGATGGTAACCTTGGAACCTAGTAATCATGGAATTTTTTTGGCTTTAGGTTTTTGTGTCTTGGGTCGGAAGTATGAGGGTTGATGATATATATGGATTCCACATAACAAACTACAATGAGTCAGGATTGGAACCATTGCAAAAGCTAGTGGTGGTGTAGTTGCTGGCAGTGCGGTTGTCAGCACCCGTTTCGGGTTGATGCGGTTTTTGGGGCTGGTTTCACAGCTTTTGTCGCGGGAAATGGTTCGAGAGCAGAAGCTAGTGGGGATGGGATATAGGTTTTGGAGGGCTTCCCACGCGATTCGGATGGACCGGAGTTCGTTGTGTAAGAATATTTTTATATATTAAATATATTAAGTGGCCATTATTATCATTTATCTAATAATTGATCATTGACCTAATTAACCCTATATCATTAATTGGTAAATATTTGATGGACGTATTTACCCTTAGTAGATAAACATAGGGCTTCCCCTTAGGTGTATATAAATAGAGATGAGTAGAGAGGGTTCATAGTTAGACAAACACAATAACATCATTATTCTCTAAATTAGTCTCACCTCTCTCTCATAATCGTGTTCATCAAGAACACCTAAACCATCAGAACTGTACACCCTAAAGGGGAACTCGACAAATCTGACGAATATGACGTCTACTTCCCACTCTGGTGTAGTTGTTGGCTTACCATGTACACATGACTAAAACTATAGTTTTATGTTTTATACATGTTTATAAATATAACCAACATGTGGTATCAGAGCGATGTTGGTTACATCTATTTACTTTGATAGATTATTTTTTTGATCAATACTTTTCTGCATATACAAACACCTTCAAGTTTTTATTTTCTTGTGGATCAAAAGTGATTGGATATATAATTTTGTCTGCAAATTAATGACAATAATATTAAATCTGTTTCACGTAGAATTGATTTGCAACTAGAATCTTACATCATCATAAATAATAATATTGTTTGCGGAAATTATTGTCGAAGCTTTCTCTATTATATTATGAATTGATAATTCAATTGGAGACATAGACTTTTAATCCAAAATAAACTTATTTTGTACCAGGAGGAATAATATTAATCTTGAATTATTCCCTTTATTTTGGGATAAAATTAGGTTTTGATTATGTTTCCTAAAATTGTGTAACTTTATTTCCAAGTTTCGTATAAATATTATTTTATTTTTAGTTTATAAACGAATAATTAACTTGGATAGATACACATGAAGATATTTAGTAACTATAATCAAATCACTTAAAATTAGCTGAATCAGCCTTATTGGATCAACTTTAGTTTACGGATTAAATTTACGGGTTTAAAGTTTACGTTTTATTTTATGTTTTCGAATTAAAATTTGTGAGTTAATAATTTCCGAGAACTAACAATCATTCTCGAGAACTCACATTATGGAGAACTAATAATCATTCTAGAGAATTCATTATATAGAGAACTCGAACTCGAGATCTCATTAACTCGAAATCTCAAAAGAACTAGAGATTTCACTAACTAGAGATCTCATAAGAAAACTCCAAATCTCAAACTTGAGATCTCATCAGAAAACTCTATAAAACCACTTTTCTCAAAAACACCTTATTTACTCGAGAGCACTATTTTCTCGAGAACTAGTGTTTAGTCGAGAACTCAAATCCCGTAAACATTTATCGGTCCCTAAATAGGTGGTTTGCTATTAAATAATTAAGATTTTTGTAAACACTTAAATAAACTTATATATTTTTACAAAACTAAATAGCTTAACCTGAATGAGATTTGATTTTTCAATTATGCCCAAAGGTGATTTGATACATTTATTTATTGTTCAAGTATAATAAGAGCTATGTTAATTATGCCTTACAAACGTGAATGCCTTATTTCTGGCCAAAGCTGATTTAATTCATTCATGTCTCGCATACTTAACAAGTGCATAACTAATTTAATTGTCTCATTTCTGGCCAAAGCTGATTTCTCACAATTACTTTGTACACATGATTAGATGATTACATTTCTGCCCGAAGGTGATTTGTCTTCATTTAAGTAGAATTTTTAACTTAGTCTATTATTTTGATGTTAGTAATAGACATATCACACCTTCTTCAAATAATGATCCTCACGTTAATGATCCTTCATTGATCCTATTATCATAATTTTGTCTGCCTTACTTTAATACCCCATAACATTACTCACTATAACTTTCTTCTATAAATTAATATCTCATCCACTCTAATTTCTAAACATAATATGTTTAGCCTTACTTGAAAGTTTCTATAGGATTAGCTTTTAAATCAAATGCTTGATTATCTCTTAAGACACGAGAATCCTACTGCTCTCTTCTGATAAAAGTATTGCAAAAGAAAAGTAGAGCATGATGAATAGGATAAGTCGGACATGATGTCTCTTATGATAAACAAGAACTAATTTAACATAAATGTTATCACTAAAGTTATTCCAGATTAAGTTTTTTCTAAGACTAATCTAATTTTATGGAATAATCAAAAGAACTCCTAAAGTTGCATGTTTTCATTTCAAATTCTAAACTATAATGTTAAATGGCATATGTGAATACATCATAATGTAAAAAACCATGACCCATAAAATTAAGGGCTTATACATGGAAATACGTGCATTTTTCCAGTGCATTACATACTAATTTTCGATTAGTACAATTTGATGCCTTAAAATCAACTAGTAACACTCAGACGTACCAAAGGAAAATGAGTGAGTTGATCAGCAGCATACGTACAGGAAAAGAAATGCCTAAGAATGGAAAATAAGATGTAATTCACCTTACTACCACTGAAACCCAAAAGAGGATACTTCTAAGGTCCATAGACAAAATACAAGTACTTAATTCCAACTATAATGTTCTTCAAAGGGAGAATCTCATCGCATAATTATGTCATTAGGCATAATCATAGAGATTAACCATAATTCAAAAGAACTGTTGGATAAAATAGGTAGTCGTCTATTAATGATCTTTAAGTCTGATAATCTAAGTGTTCCAATTTACACATGATAAGTTGAATCTAGTTCTATTCGTTTTCCTTATCAGAATTCAAAAAATAACTAACATGAGAGTTAGTGACAAAATTAAATGTTAAGGCTAAAGAACCATAATAAGCAGTCTTCTAACCATGTTTTTTGATACCTCACATATTCTAGAGATTAATAAGAATATAGTATCAATAATTAAGCTGTGTTATGAAGGTTGTGAGGTTTACGTAGCCAACATAAAGTCACACTTACCTTAAACTCTCATATTATTTATTCTCAATATCTGGATAGAAACATTAATAAGATGAAACTAGATGATACCATACACTTTCACAACTTTTGTTATCATGCAAATGAGAATTTAACAAAAGGAAAATGAGATCTATAAATTTCATCTATTGTAACCAAAATTCAAATCATGATATGGTTAATAAGGATGACTGTCATTTAATCACATTCTAAGTGATTTTAAATCATGATGTTAAAAGCCCTAAAATATTTTTGACCTAAGGAATAAGGATGGGTTCACTAGAAGTTATTCAATACATTCGTGGAACTTATTCAAAATTGAATATTCAGACACAAATCATTTATCATTTAAAGACTATTTACTTGGCTCATGGTCTTAAAGGAATCTATTCATATATGTACTTAACATGATTTCTATTAAATATGTCCATAAGCTTCTTATGACATCTGGATATTAAAGAAATCAAATAAAGTCTAACATATGTATGATAGGTTCCCATGTCTTGTACCTCATTGAAACTTCTCTTGTAGCATTTATAGAGATATCAAAGGGATCACTGGAGCATTAAGTGTCTTAATTATAACTTGCAAAGTTGCAGAGGTGGGGGAGTGAAAACTTCATATTACTTCAATTTACACCTCTTGTATCTCGACACTGTTCCATAGTTGTCTCCTTAAAATCTAATGCTACTCTTACAAAAGGTTTCAATGTTGCTTAATTGTGGGCACACTTAAACAAACATAGTCCTCAACAAGAGAAACTACAACGACTAACGTCATTAACTTGTTTCTCTATTAGAATTTGTTGGTCGCTAAATGTTGAATCTAAGCATGCTGAGTTCCTAAAGATTTCTAAGGTCAGTGGGAGCAGTAAAAGTCTTTATCATGACTTCCAAGGAATATAAGAGGTGGGGAAGAGAATCATTAAATTTTACTCTGAATTTAACTCCGATTACGCCTCTTGTACAACATACTGCACCAACTCTTACAAACTTAGAATCATGGAAATGATAGCAACCTAACCAAGAGCTAATCCATAAAACTGAAACTTCTAATAAACTCAATAATCAACTCAGGAGGTCATCTAGGTTGAAAAACCTACTAACTTTGATGATTACATAACCTCCCTAACTAAACTTGAAATGGATTTTGAAAAAGTTTATTGATCTTATCTCTTCTAATTAAGCCATTAGCGTCAATCAATCTTCTAAATGGAATAAAACTGTTTTCTAGTAAAACTGATTTTATGTGTTTGCATAACGTTTGGGATTTGATTGAACTACCTAAGAGTGTTCATAACCAAACCAAATCCTAATATAAACGTTAAGACACGAAGAAGCACAATTGATTGTCAAAGGTTATACTCAGGAAGAGATAAATTATCAAAGAATCTTTCTTACCTATTTTACAAAAGATTTCTTTGAGGATCATCATTGTTCTGGTAGCTTATGAAAGTTTAGAGCTACATTAGATGAACACTAAAACAATTTTCCTTAACAACTGACTTACAAGTGGATTGATGTATCTACCTCAAGATAAGTGGGAACAACTAAATCAAACTTGTCCTTATATAGATGATATTCTTTGACAAGTATATGTTACATAAGTCATAGCATTGTTAACACAATCTTGGATATAATAGATCTCAAAGATATCTCTTACGTGATAGATATCATAACATACCGAGATAGACCCACTTCCACAAGTTTAACCTTAAATGGGTCCTTACATATGTAACAAACAATATCGCTCTCCTTTAGAGGAAATAGGATCAATGAGATTATTTCCTTATGCTTCATTAATTAGAAGCCTTATGTAAGCTTAAGTCTATATTCGTTTCAATATTACTCACTTTGCAACACACTAGATATGTCTAGATAAATGTGATGCATCTAACAGAGTAAAACAATATCTTTAAAGGAAACGAGAGAGTATAATTAAAGAAGAAGTAAGAACTCAAATCGGTTGATTACTTTAACTTTGTTATATTCAAAGAGAACTAAATGTAATTTCGGGGTATATCCTTATGTCAGCAGATAAAAGCTATCTCATGGAGGAGTCATAATGGACTGATAACAACAACCTAAGTTATAATGACATAATATGTTGCTAATCACAAAGCAGTAGTCACTAAATGTTGTTGAAAATTTATTGGTGGACTCATAAGTTTATTAACTCCATATAAATAATATATTGAAGATTTATTATGATATAGTCAGCACCATGTCTCCTTGAATAGGAACAGTTCGAGAGGTTTACCATGTGACACATGTTTGCTACACCTCCCACCTACTCAAAACTCAAACCGTTCGGTTGTCTATGTTACCCATGGCTTCGACCATACACGTCTTCTAAATTACAACCGCGCTCTCAAACGTGTATTTTCCTCGGCTACTCAACATCTAAATCCGCCTACAAATGCTTGACTCGGTAACCAAACGATTATATCACTCGCGGCATGTTGAATTCATTCCTCACATTTTTCCTACTCAAAAGCACACTACCACAACTCCAAATCCATCTCGTCCACCAACAATATCCCCAAATATATCCCCATGCACTAATCCCACACCCACTACCACACCTGTTACCTGTCCACCACCTTTTCTCTCTCCCAATTCCACACCTCACCAACCCATAAATCTAAACCACAACTCACCTTCTACAAACCCAACAAATCCATCCTCACCTCCTCACAATTCCTCTGTTCACTCTACACCGCCCACTCCAGTTTCGATTCCACCCTCTTCTATGGACAACACAACATCTACAACTTCAACCACTCACAACACACAGCAAAAGCCCACCCCATCTGTTTCTCCTACTCCCTCAGCCCCACCCTCGACTCCCATTGTTACTCCCTCCTCGACACCACCCAAACGGAAACTCAAACCAAACTCCAAATACTACAATTCCAACTTCGTCAACTCAACCACCCTCCATCCTCTTCCTCCTTCTCTTGAACCCACGGCCCACATTCAAGCCATGAAGGATCCCAACTGGAGAAGTGCCATGGACCTTGAGTTCAATGCACTTCTTCAAAACCAGACATGGGATCTCATTCCACACACCAACCAAAAGCCAATCGGTTGCGAATGGGTTTTTCAAATCAAAAGAAAACCCGACGGTACGGTCGATAAGTACAAAGCACGCCTAGTTGCAAAGGGCTTTCACCAACAATTTGGAAAAGACTATTTTGACACGTTCAGTCCGGTGACGAAACCGGTAACCATTCGAACAGTCCTTCCATTGCTCTATCTAAGCGGTGGCCCTTACGACAACTAGACGTAAATAATGCTTTTCTTCATGGTACCCTTCATGAAGATGTGTTCATGCTCCAACCACCCGTTGCTAACTCAGATTTTCCCAATCACATTTGCAAACTCCGAAAATCTCTATACGGACTTAAGCAAGCTCCGCGAGCCTGGTACAATGAGCTCACCTCCTTCCTACTCAACTTTGGTTTTCGCAAGTCCTTTTCTGATGCCTCTCTCTTTATTTATAATAAGGAGGGTATCACTTGCTATTTTCTAGTTTATGTTGACGACATTGTCATCACAGGAAGCGAAACAATTTTCTGGAACATTTTGTTCGTGCTCTGAGTCACAAGTTTTCCATCAAAGACCTCGGTCCATGACATCATTTCTTAGGCATTGAGGTCATCCCTACACCTCGTGGTCTCTTCCTTTCTCAACATCGCCACATCCAAGACATCATTACCACATTCAAAATGGATGGTGCCAAAGAAGTCCTCACTCCTCTCAGTGTTTCTGTGTTTCTGAATCCGCTCACACCTGTGGACTCAACATACCTGTTGATCCTACTTCGTATCGCAAACTTGTCGGTACATTGCAATACTTAGCCTTTACCCGCCCAGATATTTCGTTTGCAATTAATAAATTGTCACAATTTATGCACAGTCCTAGACAGTCACATTGGCAAGCTCTCAAGCGGGTTCTACGTTATTTGAAAGGAACAGTGCACTATGGATTATTTTTACATCGTGATTCTCCTCTAAACTTACGAGCCTTTTTCTGATTCTGATTGGGGGAATCAACCATGGGGGACGGTCCACTACTGCTTACATCTTATACCTTGGCTCAAACATCATCTCTTGGCGTTCCTCAAGACAAAAGACCGTGTCTCGTTCATCCATGGAAGCGGAGTACAAGACGATTGCAAATGCAGCCGCGGAAGTCTCATGGGTCAAAAATTTACTTCTTGAGCTTGGAGTACAACAATCACACACTACACGACTATTCAGTGATAATACCGGCGCGACATACTTATGTGCAAATCCTGTCTATCACTCTAGAATGAAGCACGTTGCCTTAGATTATCACTTTGTCCGAGAACAAGTTAACGCCGGAAAACTACAAGTTTTACATGTTAGCTCCAAGGATCAACTGGCCGATGTCCTCACCAAGCCTCTTCCGCGAATGCCATTCTTATCTATCCGTTCCAAGATTGGAGTATCCAACGGATGCTCCATCTTGCGGGGGCGTATTAACGACACATGATTTGATATTAAATGTACATATTCAAATTCAAATATTGTATTTTAGGTAGTCAATATCTTTGTATAACTGCAACTTAATTTGCTCCTTGATTAGTGTTGTAATCATCCTTTATATACCATTGAGAATCAATGAGAAGACAAGCTTTTCAATGACTTTCAATATCCTCTTTAATTTCTTCTCAAAATCTCTCTGATCCTTCCATTGTTTTTTAGCTAAAGTTCATCAATCACATCGCTTCAAATTGTTAATTTTGTGTTACATTAGTTCTTAGATCATGGTTTCGCATTCAATGTGAATTTTTTTGGCTGACTGTTGTTTCTTTCCTTCAAATTCACAAATTTTTGGTACTTGGTCAAGTTATTTTTGTCCAAGTTGTTGTATGTGTATCGTTTTGTAGTGTGTGTGGAGGTTTTTTTGGATAAAAAAAGGTGGTAAAATCATCAGTATTAAGGTTTCGTTTGAGTTGCACACCAAGTGTTTGTGTAAATGCCTAAAAGAAATCTTTTTTGTAATTAGTCATTTTTTTTTAAATTTCATTGTGACTGATGAAATCAAATTGGAATTTAGATGGGCATAAAAAAACAAAGCAACAATGTGTTGGTGACTTGGTTTAAGAAAGCGACAAGCACACCAAGTCAACATGGTCTAAAACACGAGGCGCAACGGCGCAAGGTGATGTATGAACCATTTTTTTGCGGATTATGACCTAAATAGGCATCTTATGAATCGTTTTCTTGCTGATTATGACCCAAATAGGTTTTTTCATGTTCGACTTGCAGGAGCGTCCAAATAATTGGCGAGACAACGCAGTCCATGGCCTACTGTATTTGCAATAGCTACTTCCATCATTTCGAAATCTTTGCTGGTCTCTATTGTTGTCACTCATGGTTGGGATTCTAGAATGCACAATGGGGCTCTTGAGGTACTTTTCTTCGCCTACTTTTTTAATCTTATAACTATTTTCATAACGTGTTTATCATTTTAGGAACCAAACGAACTGAATTCACAGAGAATTATCACCTGATCATGAATCAATCTATTTGTTCAGTAATTCAGTATACAAATCGCCTAGATCTTTACTCAATTACTATCTAATTTCGTAATTTTTTTTTTTATCATTTTTTTGTTTTTTCTGTTTCAATAATGTTAATGCTAATCTGGTTAAAAGATAGCGTAGAGCGGTTATGAGTAATCTAACCCATGGTTAGTTGATTGGTAACGTGACAGATATTATAAAGATGGAAAATGGAGGGGAATAACCTCTCACCAGATCTCCGGCTACTAATCCGATTTCGTATTCTGGTGGGGAACCAGAAGCGGTTGCGTTATATGAAGGTCTAGCAACAACAAGCTAAATATAAAGAATTGTTGCGGTGGCGGCAACAGTTTCCGGTACACCGTTGGTGGGTCTTGGGTCAATCACAACGCGGATTGATTGACCGCCGTTAGTAAATTAACAATAACGGTAACGTCTGAAGAGGACTTAATGTAGAACAATTTACATGTTTGAATGTAAAACATTAATTGAATTGAATGTTGTTTTAGTGAAATTTAAAATGAAATTACTTGCTCGAAGATCTTACTTTTGCTAACTTGGTTTTTAATTTGATTGTGTTGCTAATATTACTCTTGACTTCAAGGTTAGCCTCATAGGTATCAGATCCGACCAGAAGCTCTGTAGAGAAACAAGGTACTGACTAATGAACATAATAATGTTGATTTAATAATCCAAGGCTTCTAAAAATTCCTCAGGGGAATGCAATGAAACTCAATCTTATATACCAGAGTACTAACTACTTCCCTTTTTTTATTGTTGCTAGGCTATTGTTCTCTACAGGCTGGCTGTTTGAAATGACAGTGCAACCGTTAATGTTTTCAACTTAAAGGTTGATTCTGGACCATTGCAAACTTCATCAGACCCAAATACTGGATCACCTCCGGTTGTTTCACATCTATCATTCATAACTCACTACGTCGCTCTACCATTGGAAATCTTTATATTTTTTACCTTTGTCGCGCGATTAAATTACTGATAATAAAGGTTATTTTTGAGGAAGTGAGAAGACATTAATTGGTGGACAAACTTCTATCATACGTTGTTGTTGTTTATCTAGGATCTTAGTTTTAAAATTTGCGCATTAGGCTACGACTTATACGTGAGTAGTATAATCAGAAGTAAAATGCCATTGGGAGTATAAATAATCAATAGTATAACTAGATGTGCTTATATAATCAAATGCAAGTATCTTTTTTACTGCATTTTCTTCAATTATTTAATTTTTTTAATTAATATTTTCTAATAATCATGTTAAGTTGTAAATTTTTTTTTTAAAAAAAGAGTCAAACTCTATTTGCGGGTCAAACCACTCCAGCCTTTACCCAACCCGCCCTTATTGCTTGCGTTTAGTAACACGTTTGTTTAACAGGCAGATTGACTACATCCTTGGCAAGAACGCAAGAAAGATGAGTTATGTTGTGGGTTACGTGCATCACTACCCGAAGCACGTGCACCATAGAGACGCTTCTATCCCACAAAACAAAGTAAAATACTACTATAAAGGAGGGTATAGATGCAGTGGCGAAGCTTGAGATTTCCGACCGGGGGGTCGGAAGTCACCGAACCTAAAATTATACCTACAAAATTATAAAATCGGGGGATCGAAAACGTATATACCTAAAAAATTCTATACGAAAACTATATACCGGACACTACTGAGCGAAAAGTTGGGGGGTCGGGCGCCCCCCGGGCCCCCAACTAAGCTACGCCCATGTATAGATGGAAGGAGTCTAAAAAAACCAAACCCCCACACCATCATATTGTTTTGGGCTTATACTGTTTCATCATTCTGTGTGTTACCATTGCGAGCTTTGGCGCAGGAGATAGCCACGTCATCAGTATGCAGAGTTGCAGATTGTAATAAAAGTGAGAGTAATTTTGACCATTTGCTTTAATTTTGACAAAAAAAAAAATTGCCCGATAGGAGAGAAGGTGATTATAATTAAACACTTTACTTTTGTCTTTTTTTCCTTTTATTATTTTAATAAGAAGATCCATTATCTATGTCTTTTATTATTTCGATAAGTTTCATTACATAACTTTGGGCAATTGTGTATTGATTAAATTCTTTTGTGTTTTTTTATTTATTTTGGCTCTATCACATTTATTTTTTTGATTAATTCTGTTGTAAAGTTTTGTAATTCTATCAATTTTAAAGATTAATTTTGCCGTAAATTTTGCAATTCTATCAATTTTAAAACAACGTTTCAATCAATTTTAGGCCTTTTCTATTAAAGTATCGTTTTCATTGTGATTTAGATTATTTATATGTAAAGTACATAAAAAAGAACAAGTATTTTCTTTTTTTAATTTTAGGTTTATGTAATTCTTAATAATATTTAATTACATTTATTAATATATAAAACTAACAAAAATAGATAATAATGATAATTACCTAATAACTAACCAAGACCCTCCTATTATACCTCTTTTAAGAATTTTTTAGTGAGAAACAAAGTGCGTCTAGAGTCAATGGTGTGAGTTTGACTTGAATGCTATAGGTGTTTAATTTTTATTTTTTTTTGAACGGCCAACTAAATTAACAGATAATCATCATGGGATGCCCTCAATCGAGATGTTTAATTGTTATTGTTGTTTATTTTAGATCATATTTTTCTGTTTTGTATTTATCCTGGTGAACTGTAATGTATTTGGCTAGACCAACAACCTATTAGTCTTTTATTTTAAATGGAGTTTTGTTGGCTTTTAAAAAAACAAAGTGGATGATTAGTAAATAAATCAATTATGTAATAAGCTTGATCTCTTTTAGCAGCTTATAAAGAAAACCTCATATCTAATGATACAATCCACTTTGATAGTAATTTATGTAATATGTCACTTTATATGCATTAGTTTTATTTATACCCTTATGATTAATGTAATTTAAATTTTCCTATGTCCGGGAAGCAATCCCAGGTAATAACCTAGTAAAGATATAAACATATAGAGATTTTAGAAAGTAAGATAGAGATTTTAGCAAAACAAAAAGCACAAGTACTAAACTTGCAATAACAAAAACCTTAGCAAGCATATCAAAAAAGGGTTCACAACATTCCACTTCGATTAAGCCGACCATATTCAACTTAGCGTCAAAACACATTCAATGTCGTCAATTTTCTAACAAGTGACTCGTGAACTTTAACAACAATAATCATCGAGCTGAAATTCATTCAAATATGTCTAGAAGATTTGCCTTCGTATTCATGAAAGGATCAGTCACGCAGAAGCTGAAATCAATGGCGGTTCCGATCGCCAATCGCAGGCATTATTGTTCATCATCTTCTTCTTCCGCTACTGCAACTGACAAATCGAATCTTCCTCCTTCTTCTCGAATGGTAACTTTTATGTGGTTAGATTGTTCAGTAATAATATGAAAATAAAATAGAAAGTGTGTTTGGTGTTTGAGTTTGAACTTGAATGTTGTTTAGTTTTAATATTAGAATTTATTTTGTAGGGAAGATTACTTACAGGAGCTGTTATTGGTCTGGTTGGAGGAGCTTATGTCAGCACTTTGGATGAAGCAACATTCAGGTACTTGATATGTATGTGTTTGATTTAGAGTTTTTATGGTTCGGTCGGTTTTGACGGTTTTTATACTCAAGACAGTTAGTAATGGTTTTTTGACCCTTGTAAAGCAATAGCAAATGGTTACAAACGGTTTGAAAATTCAATTCCTAAACCGAATAACTGAAAAAGTTTTAAAAAGCTGCACACTTGGTTTAAAAAAGCGCCTTAGGCCTCCACGCCTTAGCCTACATAAGGCACACGTTTCTACAAGAAGTGCACCTGAGGAGCACTTTTTAGGCAAAAAGTTGACCCTGAGGCACGCGCTCATGTGTTTCCAACTTTTTGTGCAGCACATTGTAGTACAACATGCTTTGTATGTAAATTCAATATTAAACTGTATGTAAAGCATATTCGTGTTTGAATATTGGGTAAATGATGCTAGAGACCTATAGGAAATTAAAAAAATAAATATATAGTTATTTGTGCCTCGGGTATGAAAATCAGTGCGCTTGGCGTTTCGCACCTCAGTTTTAGACCTTGTAGGTATTGTGCGCTTCTCGCTTATTTAGACCAAGTTTGCAGTCAATAGCGGTGCTATAGCGGTTAGTGGACCTCAGGGTGTGTAGTGGTCCAAATAGCGGTGGGCTATAGCGGTTCCGCTATTAGCGGCGCTAAATACCGCTATTTGGCCGCTATTTGGAAACCTATACAACGGTTATAGCAGTTACGGTGTTTGACTGTGTTAATTCTTAAATTAAATACTTCAAAGTTACTATTATGTTAGATTTGCAAATATATAGTTATTTGTGCCTCGGGTATGAAAAGCAGTGCGCTTGGCGTTTCGCACCTCAGTTTTAGACCTTGTAGGTATTGTGCGCTTCTCGCTTATTTAGACCAAGTTTGCAGTCAATAGCGGTGCTATAGCGGTTAGTGGACCTCAGGGTGTGTAGTGGTCCAAATAGCGGTGGGCTATAGCGGTTCCGCTATTAGCGGCGCTAAATACCGCTATTTGGAAACCTATACAACGGTTATAGCAGTTACGGTGTTTGACTGTGTTAATTCTTAAATTAAATACTTCAAAGTTACTATTATGTTAGATTTGCAACAAGTTTTTTTTTTGTTACAAAACGTTCATTAACATGTAACTCACATTCCCTATTTTTTTTAGAAAAAAATAAAAATGTTAAATAGGGTTTTCTTGAGTTTTCTCAACTCAAGTGGATATATATATATATATATAGGGTAGGGATCCTAAGAGAAGTTCACCCTAATTGAGAAACTTGAGAAACATTCTGGACTACACATTTTCCCAAAGCTATTCGTAATATACACATACGTATAGTTTAAAATTGACTATACGAATAACTTTGGGAAAATGTGTGGTCCAGAATGCTTCTCAAGTTTTCTCAATTAGCCTAGTGCTTCTCACATGATCCTAACCCTATACATATATATATATATTTAGGGTAGGGATCCTAAGAGAAGTCCACCCTATTTGAGAAACTTGAGAAGCATTCTGGACCACATATTTTTCTAAGCTTCTCGTAATATATACATACGTATAGTTTAAAATTCACTATATGCATATATGTATATCGAATTATACACATATGTATATAGTCAATTTCAACTATACGTATGTGTATATTACGAAAAGCTTAGAAAAATTGTGGTCCAGAATGCTTCTCAAGTTTCTCAAATAGGGTGGACTTCTCTTAGGATCCCTACCCTATATAGGGTTAGGATCATGTGAGAAGTCCACCCTATTTGAGAAACTTGAGAAGCATTCTGGACCACACATTTTTCTAAGCTTCTCGTAATATACACATACGTATAGTTTAAAATTCACTATATACATATATGTATATCGAATTATACACATATGTATATAGTCAATTTCAAGTATACGTATGTGTATATTACGAAAAGCTTAGAAAAAATGTGTGGTCCAGAATGCTTCTCAAGTTTCTCAATTAGCATAGTGCTTCTCACATGATCCTAACCCTATATATATATAATATATACATACGTATAGTTAAATCGACTATATACATATGTGTATAATTCGATATACATATATGTATATAGTGAATTTTAAACTATATGTATGTGTATATTACGAGAAGCTTAGAAAAATGTGTGGTCCAGAATGCTTTTCAAGTTTCTCAAATAGGGTGGACTTCTCTTAGGATCCCTACCCTATATATATATATATATATATATATATAATACATAAATTATGCATTGTATAAAAATTACCGCTATACCACCGCTATAACCTATATATCATATAGCGGACCTTGACCGCTATTCGATTTTGGACCGCTATAACCTATATATCATATAGCGGACCTTGACCGCTATTCGATTTTGGACCGCTATAACTGCATAGAGTTTGCACGAAACCAAGCGATGGCCGTTTTGGGTGGTTTTTACGGTTTCAAACTGAACCTTGAACACCTTTTTAATTCAAAGTTTGTCATGTGGTTAATGTTTCCTTGCGTCTAATGTGCTACCAACTATGACCACTATTTATTCTTGTTTGATTTCATCACCTCTAGTTGTTACCCTTCTTGATGTACAATCCTGCAGTGGCTGGTTATTCTCAGCATCAAAACTTGCAAATCCGTTGTTTGCACTGCTGGATCCCGAGGTTGCTCACCGCCTGGCTATCTCTGCTGCTGCTTGTGGATTGGCCCCTAAAGAAAAGAGACCTGACCAACAAATACTAGGGCTTGAAGTTTGGGGAAGAAAATTTTCTAATCCAATCGGTCTCTCTGCCGGATTCGATAAAAACGCAGAAGCTGTTGACGGTTTACTTGGATTAGGTTTCGGTTTCGTAGAAGTTGGATCAGTAACTCCTCTTCCACAAGAAGGTAATCCAAAGCCTCGTATGTTCAGATTACGAGACCAAGGGTAAGTATCAAATGGTTTTCCAATTAATGTTTACAGTGGCGATTGATAATAGCTTTTAACCTGTCGTCGTGCTTTGTTTGTGGGCAGTGCCATTATTAACAGGTGTGGTTTTAATGGTGATGGAATAGCCGCTGTTGCAAAACGGTTGGAGGCTCAACACGAAGCCAAACACGGAGGGAAAGCGGGTCCCGGGATTCTTGGGGTCAATATCGGAAAGAATAAAACCAGTGAGGACGCTGCTGCAGATTATGTACAAGGCGTTCATTCACTATCCCAGTATGCCGACTACTTGGTAGCCTCCTTTTTTCACTTGATTTTTATTTGTTTTCTGCTTAAGTTCCGTCTTTTTATATTGAATAGTATGGGTAGATATTCATATCTCTCTTTATCGGGATATGACCGTTTGATTAATTTGCAATGCCGCCAATGCGTTTGGTTAATTATGTTGTAGGTGATTAATGTGTCGTCCCCAAATACCCCCGGACTCCGGCAGCTTCAAGGAAGAAGTCAGTTAAAGGATCTTGTTAAGAAGGTCTGAGATTCAGTCAAACTTCTAATTTTAATCTAGTTGTCTGCTAATTTAGAGATTAAAGGTTATAAGTCCGTCATATTTTTATTTTTTTATTTTTTGCTATACGTAAAGGTTAAAGCAGCTCGTGATGAAATGAAATGGGGTAAAGAAGGTCCCCCTCCACTACTAGTCAAAATTGCTCCAGATTTGTCTAAGCAAGATCTTGAAGATATTGCAGCGGTATTTATATCTGCAACAGTGTGACACAATAATTTTTTTTTTCAAAATAGAGGGTTCTTACTCGTTACATTTTGATATTGTAGGTTGCTCTTGACCTCAGCTTGGATGGTTTGGTATGCTTCTTTATGCAAATGCATAAATTAAAAAATATTCACTTACAGTCTTACATATATATGTTTAATAGGAAAAAAATAGTTATACTTTATAAAATGCCTTTACTTTTGAATTCTAGATTGATTATGAATCTACTTGACATTGGTTTAATCTCACCGAAGATTCAAAAGTTTTCTTGTAGATTATATCAAACACAACAATTTCAAGGCCAGAAGTAGTAGAGATAAACCCTGTGTCAAAGGAAAGTGGTGGACTGAGCGGGAAGCCTCTTTTTAGTTTGTCAAATGACATACTCAAGGACGTGTATGTTCTAACAAAGGTATGGTTGACTTTATAGTGATTGTCCACCGTTGTTTTTTATCTACAAACTTTATACGACATATATATGATATATAAAAATGCCCATTTTTGTTACAAATTTTGCACATCTCGATATATTGATGAGCTGTTCCTGTTTGTTTTTTTTATTCTTTTCAAAGCTGATTTGTAAATTTATAATATATTTTGTTTTGTAGGGAAAGATTCCTTTGGTCGGCTGTGGAGGTGTGAGCAGGTTTGCGCCTCATGTTTGTTTAGAGTTTTTGTCTACAAGTTATGACCGTAACATTTTAGATGATTTAATTACCAAATATTTACTTGATGTAGTGGTGAGGATGCTTACAAAAAGATAAGATCAGGAGCAACTCTTGTTCAACTTTATTCGGCATTTGCATATGGTGGACCTGCCCTTATACCTCAAATTAAGGTATGATGCGGCTCACACTGTTTACTTTTGAATTTGTGGCTCAGTGCTCTGGTAATCATGAGTACCCATTTAGGGAAAACTCATGGCCTCACCAGTAGTCTGCTAACCAGTGGGACAGTGTAAAGTGCAGCCTACATTGGGCAGGTGGACAAGGGTGTAGCTTAAGTGTGGCCAGGCAGTGCCCCAGCCCCCACTATTTTTTCGCTCGTAGTATTAGGTTTACCGAAAATTTTCTAAAACAAAGATTTTGTAGTGTAAATATTGGATTTTTAAGAGTCCGCCCCCCACTGATCTTTAGTTCAAGCTCCGCCACTGCAGGTGGATGAAAAACTTTTGTATATACTTTGGAAATAAATAAATAATTTGTATACGTGATTACAAGAGTTAACATTATTTTGAAATAATATGTATTTTCAACAAAGTTGACGTTGGGGGTTTTATGCATTAATGATACACTATGGATGGATTTCTACCCACTCGATGCATTTGACATTTTCTCTTTTAAGCTAGTTTTGTTTTATTATACCTATCACTCTATTCTATAATCACAAACTTGTATCTTTCTTTTTGCAGGCCGAACTTGCAGATTGCTTAAAAAGGGATGGTTTCAAGTCAGTTTACGAAGCCGTTGGTGCAGATTGCCGGTAACGTGCGAAATTATCACAATCATTATTTATGATTTTGTACACATAAGTTACTGGGAGACTGCCTCTCAGTTGTATTTTTAGCTTCATTCTATTGTTGTAATTTTGTAACTTCAAAAATCTCAGTTATCTTTATTTTTCGTTTTGTTATTGTAAGCAGCGGTTCTGACATTTGAGGGACGAAGGGAATTCACAACGTTGACTAGCGGTGATCCCAGAAATTGTTGACGATAGCGACGAAGAACAGTATGATGCGTTTCAAGCTAATCTTGATGAGGTTTATAGAGTTTTAGTTTGAGCGAAACCATTGCGTTAACTCTTCATTCAAAACCTTGTGTTAGATTTATAGGTTTTGAACCAATTGTAATAATTATTTGAGAATGTTACAATGGGCAACATTGTTATAAACTAAAACTGTTGAATAATGTCATCAGATGATTAATAATATTGTGTCAAATTTATGCGATACAAAATATAAGATAAGTTATATATAACTGTGATTTCATAAAATAACTTCGAAAATTAAAATTTGAATGAATGTTATAGCAGGGGTTTAAAATCATGATTTAAACTTGTTAAATTGGTGTTTGTAAGAACAAAACCTTCTATAAAGGAAATTGGCAAATTGACTTGTTAGAATTGAGAAAGTTTTTGATGATTTGACTTATAAGAGCATCTGCAATGGGCTGTAGGCTATGAATCTTCACGTATAAGTTTTCTACAAAAAGCCGACGGATCCAAAACCCACCCACAAACCATTGTCAATTATCCCTCCCCCTCCCTACAATACCCGACTCCTCCTTCCAGAAACGATTAGTGGCCATAGACCACAAACTTCTCTCTCTTCCACATCGGCCCTCCCTATTTCTACGCCAAGGTCTGTAGAGATACAGTTAAAAAATTAAGTTTTAAAAAAACGGGTTTTATGAGAATATTTATGAAACAATAACATGATTTTATTTTCAATTCAACATTTTCAATTACATCAACCACCCAAAACTACTCCCCCCTCTCTCACACACACCCAGCCACCATAAGCCTCCCCCCACCACTATCGACCTCCACCGCCTCCTCCAATCCCGATCACCTCCAAAATGAAACCCTACGGGCCAACCCCTGGATCATCGGAACCGGTTGATTTTTCAAATAAGTGTAACCGGACAACCAACAGTAATGGTTCCATCCGATTTTTCACAATTCGATGATTTTAGGGTTTCACATGAGCAAAGAATTTGTCCAATTTTGCAAGAATTTTTATAGTACGTTTTGTGATTACCCATTTGTTCTAGTGATATATTTTTAAGTTCTTGAGTGTTTTCTTGATTTGCTTCAGTTATGTGGTTGCTATGTTTACTATTATTTTACACATTTGATTCAGTTATGTGACTGCTTTGTTTTCTTGATGGTGGGAGATGGTTAATGGTGGCAGGTCATGGTGGTTGTGTGTGTGACGGAGGGAGAGAGAGTGAATTGAAAAGCGGGGGGAAGGGGGTTGCGGTGGTGGTTGAAAGGAGAGAGAAAAGGGGTGGGGTGGGTGAGTTTTATTTGTTTTTTTTTAAATAAATTATTGTTGTATTAAGATAGGAAAAAGACAATACTACCCTATATGGGGTTTTTTTGGTCAGATTTAACCATAAAACTTAACTGAGTTAGGGCTAAAGGACATAACGTGCAAGAGTTTGAAAACATCAAGTACGTTTTTACACGTTTTAAAGATAAAGAATATAGTTTGCAACTTGGTGTTAACATAAAGGACGACTTTTGTAATTTAGTCATCTAGAGATTCTGAACTTCAAGGACCAAAAGTGCAAAAACAAAAACCAAAGTGCATAAAGGTAAACTACAGCCGAAAATGGTCGTTTGAAGGAACAAGGGTTTGCACGGTGTGAATAGCATAAGCCGACAATCAATTTTTCTACGTTAAACAACAACAATTGCGTACAATTTCTTCCTCAACAAACAACAAATGCACACTCATTCATTCCCCTAAACACCAATTCAATTTCACCATATCCCACTCATAAACAACAACAAACGAGATTTCAATTATTCTACAGCATATTCGCCAGCCTGAAGAACAGAATCATTTTAGAAAGATGACAGGAAGAATCGGATTGAGATTCATGAAGGAATGCTTGAAACAGAAGCTGAAATCAATAGCGGCTCCCATTGCTACAACCAGACATTATACTTCTTCTTCTTCAACCTCTGCTGTTAAACCCAATCCCCCTCATTCTTCCAGAAAGGTGACTTTTTTTTTAATCTTTAGAACACACATAATACTTTTGACTTTGACTTTGACTTTTGATTGTGCTTTATGTAAAATGATATGAATAGTTTAATGCTTTGGAAGACAATTAATTTAAGAAAAAAATTAGATTAATGATGAAAGCTTAAAGCTTTTAGACAGTTATGGATCAGGGAATTTTTTATAATTTGTTTGGATTTAGGGTTTTTAATTACTGTTTTTTTTTTGAAACTGTAGGGTAGGTTACTTACAGGAGCTACTATTGGACTGGTTATAGCTGGAGGAGCTTATGCCAGCACTGTGGATGAAGCGACATTCGGGTACTTAATTTTGATATTCTTTTTCGAATACGGGTTATATTGTTTCGAATGAGTTGATTGTTAGATGATACGGTATGATTTGTTCTATCCTTTTCGAAAAATGATAGCATAGGTGATGTTGGCATGACGGTTACAAGTTAATTCATGTTAGTTAAGACTTAAGAGTAGTTAAAGTAGGTGTAGGGAAGAGCAAGTTTTGTCTTTTAGTACAATTAAGGGTGGAAAAAGACATTTTAAGAATAACGAATAAATATCAGTTATTTTCGGGGCGGTGTGGATTAAACAAAATTATCATCATCATCATCAACATCATACTCAGTAAATCCCACCAATAGCAAAGCTAAGGTAGGGTCTGAGAAGGGTAAGATGTCGACAACCTTGCCTCTACCCCGTTGGAATAGAGAGGCTGCTTCCAATGAGACCCTCGGCTCGATAGTAGTTTTTCATCAAGCCTTGGACAAAAAATGTTGCTTTGGTTATGAAGTAGTGCTTGGAAAATATATTTTAGAGGTGGTAAGTATAAGGAAATTGACTAGTGAGTTTTGATGGTGAATATAACTTACTTTTCTGCCATTGTACTGGGAAAAGGAAGATTAACGTCAAAATGTCCCAACATTAGTGCCTTCACGTGTACGTGGACTAATTGGAAAGGATCATGAAACGTCAAAATGTCCCAACATTAGTGCCTTTACGTGTACGTGAACTAATTGGAAAGGATCATGAAAGGCGTATGCTTTGTAAATAACATACTTAACATACAGTTGCTTATGTTTTCTTCTTTTTGAGCCTGTTGTTCATATATAGATCATAAGAAAAATAGAATTTTTTCATACGCGGTTAAGATCACGGATAGACTGGGCATATATGATTGAGAAAATGTATTGAAATGGGTAGTTGGTCAATTAGGAAAACAGAAGGAGTGCTTGTTTAGGGCAGTCAAAAGGGTTGTGTCATATTAGGTTGACCCATTGGAGGATTTTCATACCCATTTTGTCTTTTTATCTTAGTTCTTTATATTATAAAGATTTTAACACCAATATATGTATCACATAAAAGCAAATAAAGTTATGCAATGTTGAAATAATGAGCTCATCACAGTAAGGAGTTACTGTATATACGAACATCAAAAAGTTTCTGATAGAGTTTTTTTTTCTACGTTTTATAAAATGCTTAAAACTTGATGTTTACTTCTAAAATAATAAATTTACTAAAAAAAACTCTACTTATACCTCTTGCGGAAAAAAAGAAAAACCCAACCTTTTTCTAAAGGTAGATGAGTATTCTTACCTAGGTAGTTAAAAGGCTCAAGGTGCAGAGGGTGAGTTTGTTGTCCAGGAGCAAGACGCTTAAAAAGCGCACCCCCAGACATGTACAGTGCACAGCCATTCATGCAATTTTTAGCTGTTTAGACTTGTTTTCGGATGGTTTAGACTGTCTTTTGGCTTGTTTAGACTGGTTTTTGGCTAGTTTAGATTGTTTGAAACTACTTTTGGCCGGTTCAGACATTTTTTGTTGAGGACAGTTTTTCTTTGGTTCAGCACACCTTTGCGCTTTGTTACATTCTCTATTTTTGCTGCACCTCGCCTGGGCGCACGCCTTTAACTACATAGGTTCTTGCTATAAATGCTTACGCACTATCAGTATTAAGGAGAATATATTGAGTACAATGAGTGAATGATGGGACATAGATCAACTGCATCGACACTAGAATACGGAAGAATCAAATGAGGCTAGCTTAGGGTTGACTAGATTAGTAATATCTTCATCCGTCTTAGTGAAGACGTTTTTTACAACTTGTTCTATTAGTATGGGAGTTGGGGCTTTGGTTGATTTAAAGTTGGTAAGTGAGATTAAGTGGGTTTTCAAGCCGGTTGCTGGCTGTAGAGTTGGGGCTTTGGTTGATTTGAAGTTGGTAAAAATGGATCCAAACCGCTTGGGTTTCGGCGGAGGATACGGATGTTAAATTACTTACCGTAAAAGACACAAGGATGATGATTGTGAGAACAGTAAATTCAAATGAATATGATGATAGGAGATATGTGTAACACCCTCATCTAGTGTCTGTTTTGCGATTGTAGCTATTTGTCCATGTAAAAGATGATTAGTAGCTGTTATAGGAACCTAAGGTTATTTAATTTGTTTATTGGGCGTTGCAATTTAGTTTTTCATGTAGATTAACACCAAATGTCTTAGCTCACAAAACACAATGGTTATATTATTTCTTCCCATTCTCAACCTCCTAACAGTCGAGTAAATTGATCGTAATTCAAAAGAACTACTAATATTCTTGGGCAAGGAAAAAAGATAGTCCTCTACTGAGGGTAATACACGTAAATCATCATCATCATCTTCGTCTTGAGTTAATTTTCCACAATCTGGCTTTTTCCAAAAGTGTTATGACAACCACTATACTTTTTTGTTTCCTTGGTGAATTATCTAAAGGATCACCATTTGCATATCTAAAAACATGTACCAGGATATGAAGATATGCACATGTATAAACATTAGAACGTCGCTTCTCTTTGGGATCAGTAGGAAGTTAAGTGAAATTAAGTTTCTGATTCAAGAATTAAATTGATATCCTCTTTTTTTTTCGAACAAACATATCTCTAAAAAATGGATCTTGTTGCTAGCATATCAAGTTTAGTGGTAGTATGCTTATAAATATACACATAACATATAGAACAGGGTTTTTTTTTTTAATTTTTAAAAGCAGGGTACCAAGGAATATGGACAAGGAATCTAACATTGTAAAACAACTATATTTGATTAATAAATATTTTTTTTGTGGTGGTGTATAATTGTATATACACATTAAGATTTATGTAACATTTTAAATATGTTCCATAAAGTTACATTTTTTTGATTTATTTATTTATTATTATTATTATATTATTATTATTATTATTATTATTATTATTGTGAAAACTACTTATTTGCATTATCACTATGAAGAGTTAATAATTATCTTGCTAAACTGCTTTTGTACATATGGTAATTCTACCAAAAAAATTATATTAGGTAAACGTCAAAATCTAAAAGTGAGATACCTTGCTTGGGTGAAGTCTTTTATGCATCTGGTCACCTACTAACTTATCACAAATTTGTATACGTTATATGGGGGTGAGTTTGTTCATGTTTCCAAATGCTTTTTGAGAGTTTGGTTGAGGCGGGATATTGTTTGTTTAGACTTGAATAGAAAGTAGTTGTCTATGGTCTTTCTTAGCTCAAGTTCATCATTTCGGTAGTAAGTTGGATATAGTGACAGTGGATTTCTTTTGTTAAACAAGGATGCAAAAATCATGTAGCTATGCCCTTTATCTAGTTGGCAACTACTAAATGCATAAGAGAAAGCAAAACAACTTATATTATTATACTATCAGTTTTTATTAAAGTTAAATGAAAAGCATTTGTCCGGGGTGATCTTGTCATGGTTTGTGGAACCATGGATTTTATATGGGGGTGTATAACTAGTAGAAAAAGAAGAAAGTAAATGATAAGGCTAATTTGATTGGTGTCTTTGATGATAAGAATTTCAAGCTCGCTTAATGTTGTTGTCATAGTTATTAAAGGCTCTAAGCGCACTCAAGGCGCATAGGTCTCGCCTGGGCCTAGTCGCAAAGCGCAAAAAAGCGAGGGCCTGAGAAAAATTAAGCGCATAATGAAAAAAAGTTAAAAATATATCATGTATTAGAAAAAGAATACTATTCTTCAAATAAAATAAACAAAATCTATTATGTAAAACTATATATCATCTATTTAGAACCAAAAGTTCTAAAAATATTAGTGTATTAGTGTAGAAAAGTAGTTTTCCTTAGATAAAAGTAGAAATCTGGCTAGAATTTTCTCGGAATTTAGAGAATTTAGCCAGAAACTATCCGGAATCTAGGAATCTCGCTAACAACTATGGTTGTTGTTCTACCCAATTTTCTTTCTCCCAATAAGATGTACCTTGATAACACCGTACCCAATCTGCTTCAGAATGATGTAGGAGAATTGTGTCATGATACTTCGTTGACGGGGGAATCTTATCTATTTCATCTTAGTTTATATTTTCATCTTTCTTTCTCATTTACGACTTCTATATTATTACGGTATATGAAATTTGGGATCTTATTAGGAACCTAAATTTCTTAGGGATCTTATTAGGAACCTAAATTTCTTAGGGATCTTACATGTTTTGAAAAAACATTATTCTAATCATATTATAGTATTCATATTTTTCTTGGGCCTATATCAAAGCTATTTCCATAGCTCTTTAGGTTCTTCAGTTATGGTCTTGGAGTAAATTAATAACACATTTATTTTCTTTCTACACCTTAGATCTTTTGTTGTCTGTTTTAGGCCTTCGTTAGTGTTAGTTGATCATCTAATCAGTCTTATCACATGTTTGTACAAACCTTTGCTTGGCTCCTAAAGCTCATGGTGTCAAATAAATAAGACATTTCTGTTTTTTAATATTTGAGTTGATGTGTAGTTTAGTAGGCAAATTTGCATACTACAAGATAATTTTGCTTGTATAGACAACTACATTGAATCTATTGATAAACAATAATTCACATGAGTAAGATACTTTTGCAGTGGCTGGCTCTTTAATGCAACAAAAGTCGTAAATCCGTTATTCGCATTACTGGATCCAGAGGTTGCTCACCGTCTAGCCGTCTCTGCTGCAGCTCATGGGTGGGTCCCTAGAGAAAAAAGACCCGACCACCAAATACTAGTGCTTGAGGTTTGGGGAAGAAGGTTCTCTAATCCAATCGGTCTATCAGCCGGATTCGATAAAAACGCGGAGGCTGTCGAAGGTTTACTCGGATTAGGTTTCGGTTTCGTAGAAGTTGGATCCGTAACTCCTATTCCACAAGAGGGCAATCCAAAACCTCGTATGTTCAGATTGCGGGACCAAGGGTATTAACAATTTAATTATTAGTCAAATGTTTTTCTTAATAATTAAAAACCTAATTATTGTTTATTATAATTTGTTTGTGGGTAGCGCAATAATAAACAGGTGTGGGTTTAATAGTGAAGGAATTGTTGCAGTTGCAAAACGGTTGGGTGCTCAACATGGTAAGAGAAAACTAGATGAAACGTCAAGTACTTCGATATCTTCGAATGATGATGTCAAACATGGGGGAAAAGCCGGTCCCGGGATTCTTGGGGTTAATATTGGAAAAAACAAATCCAGTGAAGATGCTGCTGCAGATTATGTACAAGGCGTACATACATTATCACAGTATGCTGACTATTTGGTACCTTCTCGTTTTCCATAAATATTGTATATTTGACTCAGGAATTTCACCTCCATTTAGGGTTGCAAACAACCTAACGACTTTGTTCGTATTCGTTTGTTAAGGAAATATACGTGTTCATGAACTCTTCATGAATACTTACCGAACTAGGTTTTATGTTCGTGTTCTTTCGTCAAGTAAATGAACGTGTTCGTCTTTGTTCGTGTTCATTTGTTAATTTTAGGTAACGGACGTTCATGAACACAAAATAATGTTTATAAACACAAATGGAAACACACGAACACAAACAAGCGTTCATGAATAGAATATATAATACACTGATTAAATATTTTATTTGTCAGAATTTAGAAGTACTTAAATAAAATATGAAAACTAAAAACACCAATGAACTATCAAACATAAACGAACATGTTACGAACGTTCACGTACATAAACGAACGTGGCCTTTGTTCATGTTCGTTCATTAACTAAACGTATGAAATTTCTTTTTTCGTATTTGTTCGTTTATTAAACGAACGAACACAAACGAAATTCCCACCGAACGGTTCACTGTTCGCTGAACGTTCGGTTCCTTTGCAACCCTACCTACATTCCTAATTGGAGATGTGCTCAGTAGATAATATATTAATGTTGCAGGTAATTAATGTTTCATCACCCAATACACCTGGACTCCGCCAGCTTCAAGGAAGAAAACAGTTAAAGGACCTTGTTAAGAAGGTTTGGAATTACGTCAAAAATGTTCGGTTTTAATCTAGTTGTAAATCATTCGTTGCTAGAAGGAGTATAAATAATCACATTTTTTCGATAATTAAAGGTTCAAGCAGCGCGTGATGAAATGCAATGGGGTGAAGAGGGCCCACCTCCATTGCTAGTAAAAATTGCTCCGGACCTGTCTAAGCAAGATCTTGAAGATATTGCAGCGGTATTTAAATTTGCTACATAAGACTTTTTGTTCATTTGTTTTCGGGTTCTTACGTGTTACGTTTTTATATTGTAGGTTGCTCTTGCTCTCCGCTTGGATGGTTTGGTATGTTTTTGCTTTAATCTCACTAAGGTTTCAAACAACAATTATCAATCATGGACCTTGTTATATAATATATTTATATATATATATATATATATATATATATATATATATATTTAAATGTATATAAATGTATACTTTTTTGTAGATTATATCTAATACAACTATTTCAAGACCTGAAGAAGTGCAGAGTAATCCTGTGTCAAAAGAAACCGGTGGACTAAGCGGGAAACCGCTTTTTACTTTATCAACCAACATCCTAAAGGATATGTATATTTTAACAAAGGTACATTTAGCTTCATAAGTGTTATCTTTGTTTATATATCTGTGACTGTTGTGGTTTTTGTTCCGGTTTTGTTATCTGAATGTACACATTTTTCTTGTTTTTAGGGAAAGATTCCTTTGATCGGGTGTGGAGGTGTGAGCAGGTTCGTGTCTGCTTCGCATCTTATTCTTGTAAACAAATATAAATTATAACTATAAAGTTACTAGATGAATAGTTTTACTAAATGTTTTCTTGATGTAGTGGTGAGGATGCTTACAAAAAAATAAGAGCAGGAGCAACTCTTGTTCAGCTTTATACAGCATTTGCTTATGGTGGACCCACCCTTATACCTCAAATAAAGGTATCTTGTTTCATAAATATTATCATGAATATCTGTAGTGGCGGAGCTTGAACGAAAATTTAGTGGGGCCGGACTCTCAAAATCTAAATCAGCGGGGACAGACTCTTAAAAATCTAATATTTTACTTTAAAAAAATTGGGATTTTTTTTTGTTATAACTAACACTACGAGGCGAAAAATCAGTGGGGGCCGGGGCACCCCCGTGCCACCATAAAGCTCCGCCCATGAATAATGAACAATGAGGTATCGACTGCCTAAACCCTGAACCCAAAACCTTAAAATCTGTTTTTGTTCGTTTTGCAGGCTGAACTTGCACAATGCTTGGAAAGGGACGGGTTCAAGTCGGTTTATGAAGCTGTTGGTGCAGACTGCAGATGATCAATCATATGCCAATTTTGTGATGGTTTTGTAAAGATAAGCGACCGGATAGATGCATCTCCATAAACATATTTACACCTTCATCCTGAAGCTGTAGTTTTCGGGACTTAGAAAATTATGAATTCTTCCCTTTATTATTATTTATTTTATTTTATTTTATTTTTTTTTATAAGATGTTTTGAGAGAGTAGCTGTTCACAATTTTGATGTTTGATTGATGCCCATAAGATGTTTCATGACAGCTACATCAATTTTTTTTCATATAATTTATTGCAAATGCGTGACGTATGGGACTCTTAAGCACGTGGTATATTTTATTAAATTTCGTTTTAGTTTTCTCCAATATTCTAGTTTTGGAATTTAGGCTAACCATGCTGAAATAGAAAACAACTTAACTTTATGTTGATTTTTCACCATATGACACATTAATCTTAAAACCTAAGTTCTAAGTTTCATGCTCATAGTTAGCTTGTTAAAACCTTGCTAGCAAAAAGTCTCACATGAGTTGGAGACAAAAATAACTTGCTTGTTGTTTTGGTCAAAAATCACAATAAGGATAATATAACTAAATCTGATTTTGTGAGGTTGAGTCCTTACGTGTAAGACAACTGAATGAACAAATATGGAATGTAAACGATGATGAACACAGAGATTAATACGAGGAAAAAGCCCTAGATGAATGATTGATCTCCGGCATAAAAACATCGGATAGTGAAAACTATTACTATCAACTATATTGCATAAAAAGATTATAATTTTGGATGATATTGAGCTTGTCACAACGAATTCTAGTGTGTGTGTTTGAGAGAGTTTTGCAAGAGTAGCAGAAGTGTTGTACGTAAAAGTGTGCCAGTGTGTGTCTAAGCTCAATATCCTGATTATATTTAGCTAAAAATCTAATTAACTAACTATCCGCAAATCTTGCATGCATCCCACAATCACCACAACGTCTTTCTTGCTCCATTTGCACGTGCAAAATATAAGCATATTCTGCGAGATTCCCGCATAGAACAAGTCCACTTCGCGATACACCTGTGAATACAAGCTAAGAACATAGGAAACAATTGTTAGACAACATTAATAATAATAAAGATCATTGATCCTCAGACTGCCTGTACCGTTCGTGAAGGATAAATGATCCAGGTCAAAACATTAATAATAATACATGATCCATAGTATTAAAATCTAAGCCCTAACACTTGTATAAAACTTAAGCTTATTTCTTTGTATACTGGTCCGGTTTTGGTCTTTATGCAAAAACCAAAATAAACATCTTTAAAAAGTGGATATAATATATAGTGGGAAGCTTGAAAATTTCCACTGGGGGTCGGAAGTCATCGGACCTAAAAAAAATTTATAGAACCGGGGATTCGAAACGTATATACCTAAAAAGTTCTATACCGAATGTACATACGTAACACTACTTAGCGAAAAGTTCAGGGTCCCCCACCCCTTGAAAGCTACACCCCTGATAATATATGTAAGTGATTTGGGTTTGACATTGCCTCTTTTGCCTTGTATAGTAAGGAAAATCACGAAATTGCCCTTTAACTAGTCAATTTTGCAAAACTAGCCCACTCAAGCGTCCAATGTTTTAAAAACCGATTTCTTATCATGCCAGGTTGGGCTAAAAAATGGTTCAACTGGTTAAACCAGGTTAACTAATTAACTCTATAATACCAACATGAATCCCAACCAACAAGTTGCTGGAATGAATAAATGTCAGAAACATATTAAAAACTACACATTATAAATCACATTCGAAAAAATACCCCAAAATAGATCAAACCTACATATAAAGTATGGCAGAATCAAAATTTAATAGTGACACATACCAGTTCAAAAAAGTGAAACCAGTAGCAGCACAACGGCGTACCTGAAATATTGAAACAAACCGGAAGCCACAAAGTGATGAAGAGTTGAAGACAAAGGGATGAAATGATGATTGTTGCATCGATTGCACTGTACACCAAGAAAGACTGATAGGTTAGGTTATGGAGTAAACTAGTGGGCCCGATAAAATTGTTAAAAACAACCCCAAAATTTACCTTGGGCCGGTAGCGGTTTACTGGTTTGAACCGGTATTTCGCATTTTACCGGCGTTACAAATCGCATGCCGTTTCCAGGTTTAACCGAGGTGTTTCGTACCGGCTAACCATCTGGAATCCGGTATTACCGGCCGGTACAAACCGGTTTTTAAAACATTGCAAGCACCTCTTTAAGCCTTCTCACCGAAATCGAGGCTGCTGTGGCGGCTCTACAAAGACTTTTCAAATGAACCAACCACGGTCAGCATGTATTGTAAAGGCTTAGAGAGGCTTCAATATTTATTTTTTATATATTTTCCACCTTCATTTTAAAAAAGGTATAATTTTTTCATACAGTAATATTTTTTTTTAAATTACACCAAATTAAAGATGATAAAAGCATCTTTAATTTGTGTATTTATTTTTTAAATATCCTCGTATGAAAAAGTAATAACCGTTTGAAAATTTTCAATATACATTTTCCATCACGATTTTCAAACGGGTATAACTTTTCATACGATGATATATATATATATATTTTTTAAATTACACCAAATTAAAGATATTTTTATCATCTTTAAGTTGGTGTAATTAAAAAAAATATTACCGTAGGAAAAAGTTATACCTGTTTAAAAATCATGATGTAGAATATATTAAAAAACAAAATATGTTGAGGCCTCTCTAGAGCCTTTACAATACATGTTGAAGCCTCTCTAGAGACTTTACAATACACGTGACAGACCGTGATTGGTTCATTTGAAGAGTCTTCGTAGAGCCGCTACAGAAGCCTCGATTTCAGTGAGAAGGCTTAGGGAAACACTACAGTTGGCAAGTTATGCAAATTTGACTGGTAAGGCCAATTTCGTGATTTTCCCTATATAGTATCTTCAGTAAATTTAGAGAATTGCCATAATTGTATAAACATATGTATATATTGCTTTAAATATGATATATAAAGTAGTTATAATATCGATATATCACCCCACTCAGCTAATAAATTTGACATGTATTACATACAAATACTTATGTAGTTTTTGCAAAGTTCTACTTAAAATTGGTTTCGTATTGAACGTGTTATATATGTGTGTTCATTTAAGGCTATGGGGTATGGTTCCTCTTTCTCCCTCATCGTCCACCTTAGCGTCACATCACCCTCTCCTTCAACCTCATCATCCTTCCCCCAAATTGAGGTGTGGTTCCCCCTCCCCTCCCCTTCCATCTTTTATTCATTTTATTTACATTAATTAAATAAAAAAAGTACATAATAAAAAAACAAACGCATAATTAAAACGACATGATTAAAGGACATAAAAAACTTATCCTTAACCATGTGGAACAATTCGTAGCATTTGCCAACGTGAATTAACTCGTAGCATTTGTCATGGCGGAATGTGGTTAAAAGTTCATGACCCTGAGTCGTTTGGTATACGTGACGTGCCTCGTCCATAGCCTCCTCCTTGGTTACTGTGTCTCCGCGATTGATGGCGTGCATGTAGAGTTGCTCAAATACTATAACATATTGGCTCAATAGCTTCCATTTCGAACTGAGTGCGTGTACGTTGTGATCGGTTTCACCCATTTGTTTCTTGGGGGGATAGGGGGATTTTCCCCGTTTGCACCGATGAAAGGGCGGGGGGTGTTCCTTGTCGGGGTCCCGTGCCACCTTAGCTCCACGTTCACCTTTCTCGGCCAACACCCCATCGCCTAAGAAGCAAGGATACATTACGAAGTGCGAAACCACACAATGCATTATAGACGGTTATGTAATTGTTTTACTTTTTCTCTCTCGCTACTTTGATTATCTTCATAGTGCTATATACAAGTAGATTATATGGTTTTTACAGTTCTCAAACAGTTCTTAACATTATAAATGTTCTGAACCGAATATTAAATGTTCTCAAACAGTTATCCGGCACAACTGCAACTCCGGCGCCACTGCAACTCCGGTAGTTGCAGGTTTGTGCCGGAGTTGCAGGTGGCGCAAGAGTTGCAGGTTATGCCGGAGTTGCAGGTTTGTGCCGGAGTTGCAGCTGTGCCGGACTTGCAGGTTTGTGCCGGAGTTGCAGGTTGTGCCGGAGATGGTGCCGGACTTGCAGATTTGTGCCGGAGTTGCAGGTTGTGCCGGGGATGGTGCCGGACTTGCAGGTTTGTGCCGGAGTTGCAAGTTGTGCGGAGTTGTAGGTGGTGCCGGAGTAGCAGGTTGTGCCGGAGACGGTGCCGGAGTTACAAGTGCCATTTTGGAAGAAAATGGCAAATGTGCCCAAACCTCAGGGACGGAAATGGCAATTTACTCTTTCAAAAATAACTCATCTAACGTCATAAAGTAACTAAGTTAGGCATTTGGATGAAAATGGCAAAAAGGTACAAACGTGGGGGGCAAAATGGTACCAAAGTGTCATTTTGGACAAAAATGACAAATGTGCCCAAAACTCAGGGACGAAAATGACAATTTACTCTCTTTTTAATCAGAACAAGTTCTTTTGGTTGGTAATGAGTTGAATAATAAAGAATAACTAAATCAATTCTTGTGTGGAGTATCATTGTCACGAAAGAATTCGACCATTTCAATCTTAGTCTTTACTAATTCGGTATATAAATCTCTAATCTAACATGTTAATAATAAATTAAATGATTATAACTTAAATACTTTAAGCAGGGTAGTCACATCTGACATCTAATGTATTCCAATGTAAACATGAGATCTAGAATATCCCATATCAATAACAAATAGGTTAATAGTATAATTGTATAGTAATATTTAATGTGTAAACTTCTAAAAATATTTTTAGTATAAATATAAAAAAAATCGTACCCTAGTTATTTCCATATGTACCTTTACATGCCAACATTAGACATATTGACAAGTTAATCGCGTGTGTAATGTTTTCTTATGTAAAAATGAAACCTAGCCAATGGCGAGTACATTTTTTTTAGAGGGCAGGATACGGATGATAAATCAAATGACAAGATAGATGTTTCTTTGTCTCCATCATCACTTTAGTAAGGTCGATGATACTCATTAAAACAAGAGAATAAAATGGTAAATAAATGAATGAATATATATAAGAGCAATCTTCCAACCGAAGCCCATCAAATAAAGATATACAATGGTAAACTATCTAAAATGAAAGAAAGGTGATTCTATAGAAAATGGATTCATACAAAAATGAGTTAAAAGATTATAAAAATATATGTGCATGGATCATTGTATAAACACAGCTACCAGAATAAGGATGACTCACACCATGCATGTTGATCACTTAATATTCCACCGAGAAGCATGATTACATTTGGATTCAATAATGAAGAAAATAGGAAAGCATGGTTACATTTAGATTCAATAATGAAGGAAATAGGACGTTGAAGACTTACTATGGTCGCCTATGGAGATTGGAAAATGGGACCAAAATTATTTAACGACAAATTTGGATAATTGGCAGACTACTGAAGTATTATCATGTTATCAGCAGAATAACTTGATCATATCCATCTCTACTAGGTAATAATACCTATACACCAATTTAAAAGGAAACTCAAAAAGACTTGCAGTAGACTTTAGGATTTATGTGATTGGGTTTAACACTATTATTATACTTTTTGTATGGTGGATAGAGGCTCTCTCTCCCATCAACATAAATCCGCGATTGAACCTAGCAAATTGTATAATTTAAAAAGGGCTCTCACTATTCTTCATTATTAGAGCATTTACATCCATTTCACTATATTTTCACCCTAAATTACATTAAAAACACTACATTTTTTTTCTCTTTTTCAATTAAATAATATTTTTTATATCTTTATCATTATCTTTTCTCTCTCTCCCACTCACAACTACTTTCAAAATATATTAAAAAATTATATGGGTGAATAGTGTCCCCCCAAATATACAGATGAACAGTAATATTTTCTCTCTCTCCACTCACAACCACTTTTTATACTCTTTATATTATAAAACCTCACTCACAGAATTTAGTGGAAGGGATGCGAATGTTTTTACATCTTATTTTCACACTTTTTTTTTCACTTTATCTCGATATATATATCTATGTATGTGTAGAGAAAGATAGAGAGAAGATATGTGTGAATATTAACACATTAACTTCTAGAATTTTTAGTGCAAATATAACTTAATATTGTAATTTACTTTTTTTTCAATGTCTTTATGTTATTATACCTTTACATATCAACTGGTAACATATTACATTACTATATTGCTATATAGTGTCAGACTAAGATGAGGAATAGTGGCAGATAGCTCTCTGATATTATTCTCTCATCTTAGTAATGTATATATAGTGTTTGATACCATTCTCCCATCTTAGTAACGTATATGCACATGTCTGTCACCATTCCCTATCTTAATAATGTATATATAGTCTGGTACTCTCCCATTGGTCCATGCATATTACGATTTTAACCCATGTTAAAAATTACAAATTTCGCCCCTACTCAAAATTACGATTTTGCCCCTGGTTAAAATTACAATATTTCCATCGCTTTAGCATTTGGTAAATTACGATTTTACCTCACCCAATATTACAATTTTGCCCACAGTTAAAAATTATTGTATTGACATCTTTTAGTTTTTTTTAAAGGTGTGTGGCGGAATAGCGTCAGGCTGCTGCATGACACTCCCTCATTGGCCCGAGTATGTTACGATTTTCCCCTAGTTAAAAATTACGAAATTTTCCCAGTTCAAAATAACGATTTTTGCCCTTAGTTAAGATTATAGTATTGCCATTGCTTTAGCTTTTGCCCAATTACGATTTTACCCCAATAATTTTTCTAGCAAATCTATGATAGTGTTTTTTTAATTGGTTAAGAAATATTCGGCCTACCGCCCCACAATGCGGGCGAGACATCCGCTAGTTCGTATTACATAATTTAAACATGTTAGTCACATGTAATGTATTCCTTTGTAAAAATGAGGCATATCATATCCTATCCTTTTTTTAAATAACTAGTGGGAGCCCCGCGCTTTGCGGCGGGCTTTCGGTCGATATTGGTGCAATCCTTATGTGCTTTATATCGATAGAAAACCATAACAATACCAGTTTCGGTGTTGCTTGGTCTGTTCGAGCATGCATTTTATCGAATTGTACATAAAATTATGCAAGTCACAACAGTGCATTTGGAATTTAAAAAAAATGTTATGTTATATTATTACTAAAAAACTGAAAAGGGTAGACGGCGTCATTTAAAAAACCCGATGTTATACGGTATTGGTACCGATGTTCGAATGGTATTGATCCGTTGATTTGGTTCGTCCACTAAAGATCCCAAAAAGTTAACTGTATTTGACCCATAAGAAAAAACTTTTATCGAATCGTAGATACAGATAAACACATGACAACGATATATCTAGAGTTTTATAAAACGTTATACTACATTACTATAAACATGACACTGTTTTGATAATATCTACGTTTATGATTCGACCACATATACATTGTTACTCATAACCCGAGTGAAATTTATACGTACACATAGATAAAAGCATACATGTCGCCGAGAACATGTTAAGAACTTTAAAAATCATCATATAATATAGTTAAAGGTAGTATAATAATAAAATATACAAACCCAAAAAAACATTAAATAATAATAAAACCCAAAATAAATCAAACAAAGAAAAAAAAAGTAACAATCGATCAAGTTAAAATCAAAATCAGAAGATGACAAAAACCACAGAGTAGGTAAATATTTGATGTCTTTTAATTTAAAAGAAATTAAAATAAAAATTAAAATAGTAACTTAACCTTGCATTGCATTCTTCTTACAGCTGTACTCAACATTCAATTAGGTAAATATTTTTTTTTTTTTTTTTGAGAAAACCGGATTTGAAACCCATTTGTTGACTAGAATGCATAACATTCTCCATTGTCTCTATTTGTGTCTCCCTACCGTCAGTAATTCACCGCCACACACCAACACCATCACCGCCGACAACGCCCCACCTCTCATCCGACCACCTTCTTCTTTACGACTTCTCCACCAAGCCCACCAACCTACTGCCGTACTGGATCCGAAAGCAGTTCATCACTGCGTCCTGCAAACAACCCCGACCACCGATCAATCACCAGATCTGGAAGGAGTTCGTCGTCTCCTATGACTCGTTTATTGTTATGCAAGTGGAGTCGGTTTTAGTCGGAGTTGTGCAACTTGTTGATGGAAGTTGTGGTGGGGAGAAATATCTAAACGGTGGAGAAAAGCCATATGGCCGGCCGCCGGCGCAGTTGAGGGGCCATGATGGATTGGTGGGTGTGGTGGTACGGTGGTCGTTAGGGTGTTTTTCGCAAACCACGACAACCCACCACCTGTCAGTCCCTACTCGCCCAGAAAGACCGTTTTCCATGTAGCAATAGCGGGTGCGGTGGTTGTGGCGAGCATTCGATGGCAGCTCTGCATAAGACGGTAACCGATCAGGCGGTCACCGCTGTACCCCACCACATGCAACCACCGTCGTCCGCCGCCACACATCAGCCGGCGAGGTTGTCCCAAACCACCACAACCTACCACCTGTCAGGCGGTAGTCGACCAGAATGACTCCTTTCCAAGTAGCAGTACCGTTTGAGGTGGTGCCGGCGAGCGTTTGGCTGTGGCATGTGCATATTCGTAATTTTCTTTGATGACGCAAGTTATGAAGCAGGTGAACGACTTTTAACCGCAGTTGGTAAATGGCCGGCGAGCGTTTGGCTGTGGCATGTGCGTGTTCGTAGTTTTCTTTGATGAGGCAAGGTATAAAGCAGGTGAACGGCTGTTCACCGCAGATGGTAAATGTTTAGAGATAATAATAATAATAGGTTAATAGCGTTGTTGTATAGTATAATTAGCACGCTAACTTCTAGAATATTTAGTGTAAATATAATTTAATAGTATATCCTAATGTACTTTTTCTTCAAATACGGAATGTTAAGACTTTACATATCAACATGCTAGCCTATTAAATATTTGAACAACTTAGTCACGTGTACGGCAATTCTACGTAAAAATGAGTCCTAACAAATCATATAATAAAAATAAAATTAATAGGTTAATAACGTAGTTGTATACTTGTATAGCTATATATATTAACAAGTTAACTTCAAAAACTTTCAGTCTAAATATAATTTAGAGTAAACCGTTAAAATGTTCTATGAGTTTTGAGTAGTTTTACTAATATAGTCTAAATGTTTCATTTATCGTCATGGATTCAAAAAGGCTCAACTATTGTTTTTTAGTCCAACTGACTTAACCTCATCTATGTTTCTTAGTTAGTCAAAGGAGTATTTTTGTCATTTCCTGTATTATTTAATTAAACCTTTTAACCCACCCTCTTTATATTATATTATATTTATATGTTAAAGACTCTTTAAAATCTTCAAAACACAAAACAATCTAAACCCTAACCACCATCACTGTCACACCCCAAACGATGACATAAACATCAGGGCGGGACGAAATAGATTGCTCAAGACATATAACTTTCTAAATGTAGCAATAATTAATTAACTCGATTTCATTGATAACTACATGGTACATTGTCTTGAAATAGAAATGCAACAGGGAAAGTTCAAATACGACAATTAAAAGAACGTAAAGTTAAATGTGTTTCTAAAATTCATCCAACTAGATTTTTAAACGTTATTTCATTAATTTCCTGCAATGTATATTAAAATAAATGTCAACGCATAAAACATTGGTTAGCATATAAGTTTTGGCTACTAGCGTAGATAGAAAAGTTGTCATCAATCTTACATGGCATAAAAATATACTAAGGCATTATAACATACCATTACTAGCATGCATCAAATATAGGTCAAACCAATTGTGTCAACAAGGTTGTGTATTTTTTCACTAAGTCGAACGAAAACCTGATTGAATAACTTAACATAGACCCTTCCTAAGGGCGGTGTGCTACTCTTATAGCGCTATAAATTTTAAGGTTGGCTAATGACGTTAATGACAAATATTTGTGCAAACAAGGCTTCTAGCATATATGTATCCTAAGCATATCATTTAAGCATGTATAAACGGATTGATAAATGTGAATATTGTGATTGATATCGTTTTTGTGATTTTGATAATAATATATATATTGCACCAAAAAGTGTGAAACGGTAAAATGGGATCATGTAAACTCACGGTTTGCATAGAAATTTCTCTAAAGTGAGTTGTTGCAATTTAGAGTTTGGAAACACCGAGTTATCCTACAAGGATAAACGGGCTGTATAAGTTCAACGGATTTAAATTTGGGAATGTGTATGCAAAATGCTTAACTTAGTACAAAAATTACATTAAAGTTATCTTGTTAGATTATTCAATTTTGACACCATGATTATTCAATTTTGAAACCATGGTTATGTGTTTCTGTAGGTACAAGTTCACCCATTGGAATTCCAAATATGAGGAATTCTAATCTAAGATAATATAAACATGATATACAACATCCAACCATGAGTTTGATTGGTGTTATGATTCGCTTTTCGATATATATATATATATATATATATATATATATATATATATATATTATATTCTTAGTGTCTTAGGGTACCATGTAATGGTCATGTAAGGAGGTAGGCTGATTTTCATCCATTAAACTCATTGTATGATTCACCAAAGCACAAAATGATCAACTTAGTTGATGATTTCGGTTGGTCATGATTCATGAATATTAGTAAAGTAAAATCTCTAATCCACCAGATAACCAAGTGAGCTCAAACTAGACTAGTGCATTCCAATCATGGCAAATGTTTGGAGACTTGGTGTCGTTTGGACACTTTTGTTACAAGAAAGTTTACTTAGTGGCTTAGGTTATGGATTCAATTAACTAAGTGAGGAGGTGAAACCATAGTTGGAAAGCCAAGATTCCCATTGTTTACACCTTACCAAAACACAAGCCTTACAATATTGAAAGTTGTGGGCTTGGATGGTTTCAACACTTTGTAGGTTGTTAGGAACCATTGGGGCAGAAAGTTTTGTAAGTTATGAACCTCATGTTTGCTGGAATAAACATTAACTTAAGTCCTCTTAACATGAAGATTAGTTGGACCTTAAAATGGTGATGTACCAACTTTGTTTACCTTGGTAAACATGTGGTAACACTCATAGAGGCTGTCCAAGTAGTTGGAAAGCAAGAAATGAGAAGAAAAAGATGTCTAAACAAGCTCAAACTCACTTTTTGGACTTCAAATTTTCTACTTAAAAGTGGAAGATTTCTTGATGATTTGAGAGAGTTTGTGAGTGATTAAAGCGTGTGGAAAATGTTTAGTAGGTGGTGGTGGCTTATATTTATAAGTGGGGATTAGGGTTTGGGAGTTAATGAATGTGGTTGGGATGGTGGATTTTTGTTTTTAATCCTTCCACTTGTATTGTTGGTTATTTTATGCTATAAAGGTGTAATAACAAAAATAATAATAACGATAACGATAACGATAATGATAACAATAACAATAACAATAACAATATGATAATAATATAATACTTTTATTATTGTAGAGTCTGGAAAAGAAAGACAAAAGGCATAGATATCACTTTGCCAGGAAAATTGAAATTTGAATGCTGAGATTTATTTATCTATTTACAACTTGCATGAATTATTTTATGCAAAATTGACTTTACGGAAAAATCTCTGCAAACTCTCCATCAAAGAGAACATTCCTTTCTCCTCTATAAATACAGAACCAAATGCTTTGCAAAACCATTCTCAACTCTCTTCACAACCTACCTTATTATCCATCACTTCCATAAGAAAACCCGGTTCCGATAATTGTAACCGAAACCAAACACCAAACTGACACCACTTTTCATTCACCACCATCTCTACTAAACCACTTGAAACTTTAACCACGAAAAACACACCACTCGAAACCATTTCCGGTGAAGAAATACAAACTTCGACGATAATTACGCATTTTCCGACGACGTCTCTCGTAACCAAACGCGTTTTGACCAACGTAACCATAAACTAAATCTTTATTTTTGATACTTTAAGCTTAATCTATAATGAAAATGGAATCTATAATTTATTATGTAAATGTTAGTTTTGTATAAAAGGTGATGAAAAGAAGATAAACTAGTGAACTAAGTAAATAAATAATTAATGAATATGTTTGTACACAAGGGCTCAGGTAGCCTAGTTGGTCCTGGTTCTGGTTTACAACTCAGAGGTCACAAGTTCGAATCCTGCTGAAGATATATATTTTTACCAGATTTTTGATATAATGCATCAAAATCTGATGCAATATCAGATTTTCGTAAAAACACCAGATTTTCTATTAAATGCACCAGATTTCTTATATAAAACATCAGATTTCATAAACTGAACATAAATCAATAAGTGGTCCATTGGTTAAGAATCTAACTTATAACCTAAAGGTCTTAGGTTCAACTCTTGTAAGAGACATTCTTTTTAATACATCATATTTGTATTTAAACCCATCAAATTTCTGGTTAAACCCATCAGATTTCAAAATACATATCAAAAGGTGGTGTAGTCCAATGGTTAAGTCTTGGGACGTAGAAACTAAAGGTCTGAGGTTCAAACCTTGTTGGTGACATTATTTTTATCAGATTTTCTAATTAATAACATCAGATATCTTATTTAAATAATCAGATTTATAAGACAAATATAAATGATTAAGTGGATGGTTAAGTCGTTTTACTTACAACCTATAATAACATTTATTTCTAATTAATGTTTATTTTTATTTAAACCTATATTTAATGCTTATTTACTTATTATATTTAATAATTACGCAACTAAAATTAACATTTGTTTCGTTTGTAAATATAAATGCAAATACAAATATAAATACACATATATATTCTTTAACTAAGCAAAACTAATTTATATAAATGATTACTTAAGCAAACTTGAGGTTTTTAACCAGACATGATTTAAACAAACAAATACATATATACTTTTTAGAGTAAATTATGAAAATCGTCCATGAGGTTTAGGCATGTTTGCCAGTTTCACCCAAAATGATTTTTTGTGTCCAAACAGTCCTTCACCTTTGGTTTTTTGCCATTTTCATCCAAACCACTAACTTAGTTTACTTTTTCTGTTAAGTTGAAGGATATTTGGATGAAACTGACAATTATAAAACCTCAGGGACGATTTTGGCAATTTATTCAACCCTTTTTAGTTTCTTTTATTTAATTAATTTTGTCACGAATATATAAAATAGAATATACATGCAATTTTATAAAAAAAATTAATAGTTGTGTCACATAATTTTTATAAATTTTCATCCAACCACTGTTAGTGGATTTTTTTAACTCAGTTAATTTTTTCTATAAAGGTAAAGGATGTTTTAAATCTTATAAATTAAGACAAAAATTAATTTTCAGTTTCTTTATGTAGATCAGTTTTATAAAGAGAAAACGATGATAAAATAAATATCAATGGCGTGCAACACATAACAATCGATTACAACTTTTAGTATTTAGTCAATTGTGGAGATAGAAAAAACTGTAAAACGTTATGTATTTTTTAAATGTGTTGGGCACCTAAGAAATATGTTGGCATAAATAAAATATTTATTTAATTAAGATTATGAGGGTAACTAACTAATATTTATTGTAAGTAGTTTGAGAAAAGAAACTTTTGGTTCATGGCATTATACTTACTATTTGTGGGTAATTTTTAGGTTTGGTAACGATACGTTGTTTGATAAGGGGGGGGGGGGGTGCACTGGCTTTTGTTTTTCGTTAGGAGCGAATTTAAAAGAGAAGAAGAAGAATTACAAACTTCGTACATATGATAAGATTTGCTTATTTGACCTTTTTCTTTAAGTCACCAGCATTTTAGTTTTATAAAATTTAGAGGTTGAAGTAGATTTTATTTTATAAAACTGATCTGTATAAAAAAGCTGGAAATTAATTTCTGTCTTAATTTAGAAAATTTAAAACATGATTCACCTTAATAAAGAAATTAACTGAGTTAGTGGTTGAATGAAAATTTACAAAAATGATGTGACAAAACTATTAAATTTTTTTTATAAAAACTACATTTATATTCTCTTTTATATATATGTGAGAAATTAATTAAATAAATGAAATTAAAAAGAGTTTGAGTAAATTGCCAAAATAGTCCCTGAGGTTTTATATTTGCCAGTTTCATCCAAATATCCTTCAACTTAACATAAAAAGTAAACTAAGTTAGTGGTTTGGATGAAAATGGCAAAAAAAGGCCAAAGGTGAAGGCCTATTTGGCACAAAAATGTCATTTTGGATGAAATTGACAAACATATCTAAACCTCAGGGAAGATTTTGGCAATTTACTCTACTTTTTATGTACAAACACAACCTTGCGAAATATATGAACACGATGTAGGTTTATACGAACACGCTTTGACAAGTATACATATTTAAGACAACAAATCAAGAAACAAGGTATAGATCCTTAACCCTTTCGTTATGCTATCTGGCTCGTTTGCTATAAACCATTATTTATAATATATGTACATATATATCTATATACATATCTCCCAAAAACTCTAATGTCTTTGAGCCTTGATTCAATTGATCGTCCATTCATTTCTTACTCCGACTATAATTATTATTCGGCTTGACAACATGCAATAAGTTTATGATTATATTGTGCCCATTATCACATGTTCTGATACTTATAAGATCTGTTATTGTTAGTGTTTTTTTGATTTCTGATTATCTAAGATCTGCTACCCTAAGCTCTCTGGCTCCTCCAATGACGGAGTTATCAGTTCACGACGTCCTCAGGTACAAGGGTGGTATATAGCGACTAGGAGGCGTATGGATATATCCTAGGAATATTTTGAAGATGGATGACGGGTAGGCCAACCCGCACCGTCTCATGTGACAGACTTTGTGGCCATTACCTCTGTTTAGCTTATGGATACATCCGTATGATATGGTTCATTTCAGATATATGTTACTCTTTGCTTTGGTTTGCTTCTTATAAGTTTACATTACTTAATATGGTGATGTCATTTTAGTTGATTATTTATTTGCGACTTGAGCCTATTATTCCGTACTGGGCATTCGCTCATTCCGTAAACTTTTGTAACCTTAGCTTCACAGGATACCTTGGGCGGGATCAAGAGAGAGAAGACCAATGCTTAGAAATAAACTTAATAATCTGAATATGCTCATTAACTTTATGTTTCGTGAATAACATGTATGAGACATTCGGGCTTGTTCTAATTTTTGTTATGTATTTCCAACTCTGGTTTAATCAATGGAATTATGACTTTTGTTCTGATCCACTATTACAGTGACATGTCAACCCATCCGGGTTGGGGTGTTACAAAAGGTGTATGCAAGCATGTTATAAGTATGAAACATGTATGAATGTGATTCCGAGAAAATATAATCTCAATATATGTCTTTGTTTTGTAATTAAAACATGGAGTTAATTGCTTGGATGGTCCCTGTGGTTTGCTATTTTTTCATGTTTAGTCCCCACCTTTTCAAAATAGCATGTATGTTCCCTGTAGTTTGCTCACTTGTTACTCAAATAGTCCCCTGCGTGGATGTCTGTTAGTTTGCTCAGTTAAGTTAGTTTAAAATTACTAAATTGCCATTAATTACTAAGAAAGAAATAAAACAAACAAATATCTTAAGTGTCCCACAATTATATTAAATATAAAATTTCTACCCCACCCTACCCCCTAACCATCTTCTTCCTGCATAACTGTCCACAAAAACACTACAGATGACCTTCACCTCATCAAATTAAAACTAACTCATCCCTACACAAAAAGAATTCAGACAAAAGCCACTATAATACCCATCACCCATTCATATCTAATCAAATTAAACTAATACCCCACCCCATCATCCGATAAAGACGGTTACACTACCACCACCACCCTACACCAGAGCTTTTTTTTACGGCTGATGAAGCTACCTGCTGTCGATTGAGCAGCAGAGTTATACAGATTAGAACTTCTATGGATGAACCTTTATCTTCATAAAAATCAGAGAAAGAGGACATGGCATTGCAGGTGGGAGGTGGTACGATTGTGGGAGGTGAATGATGAGGGAGTGGTGCGTGGGGTGAACGTCGGTGTTGGAGGTATGGGTGTGGAAGGTGAGGTGGTGTCGGCGGTGTGGATGGTAGTTAAGGTTGAGGGTGGTGGTGGTATGGATTGGTGGTGAACGTTGTGGTAGGTTTGATGAGTAGTGGTGATTGGAGTGGTGGTGGCAGGAGGTTATTGTCACACCCCAAATTCTACGTGTATCCCGGTGGGCCCGGGTGGGGAGTATTGTGACGTAAGTTGATAGCATCATATCCAAACAAACACAACACAACGGAAGTCTTGAATATAAAATATTATTACAAACCGAATGTTCAAAGTTCGAATAATAAATACATGGCTTGTAATAAAAAATCCACAGGCGGATAGAAATAAATATACAGGTATTTGTTCAACAGACTTCGGGCAACAAAGGACTTGCAAAAATCCTCTTATGTCACTACCAAGCAGCTCCCGGCCTATTACGTGCTGAAACCTGTAACTTAATCTTTTGAAAATACGTCAGTTAAACTGGTAAATACTAATAACCGACACATTTTGAAAATCTTTTCAAAAATGGTTTTAAGTGCACTTGCCACATTTTTATAAATAACTTGGGATAGTTTAAAATGACCTTGTTTACAGTTTTACATGTTTGCCAATACATATGGGGTCCGGTGCAGAAACCGAATAACCTGATTAACCGACACACCACTAACAATCCACCAATGGGATTTTAAAATATTTAGCACTAGCATCTGACAGGTGTATGCCTACAGCCCGCGCTTAAGGTCGTGGCCATTAGTAACTTAAATGAGCCAAGGATATTCAGGACATGGTCGAGTAAACCCCCAATGTTTAAGTTATCAAACAAAATATAATAAAACGGGTTATGAAGATTTAGTTAAATCACAATCCGACAACATGATCCCATACCCGAGCAAGCAGTATTATAATACCGTATCCCAAGCCCGTATAAGGGAAAATAGGCTAAAAGTATTTACCTGAGCTAATTCTTCAAAAAGATAATAACTCAGCCGATAATGAAGAAAGTAAGCTTAGATAACAATTAGAATGCTAACGGGTCCTATCTACAACATAGACTCGGGTCGGCTAGCTTAAAATGATATTTACGGTACTAAACGCTAGATTAAGCGATGACCATAATAGAATGTAGTTTAATTCCGACAAGTACTAAGACTTGTTTAATATGGGTAAACATATTACATTCTGGATTTTGAAATAAAAATGATAAGGTTAAACCCGTTTCGGTTAAACTACGTAAACTAGTCTCGTAGGCTTAACCGTACGCATATAAGCGAAACCGGGTAACCGGATGAGTCGTATACAAGTTCCATATGCCATTATATTTTAAACATGTTGTAATATCAGTAAGATATCAACATGTATGCCCGTTATGGTTTTAAAATCAAGTTATGCCTCAAAAGGGCATTTTGGTCATTTCATGACTTACAAAATGAGCTTGCAAGTAAACTGATGTTATGGTCATAAATATTCTGGAAAAATAGTTAATTTATAATGTTATATCAGTGGGATATCAAGTATATGTGTGGTTTATAGTTTAAGACCAAACTATGCCTCGAAAGGGTATTTTGGTCATTTCACGCATCACTTTGACAACCTATTTGGGAATCTGAGTTTAGATCATGTACCTACTGTAAAAATATATAAAATAAGTTTTGAAATCAGTAGATATGAAGTATTGATGCTCTAATATGGTTTTAAACCATAATATGCGCCGAAACGGCGATTAAGTCGCTAAATGACGATTTAAATGGTAATTTAGTGAAACTGATGTTATGATCAGGTTTGTATGATAAAAAAATATGTTACATAATATAACACATCCGTAGGTAAAAGTTTTTGTTCATTAAAAATGATTAAAATCTATTTTAAGTGCCGTTAGGGCAATGTCGTCATTTAAGGACTTAATACATGGACTTGTATATAAACTCAGTTTACAATCTGAATTGACATTCCAAATAATCCTAATCATGATATTACATCAGTAGGTAAAGAGTTTTGGTGTTCGAAATTTTGTTTAAACCATTTTATACGCCGAAAGGGCGATTTGGTCACTTTAAAGCATGAATTACGCTTATTTAATCAAAACTCAGTTTACGACCAGAATGTTGACCTTAAAATAAGTTAAAAAATTAACATATCAGTTTACAAGTCATTTGTATGCTCATTTGTATTTAAAACCTTATTTTTAAACAAAAGGGCATTTTAGCAAAATTTAGCATATTTAAACGGAAACTTGCGTATAAACTCGGATTACTACATGACCATGTAATATAACTCCAGAGGGTTATACTACACCATAACATCGTCATAATGCAACTTAGAATCAGTAACTAAAGGTGCTAATTCGGGTCAGAACTGAAAGTCAAAGCAGGAGTCAATCCTTGCGACTTTTAGTTGCGAACCGACCTTAGACCTGGGATTGACGGGCTGAACATGTTCACACATGTTCTTATAATTATTACAAAGTTATTAAGGTGTTAAAACATATTTTATAACACCTACATTACTAATTATGAATATTTTTCAAAAACTGACCCGTTGACTTTTATTGACAGTAACTTTGACCCGTCAATTGACCAAGCAAACGTGGTAATTAGGAGGTGCCCTTTTAAGGTATTAACACCTACCTAATTAAGATCACGTAGCCATGTTCGTATCGAACAATGGCTGCACCATAATGGTCTTAGCCAAAGGTCAAAGCGTTTTTACGTAAACACTTTGACTTTAGCTTAAAGCCTAACAAAAACAACTAAAGTGTCACACCCCGACCCGCAGCGGAGTAAGAGTCGGGGCATAATTGGGTTATCACCAAAGCTCATGATATTTACTAATATGTTTCATATTTATTAAAGTCAAAATTACATTCTCAATAATCCAAACATGTCCATACAAATACAAAGGAAATAACCAACTAAACAATTTCAAGCTCTAAATCAGTTTATTCTTCTAGGCCAATCCTATGTGTTTTCTGCTGCAGCTGGTTCACCTGTATCATGTGTAAAAATGGGGGTTTTTGGGTCAACATAAGTTGGCGAGTGAACCTTGTTAGATAAACATTTCTTATTGATTTTCTTATTATTTTATCAAGGAAAACTTTGTGCATAAACATAAGTGAGCAAATGTAAATAATCAAACAGTAGCAATAACAATCACAAACTATAACATACAATAACATATAATAACACACCAACCTCATACAATAAATAACATGAATGAAACTGTGCGATCAAGGCTCAATCAAACGGAGCCGATCGTATTGCATGTACTGAAAATGATAAATGTCTGTGCGATCAAGGCTCAATCAAACGGAGCCGATCGTATGTTGGCACGCCAGGTTCACGCTCATAATGTAATGGGGAACATGCTCAACGCTCATAATGTAATGGGGAGCGGCGGCCTATGAAATTGCATGTACTGAAAATAATGAATTAAATCTAACAATAACCACACAAACAATTGAAACAAACTGAATACACATTTGTTCATGATATGATGTATGCACAATGATTTAAGTATAATAAGTGGCAAGACACATGATACACCCCAAAAACGTGATTAAAACAGAGAATTTGTAAAGATTCACTCACATTGGGTGCGTTTGATTGGAGATGGTGAGATGCGTACGAGTTGGAAGAGTTGAACAACGAGAATTAACTAACCTAAATAATAACGGAAAATATAGTAAATGAGTGGATTTTATTACTGATTTTAATAGAATTTTTAGATATATTTTTGTGAGTTTAAGGCTATTTCCTATCTTTAAAAACATTATTTTTAAGTATTTTTAATTGATTTTTAAATTAAATTAAATAATTAAAATATAAAAATATGTTGACTTTTTGGGTTGACCGTTGACTTTTTGACTTTGACTGTTTGACCGGTTTATTGTGTAAATGCATGCGCTGGGTGAGGCTCGAACCCGAGACCTCCCGTACGCGTGCACGCAGCTCTACCAACTGAGCTACGTGTCTAACCCGAAATAATTTGTTTTTAATTATACTTATATATTAACTCAGCTTATTCAAAATTCTTTTATTTTCAAAAATATTTTAAATCATCGAACCGGTGTCACTAACAGGTCTCGAACCGGGACCTGTGCTATAACGCTACACACAGTCCACCGCTGGACTGTGTGTCTAACTTGTTTAATATACAGATTTTTATTATACTTAACATCTAACGTAAGTTAATCCGGTTCAGTTAGAAAAACAAAACATTTTTATTACAGAGCATACGTGTGTCAAGAATCGAACTCGCGGCGTGTGATATGTATATGCACACAGTCCACCGCTGGACTGTGTGTCTAACCCGAGATAATATCCAGATTTTATTAAACTTATAATCAAACTATCATCGTCTTCTACATTACAAAATTACAGTCTGCGATTACACTATTGTATCTTGTTTAATTCGATTGACAAACATTGAACAGACTAATATGAAATGGCAGAGACGATATTTAGAAGTAAACATACCGGAGAACGATTTATCTCAGAATTCCGGCAAGTCGTCGGCTCTGTGTTTACGGATTTCTACTGAATGAATAAATTGACAGTTTTGATTAGCTACGAGAGGAATTTAAGTATTAAACAAGAGTTATCAGAAGGTTTGAAAGTCTATACCGTTTCACAGCTGAAGATAAGGATTTTCAGAAGTTTTCTGGCGAACTGGAATTATCTGATATTGACGTCTGAAATTGATTTCGATTGAAGGGTCTGAGTTAGCAATAGCTTAACAATTGATAGACCACGAAGGAATTGAAAGACTTACTGTTTTGATGGAGAATACGGTTTTCCGGCGAAAAGTCCGGCGAGTCCAATTAGATTCTCCGGCGAACTGAAAATTGTGCGAAAGTGTACTGGCAGGTTTGTAGAATGTTTCTGAGTCGCGAGAGAGGTCTTTGATTGAAGTAATTCAAATATTGAATATCTTCGGTTATAAAAACCGATCATCATCAGAATTTAAGTTAATTCAAGTCTGAATTGATTAGAATCGTCGGTGCATCGGTTATAAACCAGAATTCGCGATTAATCAAACGTTTTGGACGGTTGAATAGCCGATTACGGTTTTCAGTTTGGCGCAACCGGTTGATCTATGATTGACTATAAAACTCATTTGTTTCCTAGAGTTGACAGAAAACAACAAGTGGCGGAGTGGTTATGCGTGTGTGTGTTAAGTCTTTGAGTTCTCTTCCGGCTGACCCGGGTTCGAGTCCCGGCAACCTCATTTTATTTTTAATTATTTTATTTTTACTTTTTATCAATTATAACTTTTATAGTTTAGTATGTTTATTAATTATGTATCATTAAAAAGTAAATTGGACATAAATACGCGGAGACATTTATAACTTGATATTCGATTACAAACGGAGGGGTTTGGAAAAACCCGTTTTTGACAAATGTTACAGTATCCCCTACTTTTAGGAATTTCGTCCCGAAATTTAAGTGGTAGTAGTAGGAAAAAGATGTGGGTATTTTTTCGCGCATTGAGTCTTCACGTTCCAAGTAAACTCAGGTCCCCGTTTCGACTCCCAGCGTACCCTAACAATTGGAATGCGACTTCGTCGAAGACGTTTTTCTCCGAAATCCATGATCTCTACAGGTCTTTCAATAAAATGCATAGATTCATCAATCTGTATATCTTCCAGAGGAATGTGGAGGTTTTCATCGGCGAGGCACTTCTTCAAGTTTGATACGTGGAATGTGGGATGAATCCTGTTAAGTTCTTCTGGTAGATCAAGCTTGTATGCTACAGGTCATACTCTTTCGAGTATCTTGAAAGGTCCTACGTAGCGTGGTGCTAGCTTGCCTTTTTGACCAAAACGAACTACTCCCTTCCACGGTGATACTTTTAAAAGTACATGATCACCGATGTTAAACTCCAAAGGCTTCCATCGTTTATCTGCATAACTCTTTTGACGACTTTGAGCTGCTAGAAGATTGTTTCGAATTTGATGGATCTTGTCTATGGTTTCTTGAATCAATTCTGGACCAGTGATTTGAGCTTCCCCAATTTCGTGCCAACATACTGGAGATCGGCACTTACGACCATATAAGGCTTCAAAAGGTGCCATGCCGATGCTTGAATGATAGCTGTTGTTGTACGAAAATTCAACTAATGGTAGATGAGCGTCCCAATTTCCCTTGAAGTCTATGACACATGCTCGAAGCATATCTTCAAGAGTTTATAGGTGCGTTCAGATTGTCCATCAGTTTGAGGATGATAGGCGGTACTGAGATCTAATCGCGTACCCAAAGCGGCTTGTACTGCTTGCCATGTTCGTGAAGTGAAACGACCATCACGATCTGAAATAATGGTTAACGGTACACCATGTCGGCTTACGATTTCGCTGATATAAATACGAGCTAGCTTTTCGTTCTTGAAATCTTCGCGGATAGGAATAAAGTGAGCTGATTTTGTAAGTCGATCAATGATTACCCATATAGTGTCATACCCACCAGAGGTGCGAGGTAACCCGGTAATGAAGTCCATGGTTATGTTTTCCCACTTCCATACAGGTATTTCAGGTTGGACCAGAAGTCCTGAGGGTCTTTGGTGTTCAGCTTTCACCTTGGAACATGTAAGGCACTTAGAAACAAAAACAGCAATATCCTTTTTCATTCCAGGCCACCAATAGGTGTATCGAAGGTCTTGATACATCTTATCGGCTCCTGGATGTATAGAGTATCGCGTTTTGTGAGCCTCATTCATAAGAATTTCACGAAGATTGTTGTGGTCAGGAATCCATATGCGATCTAGATAGTACAGAATACCGTCAGATTTAGTTTCAATTTTAAGTTCAGCTCCACAGGACAGCTCCTTTCGTACATCATCTTCCGTTACTGAAACATGTTGGGCTTCTCGAATTTGATCTTTAATGCCATACATGATTTGCGAACATAGAAGACGAATGGAGTTCGCATAACCCTTTCGACTGAGTGCATCAGCCACCACATTTGCTTTGCCAGGGTGGTACCGAATTTCACAGTCGTAGTCATTTAGAAGTTCGACCCATCTTCGTTGCCTCATGTTTAACTCCTTTTGATTGAAGATATGTTGAAGACTCTTGTGGTCAGTGTATATTTCACACTTAGTACCGTAGAGATAATGTCTCCATATCTTAAGAGCGAACACAACGGCTCCAAGTTCTAGGTCATGGGTGGTGTAGTTCTTCTCATGAATCTTGAGTTGTCTCGAAGCATAAGCTATAACCTTTCCTCTCTGCATTAGGACACAGCCTAGTCCTTGCCCTGACGCGTCGCAATAAACCATGAAGTCATCACAACCTTCAGGCAGAGTGAGGATTGGTGCATCACAGAGTTTTTGTTTAAGGGTTTGGAAGGCTTCTTCTTGCTTGGGTCCCCATATGAAAGGTTTTCCCTTATGAGTTAAAGCCGTGAGTGGTACAGCAATGCGTGAGAAGTTTGAAATGAAACGGGCGATAATAACCAGCCAAACCAAGAAAAGATCTTACTTCAGTTGGTGTACGTGGCGCTTGCCATTCTTGTACCGCTTTGATCTTTGAGGGGTCGACATGTATTCCCTTGTCATTGACTACATGTCCGAGGAATTGCACCTCTTTTAACCAGAATTCGCATTTGGAGAATTTGGCGTAAAGCTTTTCATTCTCTAGAAGTGTAAGGATGAGTCGAAGATGTCGCTCATGATCAGACTTAGACTTTGAATAAATGAGGATGTCGTCGATGAAGACTATAACAAAACGATCGAGATAAGGTTTGCAGACTCTGTTCATTAGATCCATGAAGACAGCTGGAGCGTTGGTTAAACCAAATGGCATGACCATGAATTCATAATGACCATAACGAGTTCGAAAAGCTGTTTTGGGACGTCTTCTTCATGCACTCTAAGTTGATGATAACCAGATCGAAGGTCGATTTTTGAAAAACAGCTGGCACCTTGAAGTTGGTCAAGAAGATCATCAATGCGAGGTAATGGATAGCGATTCTTGATTGTTAACTTGTTGAGTTCTCTGTAGTCGATGCACATGCGAACGATCCATCTTTCTTCTTCACAAATAGGACAGGTGCACCCCAAGGCGAGGAGCTAGGACGTATGAATCCTTTGTCATTCAACTCTTGCAATTGACTGGCTAGCTCTTGCATTTCAGAGGGGGCTAACCTATAAGGAGACTTTGCAACTGGTGTAGCACCAGGTATAAGATCAATGCGGAATTCGAATTCTCTTATGGGAGGGAGCCCTGAAATGTCGCCAGGAAAAACTTGCGGGAAATCTTTTACTACTGGGATGTATTCAAGTTTCTTCTCCATAGTTCCCTTTTTGATGATATGAGCTAAAAACGCGACATAATTCTTGCGAAGATATTTTTGAGCTTGGAGACAGTACATTAAGCTGAGCCCTTTCGACGAGGTTTCTCCAAAGATTCGTAGAGTCTGACCGTTTGAAAGAGGAATGCGTATAAACTTTTCGCGGCATACAACTTCTGCCTGATGTTGACTGAGCCAGTCCATACCAATTATGATATCAAAACTTCCCAACTTCATAGGAATAAGGTCAACTGGAAAGTCGTGGTCGTTTAAGGTGTGTGTACAGTTGCGTATAATAGAGTTTAATGAGACCGGTTTCCCGTCAGCAACTTCTACTGTTATGGATTCCATGAGCTTATCACGATTTTGGTTTAGGATAGGTTCAAACTCTAAGGACACAAAACTTTTATCCGCGCCAGTATAAAACAACATGGATGCATATCTACCATTGATAAGGAACGTACCGTTAACCACATTGCTGTCAGCTCTAGCCTTATTAGCGTTGATGTTGAAAGCTCTTCCTCTTGCAGGTGGAGGAGCTTGGTTCGCTTGATTCACCGGATTGGCTTGGGCCTGAGCATGAATAATGTTCACCAACTTGGACAAGTGTTTCTAAAATGGCTTGGGTCTCCACAATTGTAGCAAGCCCGCATAGGTTGTACCATAGGATAGTTGGATTGGTAGTATGTTTGGGCTAAATGTTGGGTAGGTGGTAATAGTAGGGGTTGTTGGGCTTGACCCATTATTTGTTGGTGGGTTTGGGTTGAAGGCTGGTGGCGGTTCGTTCGCTGAGGCATGCGACAGGTTTGAACAGTATGGCCTGCGCGACCACAGCCGGTGCAATGTTGGCAAGGATGTTCAGGAAAATGGTGGTATTGGCAACGGTTGCATTTTGGTAGTGGGCCAGAGTATGGTCTTTTGTATGGTGCAGGTGAAGGGGAAACTTGGGTAATGGGTGCAGCAGGGATAGGGTAATTGGTTTGTGTGACGTCGAAGTTTCTGGTGTTACGCTTCCTCTTGTTAGCAAACTTAGAGGAGGAGGTGGAATGGTTTGAAGTTTGACCCTCAACAGGGGATTTCTTTTACTCTTCTTTAAACTTACCGTTGCGAATTCGATTCTCAGTCAGTTCAGTGGCTAGTTCCATAGCAGCTTCAAGTGTTGCTGGTGAAGTGCTGAGAACTGAATCTTGAATTTTCGAGGGAAGTCCTCGAATATAATGCTCGATTAAACAATAAGTTGGGGTGAACAATTTAGGGACCATTTGGTTCAACTCTAAGAACCTCTTGTTGTAGGAAGTATGATCTCCCTCCTTCTGCTTCAAAGAATGAAATTCGTCCTCCAACTTTTTAATCTCACTCCTAGGACATAACCGCCTAGTCATAATTTCCCTTAACTCCTCCCACGTTAAGGCCATAGCATCTTCAATTCCCCTCTTACCCTTTTCAGTATTCCACCAGGTAAGAGCTACCCCAAAGGGTCTTCCGGTCGCGTATTGAACCTTGCGATCATCGGGACAATCGCAGTTGAGGAAGGTGTTTTCCATTTCCTCAAACCAGTGGAGGAGAGCAGTGACACCTTCAGTCCCTTCAAATTTAGGAGGATCACAAGACTTGAAATGTTTATATGAGCACTTGCTGGTAGGAGGGTTGCCGATGTTCTGGTCGTCTTGCTGGGGAGGGTTAGTGGGATTTGTGGCGAGAGCTTGTTGTACTTGAACCACAATGTCAGGAAGCACCGCGGCCATTTGTTTTGCGATTTGAGTGGCCAAGCGTTCGTGAGACCTTCCTGATCTTTTACCCCCTCGTTGTTGTCTAGCCGACATCTAAAGGAACATACATAAGAAGATTGTGAGTTTATGGAGTCTTTTTAGGTGTCATGTGTCTTAAAGAAAATGAAAATAACATAAATATCAATAATGCAACTACATCCATAGGATGTATTGAGTTCGCTCATGTTGGGCCTCAAATGTCCCCCATACCTTTACCTGTATAGTCATGTGGGCCCCCATGACTATTGGCTTGGTAGGATTCACATTAGTATTGGCGATTTAACACTCGCATCACCCGAATGCAAAACACAAAATATGTTTACGAGATGTATGGTCGGAATGTGTCCAGGTGTAGACACAGTGACAACTCAAAGTAGGGTTAGCTCACACGACGTTTGGTATAGCATGCTTTGGCCTAATAGGTACTTCGTACTCTCATCGTTAGTCCCCAGGTAGGCAAACTGGTCCTTTATTTTGGATTTATACGAATGCCAGCCTAGACAGGACGTTCCGACTACCGGTACTTGTACCCTTCCAGTTACTACATGCCCGTTATGAGAACTCACTTTGATGTGATTTGAAAATACAAAAACATTGTAAAAACAATCATGATAATGATGTGATGTGTGCTTTCATTGGTATGATATGTTATGAGAATATGATTCATGATAGGCATTATATACTAATATGTACTTATGAACATGCTTGCATAATATTGAATGTAACATTAAACATAAAACATATAAACATCATGAATTTTGCATGTAACACACAAAAATCTTAAAAATTTCTAATCAACTATAGTATAGGCTCTAAGGGTCTAATAACCTATCCTATATCCCTATAGTCATGGGTCTGATACCAATCTGTCACACACCGACCCGCAGCGGAATAAGAGTCGGGGCATAATTGGGTTATCACCAAAGCTCATGATATTTACTAATATGTTTCATATTTATTAAAGTCAAAATTACATTTTCAATAATCCAAACATGTCCATACAAATACAAAGGAAATAACCACTAAACAATTTCAAGCTCTAAATCAGTTTATTCTTCTAGGCCAATCCTATGTGTTTCTTGCTGAGCTGGTTCACCTGTATCATGTGTAAAAATGGGGGTTTTTGGGTCAACATAAGTTAGCGAGTGAACCTTGTTAGATAAACATTTATTATTGATTTTCTTATTATTTTATCAAGGAAAACTTTGTGCATAAACATAAGTGAGCAAATGTAAATAATCAAACAGTAGCAATAACAATCACAAACTATAACATACAATAACATAATAATACAATAACACACCAACCTCATACAATAAATAACATGAATGAAACTGTGCGATCAAGGCTCAATCAAACGGAGCCGATCGTATTGCATGTACTGAAAATGATAAATGTCTGTGCGATCAAGGCTCAATCAAACGGAGCCGATCGTATGTTGGCACGCCAGGTTCACGCTCATAATGTAATGGGGAACATGCTCAACGCTCATAATGTAATGGGGAGCGGCGGCCTATGAAATTGCATGTACTGAAAATAATGAATTAAATCTAACAATAACCACACAAACAATTGAAACAAACTGAATACACATTTGTTCATGATATGATATATGCACAATGATTTAAGTATAATAAGTGGCAAGACACATGATACACCCCAAAAACGTGATTAAAACAGGGAATTTGTAAAGATTCACTCACATTGGGTGCGTTTGATTGGAGATGGTGAGATGCGACGAGTTGGAAGAGTTGAACAACGAAAATTAACTAACCTAAATAATAACGGAAAATATAGTAAATGAGTGGATTTTATTACTGATTTTAATAGAATTTTTAGATATATTTTTGTGAGTTTAAGGCTATTTCCTATCTTTAAAAACATTATTTTTAAGTATTTTTAATTGATTTTTAAATTAAATTAAATAATTAAAATATAAAAATATGTTGATTTTTTGGGTTGACCGTTGACTTTTTGACTTTGACTGTTTGACCGGTTTATTGTGTAAATGCATGCGCTGGGTGAGGCTCGAACCCGAGACCTCCCGTACGTGTGCACGCAGCTCTACCAACTGAGCTACGTGTCTAACCCGAAATAATTATGTTTTAATTATACTTATATATTAACTCAGCTTATTCAAAATTCTTTTATTTTCAAAAATATTTTAAATCATCGAACCGGTGTCACTAACAGGTCTCGAACCGGGACCTGTGCTATAACGTTACACACAGTCCACCGCTGGACTGTGTGTCTAACTTGTTTAATATACAGATTTTTTTATACTTAACATCTAACGTAAGTTAATCCGGTTCAGTTAGAAAAACAAAACATTTTTATTACAGAGCATACGTGTGTCAAGAATCGAACTCGCGGCGTGTGATATGTATATGCACACAGTCCACCGCTGGACTGTGTGTCTAACCCGAGATAATATCCAGATTTTATTAACTTATAATCAAACTATCATCGTCTTCTACATTACAAAATTACAGTCTGCGATTACACTATTGTATCTTGTTTAATTCGATTGACAAACATTGAACAGACTAATATGAAATGGCAGAGACGATATTTAGAAGTAAACATACCGGAGAACGATTTATCTCAGAATTCCGGCAAGTCGTCGGCTCTGTGTTTACGGATTTCTACTGAATGAATAAATTGACAGTTTTGATTAGCTACGAGAGGAATTTAAGTATTAAACAAGAGTTATCAGAAGGTTTGAAAGTCTATACCGTTTCACAGCTGAAGATAAGGATTTTCAGAAGTTTTCTGGCGAACTGGAATTATCTGATATTGACGTCTGAAATTGATTTCGATTGAAGGGTCCTGAGTTAGCAATAGCTTAACAATTGATAGACCACGAAGGAATAGAAAGACTTACTGTTTTGATGGAGAATACAGTTTTCCGGCGAAAGTCCGGCGAGTCCAATTAGATTCTCCGGCGAACTGAAAATTGTGCGAAAGTGTACTGGCAGGTTTGTAGAATGTTTCTGAGTCGCGAGAGAGGTCTTTGATTGAAGTAATTCAAATATTGAATATCTTCGGTTATAAAAACCGATCATCATCAGAATTTAAGTTAATTCAAGTCTGAATTGATTAGAATCGTCGGTGCATCGGTTATAAACCAGAATTCGCGATTAATCAAACGTTTTGGACGGTTGAATAGCCGATTACGGTTTTAGTTTGGCGCAACCGGTTGATCTATGATTGACTATAAAACTCATTTGTTTCCTAGAGTTGACAGAAAACAACAAGTGGCGGAGTGGTTATGCGTGTGTGTGTTAAGTCTTTGAGTTCTCTTCCGGCTGACCCGGGTTCGAGTCCCGGCAGCCTCATTTTATTTTTAATTATTTTATTTTTACTTTTTATCAATTATAACTTTTATAGTTTAGTTTGTTTATTAATTATGTATCATTAAAAAGTAAATTGGACATAAATACGCAACGAGACATTTATAACTTGATATTCGATTACAAACGGAGCGGGTTTGGAAAAACCCGTTTTTGACAAATGTTACATAAAGCAAGATGGAACACTTACAAGTGATCTAAGAGAAAGCTTATAAGCTCATGGATGTCCCAAAAGATCTCAGGAACCGCCAACTTGAGCAAGAGAGGAAAAAATCAAGAATGAGCAAGTTTGTGAGGCAATTTGGATGCTTTATATAGTTGAGGAGGAAGCATGGAGGTAGTGCCAGATGTTAGGGGTGTCCTAGCAGGTCCCCAAGTGTCCCAAGTCGTGGCACAAACTGCTAAAGAAGTGGACGTGGCAGGGCAGCAAGCTGCCAACAAAACTGCTTCTGGTAGTCGCTTACGGACCGTATGCATTGGGCTTACGGTCCGTAAGCCTATCCGGTGCCCACATAATTTAAATGGTTACGGACCGTAACCATATATGGTTGCGGTCCGTAACCACCTTCCAGAAATCAAGTTTTGGCAACTTTTCATGTTTGGTCCCTCGACTTTATAAGGCTATCGTTCAGAGGTTATAATTTAACATAACGACGGTTTTGGTCCCTCTCGGCCAACACGTGGCGATGAGGATCAACGGGACACGTGTCGGAATTTTATAGGACGGGTTTTTACGAGGTGTTACAATTATGGAAGTGGTTGGGTGAACGGTGGTTATGGGAGTGGTGATGGCGGAGGTTATGGGAATGGTAGGGTGAACGATGATTATGGGAGGGTGGTGGCCGGAGGTTTGTGGAATGTGTTTGCGGCGGAGGTGGAAGGTGGTGAGACGGTGGTGATGAGAGGATGTTGGGTGACACAATAGGCGGTGGTTGATCGGAGTTGGGTTTGTTTGTAGGCATGGGTTTGGTTTGGGTGGGGAAGAGGTGAGTTTGCAGCGTTTTCTTTGTTTTGGTGAAGAAGGAAAAAGGAGGGGTTGAGGCCCACACTATTTATTTATTTATTGTTTTTAATATGTATAAAGGGTTGTTAAGATATTTCACACCACTTTAACTGAGCAAACTAACTGCCATCCAATCCGGGGACTATCCGAGTAACCATTTGTCAAACCATGGGAGCAAACATGCTATTTTGAAAAGGTGGGGACTAAATGTGAAAAAATGGCAAACCACAGGGACTATTTGGGAAATTAACTCTTAAAACATGTCATTCACGATTGATTACGTATTATGCATGTATGATTAAACAAGGTTGATATAAAATACGATTTCTGTTATGATCAAAGTCTCGAGATTACAAGGACTGAAATGAATAACAATACAAGCTCTCTTAAAATACAAGTACCAAAATACGGAATGTTACAGTCTCCCCTACTTTAGGAAATTTCGTCCTGAAATTTATTCAAGAGAAAGACTAGAGGAAAAGGTGTGGATACTTGGTCTTCAGATTGTTTTCACGTTCCCAATGGAATTCAACAACACACTTTCCTTCCAAACTAACCTTGACGACATGAATACGACTTCGCCTAAGTTTCTTGGTTTCACGACCCATGATTTCTACCGGTTTCTTGATGAAATGAGTAGACTTATCGATGCGTATGTCTTCGAGTGGAATGTGAAGTCCTTCGATGGCTAAGCACTTCCTGAGATTTGAGACATGGAACGTTGGATGAATGTTGTTGTGCTCTTGAGGCAAGTCAAATCAATAAGCTACATTGCGAATCCTCTCGAGAATCTTGTAAGAACCTACAAAACGGGGAGCAAGTTTGTCTTTCTTACCAAAACGGACGCCTCCTTTCCAAGGTGATACTTTGAGGAGTACGTGATCACCAACATTGAATTCCAAAGGCTTGTGGCATTTGTCGGCATAACTCTTTTGTCAGCTTAATTCTTTGAGGAGGTTGTCATGGATTTGTAGGATCTTATCCGTTGTCTCTTGTATAAGTTTGTGACCGGTGATTTGTGCCTTGCCGATTTCGTGCCAACAAATAGGCGAACGACATTTGCGACCATACAACGCCTCGAACGATGCCTTTTGAATACTAGAGTGATAACTGTTGTTGTACGAGAACTCGGCCAAAGGTAAATGTATGTCCCAATTTCCACCAAAATCAATGACGCAAGAACGAAGCATGTCTTCAAGCGTTTGAATTGTACGCTCGGTTTGACCGTCAGATTGAGGATAAAAAGTGGTATTAAGGTTAATATGGGTGCCCATTGCGGTTTGGAATGTTTACCAAAGATGAGAAGTGAAACGACCATCGCGGTCCGAAATGATGTCAATGGGGCAAATGATTTCTTCGGTATAGCTACGAGCCAATTTCTTGACTCGATAATCTTCCCGAATGTAGAGGAAGTGGGCTGATTTGGTTAACCTATCAATGATTACCCAAATGCTATCGTATCCAGAAGATGCTCGTGGGATTTTGGTAATGAAATCTATTGCGATATTCTCCCACTTCCACATCCGAATTTCGGGTTGTTTGAGTAGGCCTGAACGTCGTTGATGTTCGACTTTCACTTTGAACACATGAGACATTTGGATACAAAGAGGGCAATGTCTTTCTTCATGCCAGGCCACCAATAGATTTGACGAAGATCTTGATACATTTTATCGGCACCGGGGTGAATGGAATATCGGGACTTGTGTGCTTCTTTCATCAAAAGATCACAAAGGTCATCATGACTTGGAACCCAAATTCGATCAAGTTAGTAGAGGATTCCGTTGGACTTGGACTCGAGTTGACTTTCAGCACCACACTTCATCTCGTCATACAAGTTGTTTTCGTTGACGAATGAGTATTGGGCCTCGCAAATACGATTTTGAATGTCGCTTTGGAGTTGAATATGACTTTTTTGGCTAAGAGCATTGGCCACGACATTCGCTTTACAGGGTGTGATACCTCGGAAAATTTTGGCAAATAATTTGGCAACACGTGTCCTACAGCTCTCAAATAATCCCGATAAGTTGGACGAAAGGGGCCACTTTGTGTGTTATACGGAAGATGGATAGTGGAGGGGTCAAACATGATAATAGGCCTAAGTTTTGGCCTCTGACCCGGGTCCCTCACAGACTGCAAGCAATAGCTTTACGGTCTGTAAGGTTGTTTAAATACCTATGGGCGAGAAGGGTCTCTTACGGACCGTGACCAGACCCTTACGATCCGTAAGGGGTGTAACTGGCAGATTCTTGCAGCTGGCAGCTGCAAATATAGACACCTTGCTCGTGATTTTTCCACCATTTCTCCTAGTTTGGACATGTGTGACACTAATCCTTTCCTAAACACCTCTGATCACACTTGGCATCATTTGGGAGCTCCAAAGTAGTTATAAATAGGTGATTCAAGTACACATTCAAACTTGCACCTTCACTTCTCACTTCTCTTTGGAGCTGCTTCTGATCTATAGAGGCCTCCTCTCTTGTTAGTGTTCTTCCTTAGTCTTTTTTTCATTTATAGGCTAGTATTTAGCCGAAAGTTAAGCAAATTGACTTCTGTATTGACTTTCGGTTATGACCATTTCCGTCAAGACAAAGTTTGAATCGGACATGGATAGGTGATCGTAATAAGGAAGGTATTAATCCCCTACGAGGGAACCTTCTGAAGATCAAGTTAAGTTAGTGAAATGACGGGTTAGAGTTATTAAATAAAAGTAAAAAATGCAGATTTTCGTAATTCACATTAAATGAACTTATAAGTATCAAAACCTTAATTTTGACATTATAAAAGTTTATATAACATATTAGGACATTTTAGATCATGTCCAACGTGTCATTTCCTACTTAGAGCTCGGTTCGCAACCAAAACTCAAACAGTTTGACTTCTTCTTTGACTTTCGATTCTGACCCGTTTGAGATAGTTTAGATGCTGATGAAAGGTTTTTATATGATCTTATTATAGTAGGGAATAACCCTTGGAGGTTATACCTTCTGATCATATTGTTTGTCGGGTTTTATACAAAGTCCACATATTATGCCTAAATAATGCCTAAATTGCCCTTTTTGCGCATAAAATGATTTTGAAACATAATGAAACTATAACACGAGTTTGAAACTGATGTAATAACATAATGACACGTATTTTGGGATATTGGACTTATCATAGATCCATTCGACTACCCGGTTCCGTATATGCGCGTACGGTTGACTTATATAGCATAGTTAATATAAGTTAGTCGAATCAGATTAAAACCTTTCCAAATCAGTTCTAATTAGAATGTATGGTTTGTGAGTCCCAAATGTGATACGAATCACAGTGGTTTGATTGTTAACACACAAACACCAATAGATTAGGTGTTTGAATGTAGAAAGATAAGAAAAATCAAAGATGAAGACGAAGGTTCTTGTTTTGGATGAAACTACAAGTGTTGTATATTGAATCCCAACTGATATTAAAGAATTAAGCACCTGGATATACGGATTAAACAAGAACAATCACATGAATCACAACACAAGAAATCACCAAAATGCTAGTTCAAGAACCTTGGAACTAGGGTTTCATTAAGCACAATATATATAGATCTGGCTGTCTGGGGTAATTATTAATTACGCCAGACCATTAATTACACCGCCAGTACACATGTTTCCAAAAATTACATTTTCACCCCTAAACTATTTAAACCAAAGTAAACTAACACAAAACTATCCAAAACCTAGTATAGTCAAGTATCAACGATCTCAAAAGTTCCAACAATATCCCCCTAGATCGTTGCGTACTTAACTGTTCTTCATTTGCTAGCTTCTGTGTAAAGAGCCCTTATACTATAAATCGAAATAATTATGATAATTTCCCATATAAAAGGATTTATACTCGATTACACGTTCGTACGATATTACTAGTTTGATAAAACTTCATAAACATTAAATATTTCAACATGATTTCGTTGTTTAGTTCCGTATCGATTAAACAAAGTGCGGAAGCTTGATCTTTGACCATGCTCGGTTCTCCATTGAGCTTGATCGCATCCAGAACTTCATAATGAGGACGTAAATAACATTTAACAATGTTAAGAGTAAACTGCCATTTTGGTCCCTAAGGTTTGTCCAGTTTTGCCACTTTAGTCCAAATCTCAAACCTTTTGCATCTAGGTCCCTGTGGTTTCAGTTTTATTGCCATTTTAGTCCAAAAGTGAAATCAGGTCAGATTTTTAAAAGAAAAACCTGGTTTTTTGTCTTTTTCCTCAAGGACATTTTGGTCATTTGAAATAAAAAGTTAAACTCAAGCGGGCCCCACCCCTATTCTCTTGAACTGACTCTTTTTGTGACAAACCCTCCACACCCCTCCCACCCCACCCCACCCCTCTTTCTTTCTCTCTGCTTCTTCCCTCTCGTATCTCTCTTGCCTTCAAACACCCTCCATTAATTAACCACCACCAGATAACTAAGCAATCAAACACCCAATCAAAATCATAATTCAAACAAAATTGCAATTTGTTTTAAGTTTCTGATTCGAAACAACATCAGAAGTTGGACGGCCTGCTCCGGAGCTGATTTTCACGGCGGTGTGGGTGGAGGTGATGATAGGTGGGTTGGGGTCGATTTTCACGGAGGCCTGAATGGTGGGTTGGGGTCAATTTTGATAGTAGTTTCTGGGTTTCAGTGTGTTCTTTTGCTCCGACAGCCCCTGAAATTCCCTCATTTCCTCGAAAATAGTAATGTGCTCTTCAAAATTTGGTTTGTTAGATGTTTTTTGTTGTTTATTTCAAGTTCTAGGGTTTTAGTTATTATTTTGTTGTTTTGTTTCTGCATTTTAGCTTGCCTAATTTGAAGAGATTCTGGCAAAAACTATTGTGTAAGTATAAAAGTTTTGATCTTTATATCTTGGAACTACTAATAATGTTGAATGATTCTTTTGCTAGATTTGGTTCATCTGGGTTTGTAGCTATTCTTGACTTGTAAAGATTTGAGAGTTCGGTGGCCGACCGGAGGGGTGTGGTGGTTTTGTCGGGAAAACAGACAGTTCAAGAGGATAGGGGTGGGGCTCAAGTTTAACTTTTTATTCCAAATGACCAAAATGCCCCTGAGGAAAAGGACAAAAAACCAGGTTTTTCTTTTAAAGATCGGACCTTATTTCACTTTTGGACCAAAATGACAATAAAACTGAAACCACAGGGACCCAGATGCAAAAGGTTTGAGATTTGAACTAAAGTGGCAAAACTGGTCAAACCTTAGGGACCGAAATGGCAGTTACTCCAATGTTAAATAATAGCTTTATAATGCTAAAAATTGATAACATTAATAGCTCGAAGAAACAAAAAAAGATTTTAACAAAACCCGTCGTAAGCTACGGTTGAGGAACCGTAGCTTACGGTTCAGCTTATCAAATATGGGCAGAAAAGCCCAACCATAGCCTACGGTTCTAACCGTAGGTTACAGTTCAGTCTGCATCTTTCCTTTTCTCAATTTATTTTTGTTTTTACTAAAACTTGCATATCTTTTTTGTTACTTGTTCGTTTCACTTGAAACTTGTTTCTTAATGTCCGTAAAATGTTTACCTACATATTTAACTAGAAATCCTTAACCCGGATTCATAATTTTTATGAATTACGCAACCATTACCCGGTTTGTGCGCATGTTCATTTTGACCCGTTAAGGGATTTTAAGCATTTGAGCTTAAATCCCGCACATTTCCTAAATTCTTATTTCCACACTAAAACTTCTTTTATCTTCCACCACAACTTTATTTGTGGTGGATTTATTATAATAAATCATATTTTCTGAATTCTAACATTCGGTTGACAATTTACGAACAAGACCCGTCAAGAGGCAATAAACCAAAATGGATTATGCCTTTTTGCTTTTACGTATCGAAAGGGTTTACTTAATTACAAAACTCATTTTTAAACTATCCTTAAAGGTTGTTTGCTAGATTAATCATTCGAGGGCGTTTTGGTCACTTTAGGTCCTTTTACGACGAAGGACTTTTAAAAGCATGTTTTGACCAAGTGGACACCTTTAACCCGTATTCCATTTAAAAATTATTATGTTCTTTAAAACATAAAAGCCTCACATCGTTTAATGTTATAAACTCATTTAAATGCACTTTTCTCTTGAAAACATGTTTTCGGCTATAATGGCCGTTTTACGACAAACACTAAATATACCTCATTTGAGGCGATCTAGTGTCCACCCTTATCTCGACTAACTTTAGTCGTACCGCAAACCCTATCTGAGAGCATGACTATTACACATACCTGGCTCAAGTCAAAGTATTGACTCGTTAGCGATACTTTGCGATTCAAATATATACTACTCGTGGCAATGCATACCCGCAAATCATGCTTACCTGTAAGCATGAAACTTAACAAACGAAATATTAAATATCATTTTCAAATGGTGATAACATCACCATTTGACCCGTTAGTCCATTTGACATATTTATTGACTCGCCATTTTTACATATCGGTGTAACCAAACAATGTTTATTTAAAAAGGATATTTACTTACCCTTTATTTCATTTAACCCGCTATAGTCCGCAGCATAGAGTCCCGTTTATAATCTTTTTATTAAATTAATAAACAACGTATAATTATTTTCCATTTTGCTCGTTTGACCCGTATTGGTTCGCGTCAACTAATAATTACATCAAAAACTCATTTATGATTCGCACCATATGGTCCCGTTTCTAAAATCCATATACTTTATAACCGATATATGGTTATTCATTATTTCGTTCCTTTGACCCATTATGATTTACACCATGGGGTCCTATTCCTATAATTATTTGTTTATTACTAATTTAAAAAGTAACTAATTTCACTCATTTTGACCCGTTTCATGGCTTTCGACATGGAGGTCTCATCTTAACATATCTCCTTTGTCGCGAACATTAGTTCGTCATAATTTATCCATTTTGACCCACTTCATAGTTTAGACCATGGGTCTCATTTTGACATTTTTAGTCGTTTAACGCAAACGTACTTAAGCATAAACTTCCTATCACTTATGTAACGGTTCTATTCTAGGAGGTGTAAATTTTACTTACCTTGCATCTGATCATGCCTTCTCGCGTTTTTGACCCGCTTGACCTATTCCTTCCAAGCTTCCACCTAGCTTGTCAAGAGTCAAACTATAATGCAACATCACGAGATGGTTATATTAGTCATCAATACTATGACCATCACCCTTATGAACTTTTTTATCATATTTCGCATTCGATTCTATTATAGGCCAGTTTGACTTCTAAAAGTCAAACTGCCACTTGACACTCATGAATGCATTAATAATTTAACTAAAACCGGGGTTCAACTCTAATGTTAAAACCAATTCTAGTCACTTATGAACATTTAACAAAATACCTAATTTGTTCAAGTAGTTCAGAAATATGAGTTAATATGGTGTTTATAAACACTCATAGATCATCATCAATTTCATCATATAATCAAACACCCACTTCATGTCACACCCCGACCCGCAGCGGAATAAGAGTCGGGGCATAATTGGGTTATCACCAAAGCTCATGATAATACTTATGTTTCATATTTATTTAAATCGAAATTACATTCTCAATGATCCAAACATGTCCATACAAATTCAAAGAAAATAACCAACTAAACAATTCCAAGTTCTAAATCATTTTAATCTTCTAGTCCAATCCTATGTGTTTCTGGCTGCAGCTGGTTCACCTATATCATGTGTAAAAATAGGGGTTTTTGGGTCAACATAAGTTGGCGAGTGAACCTTGTTAGATAAACATTTATTATTGATTTACTTGTTATTTTATCAAGGAAAAATTGTGCATAATCATAAATGAGCAAATGATAAATAATCAATCAGTAACAATGTTAACCACAAATTATAACATACAATAACATACCAACAGCATACCATAACATATCAACTTGCATAAATATAAAACATGAATGAAACTGTGCGATCAAGGCTCAATCAAACGGAGCCGATCGTATTGCATGTACTGAAAATGATAAATGTCTGTGCGATCAAGGCTCATCAAACGGAGCCGATCGTATGTTGGCACGCCAGGTTCACGCTCATAATGTAATGGGGAACATGCTCAACGCTCATAATGTAATGGGGAGCGGCGGCCTATGAAATTGCATGTACTGAAAATAATGAATTAAATCTAACAATAATCACACAAACAGTTTACACAGGCTGGATACACATTTATTCATGATATGATGTATGCACAATGATTTAAATATAATAAATAGTAGGACACATGATACACCCCAAAAACGTGATTAAAAAGGGAATTTGAAAAGATTCACTCACATTGGGTGATTGGATTGGAGATGGTGAGATGCGCACGAGTGAGAAGAGCTGAACAACGAGATTAACTAACCTAAATAATAACGGAAAATATAGTAAATGAGTGGATTTTATTAATAATTTTTAATAAGATTTTTAGATATATTTTTGTGAGTTTAAGGCTATTTCCTATCTTTAAAAACATTATTTTTGAGTATTTTTAATATTTTTATCTTTTTGCGACCGTTGACCGTTGACCGTTTGACTTGTTGACCGATTTATTGTGTAATTGTATTGCGCTGGGTGAGACTCGAACCCGAGACCTCCCGTACGCGTGCACGCAGCTCTACCAACTGAGCTACGTGTCTAACCCGAAATAATTCTGTTTTTAATTATACTTATATATTAACTCGGCTTATCCAAAATTCTTTTATTTTCAAAAACATTTTAAATCATCGAACCGGTGCTACTAACAGGTCTCGAACCCGGGACCTGTGCTTTAACGCTACACACAGTCCACGCTGGACTGTGTGTCTAACTTGGTTAATATACAGATTTTTATTATACTTAACAACTAACGTAGTTAACCCGGTTCAGTTAGAAAAATAAAACGTTTTTATTACCGAGAGGGTGTGTGTAACAGGGATCGAACTCGCGGCGTGTGATATGTATATGCACACAGTCCACCGCTGGACTGTGTGTCTAACCCGAGATAATATCCAGATTTTATTAAACTTATAATTAAACTATCATCGTCTTCTTCATTTCAAAATTACAGACTGCGATTACACCATTATATCTTGTTTAATTCGATTGATAAACATTGTACAGACTAATGTGAAATGACAGAGACGATATTTAGAAGTAAACATACCGGTGAACGATTTATCACAGAATTCCGGCAAGGTGTCGGCTCTGTTTTTATGAACTTCAACTGAGCAAGCAAATTAACCGTTTTGATTAGTTAATTGTGGAATTGAAGTGCTAAACAAACGTTTACAGAGTGTTTGAATGTCCTTACCGTTTCACAGATGAAAATAAGGATTTCCAGAAGTTTTCCGGCAAACTGGAATTATCCGATAACAGCGTCTGAATTCGATTTCAATTGAAAGGTTTGAGTCAGAAATAGCTTAACAATTGTTAGACCACGAAGAAATTGAAAGACTTACTGTTTTGATGAAGAATACGGTTTTCCGGCGACTTGCAGAATTTTTCCGGCGAGTTCAAATAGCTTCTCCGGCGGACTGAAAATTGTGCGGACATGTAATTGGAGGTTTGCAGAGTGTTTGTGAGTCGCGAGAGAGAACAGAGATTGAAGTTATGTTGGAATTGAAAGTTTTCGGTTATAAAACCGATTCACTTCTAGAATTCAAGTTCATTCAAAGCAACTTGATTGAAAACGTCGGTGCATCGGTTATAAAACAGAATTCGCGATTTTCAAACGTTTTGGACGGTTGAATAGCCGATTACGGTTTTCAGTTTAGCGCAGCCGGTTGATCTATGATTGACTATAAATTTCATTTGTTTCCTAGAGTTAACAGAAAACAACAAGTGGCGGAGTGGTGATGTGTGTGTGTGTTAAGTCTTTGGAGTTCACAACTCGGCTGACCCGGGTTCGAGTCCCGGCAGCCTCATTTTATTTTTATTTATTTTATTTTTACTTTTTATCAATTATAATTTTATAGTTTAGTTTGTTTATTAATTATGTATCATTAAAAATCAAAATAGCCATAAATACGCAACGTGACATTTATAACTTGATATTCGATTACAAAACGGAGCGGGTTTGGAAACTCGTTTTTGACAAATGTTACAGTATCCCCTACTTTTAGGAATTTCGTCCCGAAATTTAAGTAGTTGAAGTAGTAGGAAAAAGATGCGGGTATTTTTCGCGCATTGAGTATTCACGTTCCCAAGTAAACTCAGGTCCCCGTTTCGACTCCCAGCGAACCCTAACAATTGGAATGCGACTTCGTCGAAGACGTTTTTTCTCCGAAATCCATGATCTCTACAGGTCTTTCAATAAAATGCATAGATTCATCAATCTGAATATCTTCCAGAGGAATGTGGAGGTTTTCATCAGCGAGGCACTTCTTCAAGTTTGACACGTGGAATGTGGGATGAATCCTGTTAGTTCTTCTGGTAGATCAAGCTTGTATGCTACAGGTCCTACTCTTTCGAGTATCTTGAAAGGTCCTACGTAGCGTGGTGCTAGCTTGCCTTTTTGACCAAAACGAACTACTCCCTTCCATGGTGATACTTTTAGAAGTACATGATCACCAATGTTAAACTCTAAAGGCTTCCGTCGTTTATCTGCATAACTCTTTTGACGACTTTGAGCCGCTAGAAGATTGTTTCGGATTTGATGGATCTTGTCTGTGGTTTCTTGGATCAATTCTGGACCAGTGATTTGAGCTTCCCCAATTTCGTGCCAACATACTGGAGATCGGCACTTACGACCATATAAGGCTTCAAAAGGTGCCATGCCGATACTTGAATGATAGCTGTTGTTGTACGAAAATTCAACTAATGGTAGATGAGTGTCCCAATTTCCCTTGAAGTCTATAACACATGCTCGAAGCATATCTTCAAGAGTTTGAATGGTGCGTTCAGATTGACCATCAGTTTGAGGATGATAGGCGGTTCTCAGATCTAATCGCTTACCCAAAGCGGCTTGTACTGCTTGCCATGTTCGTCAAGTGAAACGACCATCACGATCAGAAATAATGCTTAACGGTACACCATGTCGGCTTACGATTTCGCTGATATAAATACGAGCTAGCTTTTCGTTCTTGAAATCTTCGCGGATAGGAATAAAGTGAGCTGATTTTGTAAGTCGATCAATAATTACCCATATAGTGTCATACCCAACAGAAGTGCGAGGTAACCCGGTAATGAAGTCCATGGTTATGTTTTCCCACTTCCATACAGGTATTTCAGGTTGGATCAGAAGTCCTGAGGGTCTTTGGTGTTCAGCTTTCACCTTGGAACATGTAAGGCACTTAGAAACAAAAACAGCAATATCCTTTTTCATTCCAGGCCACCAATAGGTGTATCGAAGGTCTTGATACATCTTATCGGCTCCTGGGTGTATAGAATATCGTGTTTTGTGAGCCTCATTCATAAGAATTTCACGAAGGTTGTTGTGGTCAGGAATCCATATGCGATCTAGATAGTACAGAATACCGTCAGATTTAGTTTCAATTTTAAGTTCAGCTCCACAGGACAGCTCCTTTCGTACATCATCTTCCGTTACTGAAACATGTTGGGCTTCTCGAATTTGATCTTTAATGCCAGTTATGATTTGCGAACATAGAAGACGAATGGAGTTCGCATAACCCTTTCGACTGAGTGCATCAGCCACCACATTTGCTTTGCCAGGGTGGTACCGAATTTCACAGTCATAATCATTTAGAAGTTCGACCCATCTTCTTTGCCTCATGTTTAACTCCTTTTGATTGAAGATATGTTGAAGACTCTTGTGGTCAGTGTATATTTCACACTTAGTACCATAGAGATAATGTCTCCATATCTTAAGAGCGAACACAACGGCTCCAAGTTCTAGGTCATGGGTGGTGTAGTTCTTCTCGTGAGTCTTGAGTTGTCTCGAAGCATAAGCTATAACCTTTCCTCTTTGCATTAGGACACAGCCTAGTCCTTGCCCTGACGCGTCGCAATAAACCACGAAGTCATCACAACCTTCAGGCAGAGTGAGGATTGGTGCATCACAGAGTTTTTGTTTAAGGGTTTGGAAGGCTTCTTCTTGCTTGGGTCCCCATATGAAAGGTTTTCCCTTATGAGTTAAAGCCGTGAGTGGTACAGCAATGCGTGAGAAGTTTGAAATGAAACGACGATAATAACCAGCCAAACCAAGAAAAGATCTTACTTCAGTTGGTGTACGGGGCACTTGCCATTCTTGTACCCTTTGATCTTTGAGGGGTCGACATGTATTCCCTTGTCATTGACTACATGTCGAGGAATTGCACCTCTTTTAACCAGAATTCGCATTTGGAGAATTTGGCGTACAGCTTTTCATTCTCTAGAAGTGTAAGGATGAGTCGAAGATGGCGCTCATGATCAGACTTAGACTTTGAATAAATGAGAATGTCGTCGATGAAGACTATAACAAATCGATCAAGATAAGGTTTGCAGACTCTGTTCATCAGATCCATGAAGACTGCTGGAGCGTTGGTTAAACCAAATGGCATAACCATGAATTCATAATGACCATAACGAGTTCGGAATGCGGTCTTTGGGACGTCTTCTTCATGTACTCTAAGTTGATGATAACCAGATCGAAGGTCGATTTTTGAAAAACAACTGGCACCTTGAAGTTGGTCAAGAAGATCATCAATGCGAGGTAAAGGATAACGATTCTTGATTGTTAACTTGTTGAGTTCTCTGAGTCGATGCACATGCGAAACGATCCATCTTTCTTCTTTACAAAAAGGACAGGTGCACCCCAAGGCGAGGAGCTAGGGCGTATGAATCCCTTGTCAGTCAACTCTTGCAATTGACTGGCTAGCTCTTGCATTTCAGAGGGGGCTAACCTATAGGGAGACTTTGCAACTGGTGTAGCACCAGGTATAAGATCAATACGGAATTCGACTTCTCTAACTGGAGGAAGTCCTGAAGTGTCGTCAGGAAAAACTTGCGGAAAATCTTTTACTACTGGGATGTCTTCAAGTTTCTTCCCCATGGTTCCCTTTTTGATGATATGAGCTAAAAACGCGACATAATTCTTGCGAAGATATTTTTGAGCTTGAAGACAAGACATTAAGCTGAGCCCTTTCGACGAGGTTTCTCCAAAGATTCGAAGGGTCCGACCGTTTGAAAGAGGAATGCGTATAAACTTTTCGCGGCATACAACTTTGCCTGATGTTGACTAAGCCAGTCCATACCGATTATGATATCAAAACTTCCCAACTTCATAGGAATAAGGTCAACTAGAAAATTATGGTCGTTTAGTGTAAGAGTGCAATTACGTATAATAGAGTTCAATGAGACCGGTTTCCCGTCAAAACTTCTACTGTTATGGATTCCATGAGCTTATCACGATTTTGGTTTAAGATAGGTTCAAACTCTAAGGACACAAAACTTTTATCCGCGCCAGTATCAAACAACATGGATGCATATCGACCATTAATAAGGAACGTACCGTTAACCACATTGCCGTAGCTCTAGCCTGATTAGCGTTAATGTTGAAAGCTCTTCCTCTTGCAGATGGAGGAGCTTGGTTCGCTTGATTCACCGGATTGGCTTGGGCCTGAGCATGAATAATGTTTACCAACCTTGGACAAGTATTTCTAAAATGGCTTGGGTACCACAATTGTAGCAAGCCCGCATAGGTTGTACCATAGGATAGTTGGGTTGGTAATATGTTTGGGCTAAATGTTGGGTGGGTGGAAATGGTAGGGGTTGTTGGGCTTGACCCATTATTTGCTGGTGGGTTTGGGTTGAAGACTGGTGGCGGTTCGTTCGCTGAGGCATGCGGCAGGTTTGAACAGTATGACCTGCGCGACCACAGCCGGTGCAATATGGGCAAAGATGATCAGGAGAATGGTGGTATTGGCAACGGTTGCATTTTGGTAACGGGCCAGAGTATGGTCTTTTGTATGGTGCAGGTGAAGGGGCGACTTGGGTAATGGGTGCAGTAGGAATAGGGTAATTGGTTTGTGTGACGGCGAAGTTTCTGGTGTTACGCTTCCTCTTGTTAGCAAACTTAGAGGAGGAGGTGGAATGGTTTAAAGTTTGACCCTCAACAGGGGCTTTCTTTTTCTCTTCTTTAAACTTACCGTTGCGAATTCGATTCTCGGTCAGTTCAGTGGCTAGTTCCATAGCAGCTTCAAGTGTTGCTGGTCAAGTGCTGAGAACTGAATCTTGGATTTTCGAGGGAAGTCCTCGAATATAATGCTCGATTAAACGATAAGTTGGGGTAAACAGGTTAGGGACCATTTGGTTCAACTCTAAGAACCTCTTGTTGTAGGAAGCATGATCTCCCTCCTTCTGCTTCAAAGAATGAAATTCGTCCTCCAACTTTTTAATCTCGCTCCTAGGACAGAACCGCCTAGTCATAATTTCCCTTAACTCCTCCCACGTTAAGGCCATTGCATCACAATTCCCCTCTTCCCTTTTTCAGTATTCCACCAGGTAAGAGCTACCCCAAATAGTCTTCCGGTGGCGTATCAAACCTTGCGATCCTCAGGACAATCGCAGTTGAGGAAGGTGTTTTCCATTTCCTCAAACCAGTGGAGGAGAGCAGTGACACCTTCAGTCCCTTCAAATTTAGGAGGATCACAAGACTTGAAATGTTTATATGAGTACTTGCTGGTCGGAGGGTTGCCGATGTTCAGGTCGTCTTGCTGGGGAAGGTTACTAGGATTTGTAGCGAGGGCTTGTTGTACTTGAACCACAATGTCAGGAAGCACCGTGGCCATTTGTTTCGCGAATTGTGCGGCCAAGCGTTCGTGAGATCTTCCTGATCTTTTACCCCCTCGTTGTTGTCTAGCCGACATCTACAGGAACATACATAAGAAGATTGTGAGTTTATGGAGTCTTTTTAGGTGTCATGTGTCTTTAAGAAAATGAAAATAACATAAATATCAATAATGCAACTACATCCATAGGATGCTTAGGTTTGCTCATGTTGGGCCTCAAATGTCCCCCATACCTTCACCTGTATAGTCATGTGGGCCCCCATGGCTATTGGCTTGGTAGGATTCACATTAGTATTGGCGATTTAATACTTGCATCACCCGAATGCAAACCACAAAATATGTTTACGAGATGTATGGTCGGAATGTGTCCAGGTGTAGACACAATGACAACTCAAAGTGGGGTTAGCTCACACGACGTTTGGTATAGCATGCTTTGGCCTAATAGGTACTTCGTACTCTCATCGTTAGTCCCCAGGTAGGCAAACTGGTCCTTTATTTTGGATTTATACGAATGCCAGCCTAGACAGGACGTTCCGACTACCGGTACTGGTACCCTTCCAGTTACTACATGCCCATCATGAGAACTCACTTTGATGAGATTTGAAAATACAAAAATCGTTGTAAAAGCAATCATGAAAATGATGTGATGTGTGCTTTCATGGATATGATATGTTATGAGAATATGATTCATGATAGGCATTATATGATAATATATACTTATGAAATGCTTGCATAACATTGAATGTAACATTTAACATAAAACATATAAGCATCATGAAATTTGGCATGTAACACACAAAAATCTTAAAAATTTCTAAACAACTATAGTATAGGCTCTAAGGGTCTAATAACCTATCCTATATCCCTATAGTCATGGCTCTGATACCAATCTGTCACACCCCGACCCGCAGCGGAATAAGAGTCGGGGCATAATTGGGTTATCACCAAAGCTCATGATAATTACTATTATGTTTCATATTTATTTAAATCGAAATTACATTCTCAATGATCCAAACATGTCCATACAAATTCAAAGAAAATAACCAACTAAACAATTCCAAGTTCTAAATCATTTTATTCTTCTAGTCCAATCCTATGTGTTTCTGGCTGCAGCTGGTTCACCTGTATCATGTGTAAAAATAGGGGTTTTGGGTCAACATAAGTTGGCGAGTGAACCTTGTTAGATAAACATTTATTATTGATTTACTTGTTATTTTATCAAGGAAAATTGTGCATAATCATAAATGAGCAAATGATAAATAATCAATCAGTAACAATGTTAACCATAAATTATAACATACAATAACATACCAACAGCATACCATAACATATCAACTTGCATAAATATAAAACATGAATGAAACTGTGCGATCAAGGCTCAATCAAACGGAGCCGATCGTATTGCATGTACTGAAAATGATAAATGTCTGTGCGATCAAGGCTCAATCAAACGGAGCCGATCGTATGTTGGCACGCCAGGTTCACGCACATAATGTAATGGGGAACATGCTCAACGCTCATAATGTAATGGGGAGCGGCGGCCTATAAATTGCATGTACTGAAAATAATGAATTAAATCTAACAATAATCACACAAACAGTTTACACAGGCTGGATACACATTTATTCATGATATGATGTAAGCACAATGATTTAAATATAATAAATTGTAGGACACATGATACACCCCAAAAACATGATTAAAACGGGGAATTTGAAAAGATTCACTCACATTGGGTGCGTTGGATTGGAGATGGTGAGATGCGCACGAGTGGGAAGAGCTGTGTCACACCCCGACCCGCAGCGGAAAAGGTGATCGAGGCATGATTGGGTTATCATCAAAGCTCATGACATTTATTATAACGTTTCATATTCATTAATACATTTTAATGGGAAATATACAATCATAATTACATCATGTCCTAAACATCAATCTAGGCTTCAATGTTTTCTTCTGAGGCATTTCCTATGTTTTCCTTGCTTCATCCTGTTCACCTGTATCATGTGTAAAAAATGGTTTTTGGATCAACAAAAAGTTGGCGAGTGAATCCTATGAAAAACATTTGAACAAGTTTATTTAATTGATTATAAAATAAAGTGCACAACCACACATGAGTAAAAATAGATGTAAACTTATTCACCAATCATTTAATATTAAATAATGCACACATGAACAATAATGGATCGTTTTGAGGCACGCGTTGCTCAACTCGTCTCCCACGAGGAACTGATGGGCCTGATGAATGATTTGCATAAACTTGACAATATGAAATACATAACTACAAACAATATAAACTAAATAATACACACACGAACAATAATGGATTTTTTTTTAGGCACGCGTTGCTCAACTCGTCTCCCACGAGGAACTGATGGGCCTAATGAATGAATTGCATATAACTTGACAATATGAAATACACAACTACAAACAATATACACAATCTATGTTTAGATCACAATATGGTATGGCACCAGTTTAAATAAACGAGTTAATTTTGGTGACACATGACACACCCCAAAACGTGTAATTAAAAAGGGGAGTTGTAAGATTCACTCACATTGGGTGCGTTCGGTTGATGATGTTGAATAGCACGAAGTTGGATTTAACCACGAGTGAAACTAACCTAGATAATAACATAATGGTTTGGTAAATAAGCGGATTTTATTAATCAATTTTAGTAGGATGATTGAATATATTTTTGTGAGTTTAAGGCTATTTTCTAACCTTAAAAATGTTATTTTTAAGTATTTTTAATTGATTTTTAAATAAAATAAATAAATATAAATAATAGTAAAAAAATTGACTTTTTGCGAAGTTTGACCGTTGACCGTTGACTTGTTGACCTGTTGACCGGTCAGGCTGTGAAATTGTTTGCGCCGGTGAGGCTCGAACCCGAGACCTCCCGTTCGCGTGCACGCAGCTCTACCAACTGAGCTACGTGTCTAACCTGAAATATTTCTGTTTTTAATTATATTTATATACTAATTGAATTAAACTGAAAATCATTTATTTTTAAAAATGATTTTAATGCATCGAACCGGTGTTCTCCACAGGTCTCGAACCCGGGACCTGTGGGTTGGGTTAACACACAGTCCACCGCTGGACTGTGTGTCTAACTTGTTAAATAATCTGATTTTTATTATACTTATATACAAACTACATTATTTCATTTCTGCTTTATATAAAAAGTTTGAAAATTGCTCGAACCGGTGCGGTAGCCCGGACTCGAACTCTGACGTGTGATTAAACATTCACACAGTCCACCACTGGACTGTGTGTCTATCTTGGTTATTATTCCGGTTTTTATTAAACTTAACATCTTTAAGCAGTGACTCTGGTTCGGTAAAAAAAAGAACATTTTTTATTAAGGCAAGCATGCGTGGGACAAGTATCGAACTCGGGACGTATGCGCTTTTTAATTTGCACACAGTCCACCGCTGGACTGTGTGTCTAACCTGAGTTATATCTTGATTTAAATTAAACTTATACACAACTAAAACTTCGTCTTCTTCGTTGAATTTGACCAGAACTAAAGTCCGACTGGTTCGTCGATTAAATCATGTTCTTTTAGTGTGTTGCGATTAAATATAGGTGACATAAATAAAAAGAATGAGAGATTAAATGTTAGATATACCGAACTGGACTCCTCTATTTCGCCGGCGAAACTCCGGTGATAGCAGATTGTTCCGGCGACGTGTGTCTTGTGGCAGAGAGTCTTCAGCGAGCTTGAGGTGAGTGTGGTGGCTTCGGTATGAGTTCTGGGTGTTCAGTAAGGCTCAGAAGTGAAAGGCTCGGTTTTCCGGCGAGTTGCAGAAATTCTCCGGCGAGTGGAATTACGTCGGGAAAAAGTGCATTGTGAGCGAAAAAGCTAACAGAGGTTAGAGGGGGTATTTATAGGGCAGAACATCGACGTATTTAGTCTGATTTCCGTCTTGATTCGTCGGTTAAAGATTTTCCGGCGGTTATGACTTGTGTCACGGGTTCAGGCGTCGGTTATAACCGATGTCATAGTTAAAGCTTCGGTTAAAACTGAAGTAACCGTCCAATCTCGGCGAAATCGTCGGGATTTCCGACGACTGCGATTGGGCGCGTCGGTTTTGAATTCGAGAATTATAATATGTATTAATTGTTTCCATTAATTAGCAAGAAACACAAGTGGCGCAGTGGTTGAGTGTGTGTGTGTTAAGTCATTGCTGAAACCGCTGGCTGACCCGGGTTTGAAACCCGGCAGCAACCTTTTATTTTTAAACCACTATTTTTAATACTTTTTCAAATATAAATTATATATTCCAATATACTTATTAATTATGTATCGTTTAAAATTAATTTGGGCATTAAATACGCAACAAAATTTTTAGCTGATTGTTCGGTTAATAAAGGAGCGGGTTTGGTAAATCCGTTTTTTTGACGGATGTTACAGTATCCCCTGCTTTTTAGAAATTTCGTCCCGAAATTTAAGTAGTGATATATTTGACTAAGAATGATGGTGTTTAGTTTTGACAGTTACATACTTAGAAAAAGAGTAAGAGTTTAAGTTTTTGTTTGAGGCGGTAACGTCCCTTGTAAGGGTTAAGTACCCTGCTACAGGAATCGCTTTTTGTTGCCTACGGTAAAAATATTGATAAGCAGAGTTGATTCACTAAATATGATATCATGCGTAAGAGTTTTGATAAGTTTGGAAGGATAGGGTTATATCCTAAAACAAAATTTCTAATACTACAACCTGCATGGAACTTCTCATAACCGTCTAATAATGCCTCTGATCCTTTGACAAGAATACTTATATATAGGAAGTACCAGCGGCGTATCCATCATATTCTTTGTCAAATTTTCATTGGTTTTATCAGTAAGTTATGATTTGTTCTATGATGTGACTCTAAACATAAATAAACGCCACAACCAATGTACCAAAAAAATTACTAAATCCTACATAGAACTTCTCATAACCGTCTAACAATGCCTCTGATCCTTTGACAAGAATACTTATATATAGGAAGTACCAGCGGCGTATCCACCATATTCTTGTCAAATTTTCATTGGTTTTATCAGTAAGTTATGATTGGTTCTATGATATAACTCTAGAACATAAATAAACACAACAACCAATATCTGAGTCCACATTCTGATAGCATACATGTTTGAATGGTGACAGTTCCTCTCTCGTTTGTTATGATGGAGAGGTTAGTTTATGTAGAAATGGAACACAATCCAATTTCTTTAAATGGCGAGATGATATGAATGTAACACAAATTTCAACCAAGGCAATACTAAATCCTACATGGAACTTCTCATAACCGCCTGATAATGCCTCTGATCCTTTGAAAGAATACTTATATATAGGAAGTACCAGCGGCGTATCCACCATATTCTCGTCAAATTTTCGTTGGTTTTATCCGCAAGTTATGATTAGTTACCAAGAAATTACTAAATCCTACATAGAACTTCTCATAACCGCCTGACAATGCCTCTGATCCTTTGACAAGAATACTTATATATAGGAAGTACCAGCGGCGTATCCACCATATTCTCGTCAAATTTTCATTGGTTTTATCAGTGAATTATGATTAGTCCTACGTGACTCTAAAACATAAACAACACAACAACCACAGCTTGAGTCTAAATTCTGAAAAGTATACATGTTTGAATGATGACAGTACCTCTCTCGTTTGTTATGATGGAGAGGTTAGTCATTGTGGAAGTGAGACATAGCTCAACTTCTTTAAATGATGAAATTGAATACGCTGAAATGTATGATGAACAAACTTCGACCAAAACATACTAAATCCTACATGGAACCTCTCATAACCGCCTGATAATGCCTCCGATCCTTTGACAAGAATACTTATATATAGGAAGTACCAGCGGCGTATCCACCATATTCTTGTCAAATTTTCATTAACTTTATCCGCAAATTAGGATTAGTTCTACGTAACTCTACAACAAACACAACAACCACAAGATCGTATTGCATGTACTGAAAATGGAGGGTCAATGTCATGTGTATGCATCAATGTGCTCAATCAATAACGGAGCCGATCGTATGCATGTACTGAAAATAATAAATTTAATCTAAACAATAATCACTCAAACAGTTTATACATGGAACCTCTCATAACCGCCTGATAATGCCTCTGATCCTTTGACAAGAATACTTATATATAGGAAGTACCAGCGGCGTATCCACCATATTCTTGTCAAAATTTCATTGGCTTTATCCTTAAGTTATGATTGGTTCTATGTGATTCTAAAACATAAAGAAAAACATAAAACTAAACGATTGGAGTTGAATCTTGATTTTTGGTGAAGAGGACTAGTTGGGTGGTTTCGTTTGGGCCGTCATTATCTTCGACAGGGTTGGCGTTGATGTTGAAAACTCTTCCTCTTGCTGGTGGCCTAGTGATTGGGTTTTCTTGATTTACTTGGTTAACTGGTTTGATTGAGCTTGAGCGTTTATGATGTTAACCAATCGAGGGCACGTGTTTCTAAAGTGGGTAGGGTCGCCACAATTGAAACAAGCTCGAACATATGGGAACATGGGGTATTGGGGTTGTTGATAGGTTTGGATCATGTTTTGAGTAGGGGAAAAGATTTGGTTTTGAGGGGTGCGGCAAACCTTGCTCAAATGATCATAGCGTCCACAATTCGCACATAGTCGACAAGGTAAGGTAGATGGATGGTGATAAAAATAGGTGTTACATCGAGGGTGAGGTCCAAGGTATGGTTTCTTATTTGGGTAAGTTGAGTTGGGTGCTACTTGAGTGATTGGGATAGCTTGGATTGGTATGGCTTGAAAAACTGGTTGATTACGTTGGGTAGTAGCGAAAAGTTGCCCGTCTCTTTTTCTCTTAAAAGTGGGTTGAGAAGGGGGTTCGGTTTGGGTGGAGTTTGAAGTTTCAGTCGATGCCTTATCCTTCTTCTTCTCCTCCTTGAAGTCTTTGTTCCGGATTCGGTTTTCGGTGAGCTCTGTAGCTAACTCCATAGCTGCTTCCAAAGTTGCAGGCGTGGTACTTATTACAGAGTCCTGAATCTTTGACGGAAGACTCGAATGTAGTGCTCGATCAAACGGTAGAGGGGAGTGAACAAGTTGGGAACCATTTGATTTAACTCGAGGAATCTTTTGTTGTATGTGGTGTGGTCGCCTTCCTTTTGCTTCAACGAATAGAACTCATCTTCTAATTTCTTGATTTCGCTCCTTGGGCAAAACCGTCTTGTCATGATTTCCTTCAACTCTTCCCAAGTCAAAGTCATAGCATCGTCAATGCCTCGTTTGGCCTTCTCTGTATTCCACCAAGTAAGTGTATTCCATATAAACGACCGGTAGCATATCGCACTTTGCGATCATCGGGGCAATCGCAATTTAGAAAAGTGTTCTCCATTTCTTCAAACCAATGGAGGAGAGCGGTGACACCTTCAGTCCCTTCGTATTTTGGAGGGTCGCAGGATTTGAAATGCTTGTAGGTGCATTTAGTGGTAATTGGGGGAGGATTGACAACATTTTGATCTTCTTGATTAACAGGATTAGTGGTAAGTGCTTGTTGGACTTGGATTACAATGTTGGGTATTACGGCAGCCATTTGTTGAGCGATTAGGGCAGCCATGCGCTCGCGGGCTTTTCCTGCTCTCGTCTTCCTACGGGCGAGGCTAGAAGACATCTACAAGGAATACATGTCAAGAGTATGAGTTGGATGTTTTTGGGATCATGGGTCGTATTTAGGAATGAACATTCATAAAATAAATATAGAAAAATAAATCTACTACATCCATAGGATGTCTTGGGCTTTGCTCGTCATTGGGCCTTACATGCCGCCATACTTCACCTTCGTAATCATGTGGCCCCCATGAATACCGGGTTTTTCATATGGTTCCATGAGTTAGCCTGGTTACGTACACTAAAACCCGGAGAAAATCGAGAAATATGTATATAACGTATGATATTCGGAATGTGTCCAGGTATAGACACGGTGACACCTCAAAGTGGGGTTAGTTCGAACAACGTTTGGTGTGGCATGCTTTGGCCTAATAGGTCCTTCGTACTCTCATCGTTAGTCCCCAGGTAGGAAAACGGTCCGTTATATTGGATTTATACGAATGCCAACCTAGACAGGACGTTCCGACTACCGGTACTTGTACCCTTCCAGTTACTACATGCCCGTCGCAGAACTTACTTTGATGAGATTTGAAAATTGCGACAAAATCTTTGAATAACAAAAGTATGAAGATGATTTGAATATATGAAAATTGAAATATGTATGATGAATGTGTATGTAAGTATGTATGTTTGACTGTAAGTATAAACAAATATGAAACAAATAAATATCATAAGTTTGTATGTAACCACCTAAACAATTAAAATTTAGGCAACTATAGTATAGGCTCTAAGGGTCTAATAACCTATCCTATATCCCTATATCATGGCTCTGATACCAATCTGTCACACCCCGACCCGCAGCGGAAAAGGTGATCGAGGCATGATTGGGTTATCATCAAAGCTCATGACATTTATTATAACGTTTCATATTCATTAATACATTTTAATGGGAAATATACAATCATAATTACATCATGTCCTAAACATCAATCTAGGCTTCAATGTTTTCTTCTAAGGCATTTCCTATGTTTTCCTTTCTTCATCCTGTTCACCTGTATCATGTGTAAAAAATGGTTTTTGGATCAACAAAAAGTTGGCGAGTGAATCCTATGAAAAACATTTGAACAAGTTTATTTAATTGATTATAAAATAAAGTGCACAACCACACATGAGTAAAAATAGATGTAAACTTATTCACCAATCATTTAATATTAAATAATGCACACATGAACAATAATGGATCGTCTTGAGGCACGCGTTGCTCAACTCGTCTCCCACGAGGAACTGATGGGCCTGATGAATGATTTGCATAAACTTGACAATATGAAATACATAACTACAAACAATATAAACTAAATAATACACACACGAACAATAATGGATTTGTTTGAGGCACGCGTTGCTCAACTCGTCTCCCACGAGGAACTGATGGGCCTAATGAATGGATTGCATATAACTTGACAATATGAAATACACAACTACAAACAATATACACAATCTATGTTTAGATCACAATATGGTATGGCACCAGTTTAAATAAACGAGTTAATTTTGGTGACAATGACACACCCCAAAACGTGTAATTAAAAAGGGGAGTTGTAAGATTCACTCACATTGGGTGCGTTCGGTTGATGATGTTGAATACGCACGAAGTTGGATTTAACCACGAGTGAAACTAACCTAGATAATAACATAATGGTTTGGTAAATAAGCGGATTTTATTAATCAATTTTAGTAGGATGATTGAATATATTTTTGTGAGTTTAAGGCTATTTTCTAACCTTAAAAATGTTATTTTTAAGTATTTTTAATTGATTTTTAAATAAAATAAATAAATATAAATAATAGTAAAAAAATTGACTTTTTGCGAAGTTTGACCGTTGACCGTTGACTTGTTGACCTGTTGACCGGTCAGGCTGTGAAATTGTTTGCGTGGGGTGAGGCTCGAACCCGAGACCTCCCGTTCGCGTGCACGCAGCTCTACCAACTGAGCTACGTGTCTAACCTGAAATATTTTGTTTTTAATTATATTTATATACTAATTGAATTAAACTGAAAATCATTTATTTTTAAAAATGATTTTAATGCATCGAACCGGTGTTCTCCACAGGTCTCGAACCGGGACCTGTGGGTTGGGTTAACACACAGTCCACCGCTGGACTGTGTGTCTAACTTGTTAAATAATCTGATTTTTATTATACTTATATACAAACTACATTATTTCATTTCTGCTTTATATAAAAAGTTTGAAAATTGCTCGAACCGGTGCGGTAGCCCGGACTCGAACTCGTGACGTGTGATTAAACATTCACACAGTCCACCACTGGACTGTGTGTCTATCTTGGTTATTATTCCGGTTTTTATTAAACTTAACATCTTTAAGCAGTGACTCTGGTTCGGTAAAAAAAAGAACATTTTTTATTAAGGCAAGCATGCGTGGGACAAGTATCGAACTCGGGACGTATGCGCTTTTTAATTTGCACACAGTCCACCGCTGGACTGTGTGTCTAACCGAGTTATATCTTGATTTAAATTAAACTTATACACAACTAAAACTTCGTCTTCTTCGTTGAATTTGACCAGAACTAAAGTCCGACTGGTTCGTCGATTAATCATGTTCTTTTAGTGTGTTGCGATTAAATATAGGTGACATAAATAAAAAGAATGAGAGATTAAATGTTAGATATACCGAACTGGACTCCTCTGTTTCGCCGGCGAAACTCCGGTGATAGCAGATTGTTCCGGCGACGTGTGTCTTGTGGCAGAGAGTCTTCAGCGAGCTTGAGGTGAGTGTGGTGGCTTCGGTATGAGTTCTGGGTGTTCAGTAAGGCTCAGAAGTGAAAGGCTCGGTTTTCCGGCGAGTTGCAGAAATTCTCCGGCGAGTGGAATTACGTCGGGAAAAAGTGCATTGTGAGCGAAAAAGCTAACAGAGGTTAGAGGGGTATTTATAGGGCAGAACATCGACGTATTTAGTCTGATTTCCGTCTTGATTCGTCGGTTAAAGATTTTCCGGCGGTTATGACTTGTGTCACGGGTTCAGGCGTCGGTTATAACCGATGTCATAGTTAAAGCTTCGGTTAAAACTGAAGTAACCGTCCAATCTCGGCGAAATCGTCGGGATTTCCGACGACTGCGATTGGGCGCGTCGGTTTTGAATTCGAGAATTATAATATGTATTAATTGTTTCCATTAATTAGCAAGAAACACAAGTGGCGCAGTGGTTGAGTGTGTGTGTGTTAAGTCATTGCTGAAACCGCTGGCTGACCCGGGTTCGAAACCCGGCAGCAATCTTTTATTTTTAAACCACTATTTTTAATACTTTTTCAAATATAAATTAATATTCCAATATACTTATTAATTATGTATCGTTTAAAATTAATTTGGGCATTAAATACGCAACAAAATTTTTAACTGATTGTCGGTTAATAAACGAGCGGGTTTGGTAAATGCGTTTTTTTTTTACGGATGTTACAAGCTGAACAACGAGAATTAACTAACCTAAATAATAATGGAAAATATAGTAAATGAGTGGATTTTATTAATAATTTTTAATAAAATATTTAGATATATTTTTGTGAGTTTAAGGCTATTTCCTATCTTTAAAAACATTATTTTTGAGTATTTTTAATTGATTTTTAAATTAAATTAAATAAATAAAAATATAAAGATATGTTGACTTTTTGGCGTGACCGTTGACCGTTTGGCTTGTTGACCGATTTATTGTGTAATTGTATTGCGCTGGGTGAGGCTCGAACCTGAGACCTCCCGTACGCGTGCACGCAGCTCTACCAACTGAGCTACGTGTCTAACCCGAAATAATTCTGTTTTTAATTATACTTATATATTAACTCGCTTATCCAAAATACTTTTATTTTCAAAAACATTTTAAATCATCGAACCGGTGTTACTAACAGGTCTGAACCCGGGTCTGTGCTTTAACGCTACACACAGTCACCGCTGGACTGTGTGTCTAACTTGGTTAATATACAGATTTTTATTATACTTAACAACTAACGTAGTTAACCCGGTTCAGTTAGAAAAATAAAACGTTTTTATTACCGAGAGGGCGTGTGTAACAGGGATCGAACTCGCGGCGTGTGATATGTATATGCACACAGTCCACCGCTGGACTGTGTGTCTAACCCGAGATAATATCCAGATTTTATTAAACTTATAATTAAACTATCATCGTCTTCTTCATTTCAAAATTACAGACTGTGATTACACCATTATATCTATTTTTAATTCGATTGATAAACATTGTACAGACTAATATGAAATGACAGAGACGATATTTAGAAGTAAACATACCGGTGAACGATTTATCACAGAATTCCGGCAAGGTGTCGGCTCTGTTTTTATGAACTTCAACTGAGCAAGCAAATTAACCGTTTTGATTAGTTAATCGTGGAATTGAAGTGCTAAACAAACGTTTACAGAGTGTTTGAATGTCCTTACCGTTTCACAGATGAAAATAAGGATTTCCAGAAGTTTTCCGGCGAACTGGAATTATCCGATAACAGCGTCTGAATTCGATTTCAATTGAAAGGTTTGAGTCAGAAATAGCTTAACAATTGTTAGACCACGAAGAAATTGAAAGACGTACTGTTTTGATGAAGAATACGGTTTTCTGGCGACTTGCAGAATTTTTCCGGCGAGTTCAAATAGCTTCTCCGGTGGACTGAAAATTGTGCGGAAATTTAATTGGAGGTTTGCAGAGTGTTTGTGAGTCGCGAGAGAGAACAGAGATTGAAGTTATGTTGGAATTGAAAGTTTTCGGTTATAAAACCGATTCACTTCTAGAATTCAAGTTCATTCAAAGCAACTTGATTGAAAACGTCGGTGCATCGGTTATAAAACAGAATTCGCGATTTTCAAACGTTTTGGACGCTTGAATAGCCGATTACGGTTTTCAGTTTAGCGCAGCCGGTTGATCTATGATTGACTATAAATTTCATTTGTTTCCTAGAGTTAACAGAAAACAACAAGTGGCGGAGTGGTGATGTGTGTGTGTGTTAAGTCTTTGGAGTTCACAACTCGGCTGACCCGGGTTCAAGTCCCGGCAGCCTCATTTTATTTTTATTTATTTTATTTTTACTTTTTATCAATTATAATTTTTATAGTTTAGTTTGTTTATTAATTATGTATCATTAAAAATCAAAATAGCCATAAATACGCAACGTGACATTTATAACTTGATATTTGATTACAAAACGGAGCGGGTTTGGAAACCCGTTTTTGACAAATGTTACACTTCATATCATATATGAACACTTATTCAAATCACAAAATTGTTGATGTATTTCATCCATACAAGCAAGTATGTTGGTCATGAACACTACAACATCATCATATTATCAAGATATTGAACTCAAGGTTACTATCTTCATGTTCATCCACATATTTATCATTACCAAAACACAAATTACCACATACCTTATGATCTCCAAGCTTAGATGATCACAATTCTATATTCATGCATATGATTTAGCCCTAATTGGTCAAGATGGGGTTTCCCCTCTTTCTCTGCTCCTGTTCGACACACCCACACACACTTACTGTGTGTGTTGTTTTTATTTTTCTTTATTAAACCCAAGTTCTAGGTTTTCCCCTTTTTGGCCCCTCAAGTTTAGGGTTTTATTTAAGGGTTTATTACTTGGGATTCAATTAAGGTTTTAATTATATTTACCAACAAGTTTAGATTTCTCTACTTAAATGCTTGGTAAATATTTGATTATTAAATATTAACTAAATTTCAAGATGTTACATTCTGGTTCTAAATTTGTTGTAGCTTTCTCAGATGACTGTTCAGGTGGTGCTTCGGTTGTTGGTGGTTGATTGATAACAGCTTCACTTGTTTGTGGTTGACCTCCAAAGTGACTTCATATGTGGATGAAGTTGGAGTTGGTGGAACAATGACTTGAGGATCAGATTTTGGTGGAGGATCTTTTGGATGAGCTGATGAGGATGATGTCTCTACAGCCTTTTTAGCATCTTTCTCTTGGCTTGGATTCTCGATCCTGCTTAAGATTTCCATCATTTCTATCTTTCTTTCTCTTGCACGCTCAACAGCTCGATGGAATAGCATGCCCTCCTCCAGAAATTCATTACCTGCTCCGACGTGTAATTTGTTTCCGTAAAGAATGTTCATCGGACAGGCAGAACATGGACACGTCCATCGAATCCAGAATTCGGATGTCTTCGTTCGTGTTAGATCGGATAACAGCTTCACCGGTCTTGCCATCATAAAACCATTTCTTGAAATTGGTGAGTGTCACAGGTTGTTCTGGAGGAAGCTTCACCCTGGTAACGACCTTTGCTGGATTTATGGCCCATGTAACTCTTCCTTTTCTAGTGATTGGGTCCTTGGTGGTTTTTGATACTCTTCATCTTGGGCGTTGAGGGGTGCAGATGGTAAATCCACGAGTGCACTCTCTAAGAATTAGTCTTTCAAAGTCACCACCGATACTGCTGTTGGTGGGATTGATCATGTCGTGCTTGCTCAATTCTCTGATGTCCCAAGTGGTTAGGCTTTGCATATCATTTCCGTTTCGGAAGTATTGGATTACCTCTCCTCTACGCTTTACAATGAACCACCCTGTGTGATTATCGTACTTCCAGCTAATGATACGGTCTGTTGCCTCGGTTTTCTCAATGGTAATAACTTGGTAGAAGTCCGGCAACTTGGCTCTTTCCTTTTTGAACCATTCAGGGTGTTGAGGCACAAACTCATCACCTCCATTAGTTTCGTATATGACCTCGTCTTCGAATCCCCATTCTATGAACTTGTCTGGCATCTCAAGTCTATCGACTTCTTCCTCGTCATTGTCACCGTCAATATTCACATACACTGCCGAATCGAGACGTTTCTTTTTCTTTTCTATAAGCTTAGTCTTGCGCTTCTCTTCTCTTTCTTTGAAGCTATCGAAATCAAAGATGTCTTCACTTGAGTACATTGGTTCTCGATTTGCGGCTTTGTACAAATCTTGAACCAACTCATGAAGCTTCTCTAATCCTTCTTGTTGAAACCTGATGAAATCGGTTTGTTTTGACACATATAAACTTAGCTCTTTGTTCTTTTTACGTTGTTCCTTTAGCTTTTCTCTGAGCAAGTTTGTGTTGTTGACCTGGTTCTTTAATAAGCAAAATTCTTTAGCAGGATACTTTCCGATGTCTTTTGAGAGACGATCGTAAAGATCCTGGAAAGGACGTGGTCTGGTAGGAGCTCATTGTGTAGTTGTAGATGTTGGTTGAACAGGCTTCAGTGGTGCATCTTTGGAAGAACCTTCATCAGTCTTTCTCTTCTTCTGTACCGGAGACTTACTGGGACCAGTTTCAGGAGCAGCTTCAGTTGGATCGCTGATTAAACTTTCAATAAAACGGTCCATGTTCTCCTGTTCCTCGGTCACTGTGACAGGAGTTTCTGATTCAGTCATTTCTCTCCTCTTCAAACGACGTTCAAGCTTCTCAGCTTCTCTTACTGCGTGAATGGCTTGCATCTGTTCAATTGCTTCTTGAGATAATCTCGCTTGAATACTATCACCCATGATTCGCTCGGGACCAGAAGTTTCTTTCTTGCTTTTCTTTTTAGACGGTTCTCCTTCAGCTATTTTCTTTCCTTTGTCTTTGCACTTTCGGACCAGTGGTACTTCCTCTTCAGCTTCAACCTCTTCTTCCCCTGCTTCTTATTTTGCCTGCCTTTCTCTAGCTTGTCTTACCCCTTCTCTGTATTTGTTGTAAGCTGCTTGAACTATAGGAAGTCTCTCTGCTCTGTACATGTTGTTGTGGAGCATCACCCACTGCTCGGTCTTCAGCTCTGTCAATTGTCTTCCCTTTGGCAACTGAAACTTGTACAAGTATCCGTCATGAGGTAGGTTCTGGTGATTATCATTGATAAGCAGTTGCACAAATTTGGGATACATAGCCCATGGTCCTTTGTTTACATTGTCAACCATACAGTAGAAGATCAGACTAGAAATGTTGAATGGCTGATTAATGCATAGGTTAAGCATAGCTGCTAACCACTCCAGATTCAAACCATCGTATCCGCCTTTTTGATGAGCTATACTTACTGCAAACACGTGCAGAATATATCTCCAATCTCTAGTCAGCCCATTTCTCTTGTTCTCGTTTTCCCCTCTGAAATCTCGTTGATAACCCATCCCTATGAATCCTTCCAGAATGTCATCTTTGCTCAACCTTATTGGATCTCTTAAAGTATCTCCCAGACTTAATACCTTCTGAATTCTTTCTTCTGTCACGATGATCTCCTTATTTCGAACAGATTGCAGTGATTCATCTAATTTGATTAACTATCTGACTTTTGTTGTCTTCCAAAATTCCTCAATATGAATACGGTAGATTTCAGGATTTTCTTGAACTGCATAACTGATTTTACTTCTAGATAGCCAGTCCATTACGTCTTCGAAATCCTTTACAACTTCGTCCAGTAAGACTAGCTGATTATGCTTCATCGTGGGATCCCAGAAAACTTCCTTCACCATTTCTGTAGACAAGAGAAACGGGCGAAGTGAGATCCGAGTTTAAGAAACGCAACAAATTAGAATATTTACAAGTATCATATTTACAAAAGTTAATTATTTAAATAAATTTAAATATGCGGACAATTATGCTACGATCAAAGCTATTTACGCTGAAAGTACTAATTAAAATCGCTGAGATATTTACAAAACATATCAATTTTGCAGTTATTACATTGTACTGTTAGATGGCTTCAGGCTAATTACGCTGATAAAGATTGGCGTAGTTAAGTCTAGTTCCGAGACATCATTCAGCTTAGATAGACAGCTACGCTAAGTGACCGGCGTATTTATCAAATATGCCGGTTGCTCGAACGCGCGTTCAAGACTTAAGTTCGCTGATGTTTGATCTTAAATAAATACGTTGCCTTCATAGATAAATACGCCATCATCATGTTAAATACGCTATCTTCAAGATGTTCTTCATAAACCCTTACAAAAACCAAACCCAAAACACACCAATCCACACTCTGATCTATGAGTAAAGTGAGAATGTTCGTGTATGATTGATGAATAAAAACGAATAACAATATACTGATCATCATACCGAATGTGTATCGAATCGTTGTGTAAAGATCTTGTTATAGGATTAATGGAAATGGAAGGTTTTTTTTGTTGAAGCTTTAGAAGATGATAATAGTATTTTTTGACTTGTCGAAACCAGCTTTACCAAGCGATAACCTCTTCCCTGTCTTATCTTGGAACTTTTTCAGATGAAGAGTGATCATATCCATCTGCCACTTCAAGTCCATCTCTTCCATGTCATCTAGATCCACCTGATACATGTCTTCAGCAGTGTGGTAATCTCGTTTTAATTCACCAGACATAAGATCTTTATAACTGCTCAGGAAGGTGTTGAACAACGCAACGTGTTCAGTGGATATCTTGAGTGTTTGAGCATTTGCAGCCACAGTCGTTTTCATATTGGACTATGGAGCCATAGCAGAGTTTGCGGAAGCATTGTTGTAGGATACGTTAGTACTTTGAGAGCTTGATCCACCTGAGCTTGTAAGAGCAAGAAAAGCCATGTTCTTGGGCATGATAACAGTAGCTGACTGAGCAGATTTTTGGCCAGTTTGATTCATTTCTCTTTTGATCACGTCCATTTCAAAAGCATTCAGAGTGTTGATTAAATCGGAAAGCGTGACCGGTGTGGTACTGCACAGAAAACTTCTTTTGATCATCATGCATTGTAAACTCCATTCTTTTGGAGGAGAGTCCAAAAGTTTCTTAATTGAGGCATAGTTGGCAACGGGATTACCAACTTTCTTCATCTTAGTCAGCACATTCAGAAATCGGCTAATGTGATCAGACAGGCTTTCTCCATGTACACTTCCAAACATATCATACTCCTTCTGCACCATGTCTCTTTTGTTGTCCATCAATTCTTGGTTCCCTTCATAGTGCTCAATAAGAGCCAACCACAGATCATGTGCAGACGTGTATTCTTCAAACAGATTGTTGTCATCCTTGTTCAAGGCCATTGTTAGAGCAGCATGAGCACGACGATCACGCTGAATCAATGCTCTGTCTTCTTCAGTGAAAGTAGTAGGATCTTCATTGACAATACGAACATCATCTTCAATAATCACAGGGACATGGGCCCCAACGGTGACAGACATCCATTGAGTATAGTCGGTGTACTCAAAGAATGCCTTGATACGGTTTTTCCAGCTGCCAAAATCTTCAGATCCTTTCAACTTAGGAGTTCTAGTAGCGGTTCCAGTTTCAAGTTCGGCTTGTGCAACAGTGTTCAATTGATTTAGAGACATTTTGATTAACGTTTGATTTTAAGTTCTTGATCAGAAGTTAAATACGCTGGTTTTTTTTGTTTTCAGAGGACAATTAAGTCGGAGAGAGTATTTAATTTCGCTGGACAACTTCGCTGATAAGTTCGCTGGACAACTTCGCTGAAAACTTCTTCGGCGACAATGCTAAATACGCTGGATAACACAACAAAAACAAACGATATGTTAATTTCGTTGATCACCGTGATAAGATCGCTGAGGATCCTTATCACGGATCGAAGTCGCCTTCGATTTAACTACGCTGACACTATTTCGCAGGAAATCAACAACTACGGTGGTGTATTTCTGGCGTAATTGTTAATTGCGCGATATTCAAAGACAACTACGTTGTCTTCAAAGATATCTACGATATGTTCAAATTTATCTACGCTGGCTTCAACGTAAATAAGCCCAGCAGGGTTTAAACACGAACAAAAACCCTCTAATCACCCAAAAACGACTCAAAATCCATGATTCTTTGTATCAAAATGACCCAAATGTTTGTATAAACATTGATTAACAACAACCCATCGATTAATCACACCAAATCAAGCCATTTTAAGCTCAAAAACTTGAAAAACCTTGAAACTTTGAAAAATCTTCAAAACTTGAAAAATCTTAACATAAACCAAACAATCAAGAGCACGAAGGCTCTGATACCAAATTGTGAGTCCCAAATGTGATACGGATCACAGTGGTTTGATTGTTAACACACAAACACCAATAGATTAGGTGTTTGAATGTATAAAGATAAGAAAAATCGAAGAAGAAGATGAAGATTGTTGTTTTGGATGAAACTACAAGTATTGTATATTGAATCCCAACTGATATTAACGATTTAAGCACCTGGATATACAGATTAAGCACAAGAACAATCACAAGAATCACAACACAAGAAATCACCAAAATGCTAGTCCAAGAACCTTGGAACTAGGGTTTCATTAAGCAAAATATATATAGACTTGGCTGCCTGACGTAATTATTAATTACGCCAGACCATTAATTACGCCGCATGTTTCCAAAAATCACATTTTCACCCCCTGAACTATTTAAACCAAAGTAAACTAACACAAAACTATCCAAAACCTAGTATAGCCAAGTATCAACGATCTCAAAAGTTCCAACATGGTTGTTTGACCCATATTATACGAGTGCTTATACTCATAAGGGTATAAAACACATTCTATCCGATCTCCGCTTAATCTAGCAAACCGTACTTATTTATTAAAGTTAACTAGTACAAGTCAAATTACTTGAATTCTAACGGATCATAGTTCCGTTCATTCCAGACTAGGAGCCTCTAGTAAATTGCGACTGTACATAGATTGTTTTGATTACGGTTGTGCTTAAACATCTTTGATTTGTAAAGATAAGCTCAGGTAAATACTCTTAGCCTATTTTCCTTATACGGGCTTGGGATACGATACTAGCAACTTGGTCGGGTTTAAATCCGTTTAATCCGTTTCTCTTGATAACTTAAACATTGGGGGTTAATGCGACCGTATCCTGCATATCCTCGCTCACTTAATTGCAAGCGGCCACGACCTAAGCGCGGGGTGTAGGCATACACCTGCCAGACGCTAATGCTATTATATTTTTATTGAAAATGTGGTGTGTCGGTTAATCATTATCGGAGTTTAGTTCTGGGCCCCATATGTATTGACAAGCATGTAAAACTGGTAACAAGAAACATTACATTGTCCCAAGTTATTTATGAAAACTGATATACCAAATGATATAAAATATTTTGAATAGATTTTCAAAATGTGTCGGAAATTGTATTTAACAGTGAAAAATGGCGTATTTCCGCTTAATCTAGCGAACCATACTTATTTATTAAAGTTAATCGATCCAAGTCAAATTACTTGAAATAAGAGTCGTTGACATTCTAACGGATCATAGTTCCGTTCATTCCAGACAAAAGAGCCTCCAGTAAATTGCGCCTGTACTTGGGTTGTTTTGATAACGGTTGTGCTTAAATATCTTTGATTTTTAAAGATAAGCTCTGGTAAATTCTATTAACCTATTTTCCCTATATACGACACTAGCAACTTGGTCAGGTATTAAATCATGGGTGAATGATGATTAAAATTTAAATAACCTGTTTTAATATGTTTTACTTTATAAACCTAAACTTGGGAGTTAATGCGACCGTCTCCTGGATATCCTCGGCTCTCTTAATTGCAAGTGGCCACGACATAAGCGCGGGGTGTAGGCATACACCTGACAGACGCTAATGCTATTATTTTGAAAATGTGGCGTGTTGGTTAATCATGTATCGGAGTTTTGTTTCGGGCCCTATATGTATTGACAAGCATGTAAAACTGGTAACAAAAACATTACCTTGTCCCAAGTTATCTATAAAAATGATACACCAAATGGTATAAAATGATTTTGAAAAGATTTTCAAAATTTGTCGGTTATTTGTTTTTCCAGTGAAAACTGAAGTATTTTCAAAAGACTACGCGCAGGTTAAATAGCAAATACGGAATAGGCTAGAGCCGCTCGGTCTAAGCATATTGGAATTTGCGACTCCACGCAAGACTTATTAGTTTAAATTCTCTTTTTTGTTATTTCCGATTCGCCTGTGGATCTTTTTAGTACACTTCAGTCTGTATAATTATTTTGAACATTTCGGACACTTGTACTTTGCAATATATAATTTATAATCCCAGACTTCCGCTGCGATATGTGAATTACTGATATTAATCGTCAAGTATAAACCTCAAGTCCGGGCCCACCGGGAAATCAGGGTGCGACAGGTTAGTATCAGAGCCAACGTTTGAGCAAATTAGACACTATCCTTTTGTGTCTTAGCTACATATCACAATAGCATATTCCTTAGACTTTTTCGAGTCTAGGCATTAACCTAAGGCCACTCGTATCTATTTAGTTATTGATTTTAATATTTAACAGGTAGATTATGCTACCCAGAAGACGTGGAACGGGAAAAGGTCCCATGAGGGGAGGACCATCGCAATACCTACCATCACCTTCTCATCATTCGGACTATCGACAAGGTTCAAATGAATCACATTCCTCGCAACCTACGAGACACTCAGTTTCACATCATTCTCATTCACATCGTTCTTATCATTCCCCCTCCAACTCACCATGATTCATTCGACCCAACTCATTACATAAATTCACCCAATCCTAGCCAAAATCAACTCGATAACGACTCTGACCCGTAAATGGCGCCATCTGGAACAAATCTGCATCCCATAGAATTATCTAGCGACACTGCATCATATGAAGACCTTCGCAATCATAGTCGTTGAGCAATTCCCCCATTTTCTTTGACGGATATTGAGGTCTTTTTGATTAAAGATATGTTGGAGGCTTTTATGGTTGGTGAAACCCACACAGTTGGTACCGTAATGGTAGTGTCGCCAAATTTTCAACGCAAAAACAACCGCACCAAGTTCAAGATCATGGGTAGTGTAGTTTTTCTCATGGATTTTTAGTTGTCTTGACGCGTAGGCAATAATCTTCTCTCGTTGCATAAGATCTCTTTTTTCGCGGATGTTTCAATGGTGGCGGCTGGGGTGATAGATTCCTATTGTTTTGCTAAACAAACACATCAAGAATGAAATTGAAATTCCAATTCCAAGAATTTTTAATTCCTATTAGAATGTTTAAATTTCAAATCCGATTCTTCGAAATCCAATTCCTATATCAATTCCAATTCCAATTCTAATTCAAAAACATTCTACAGACCAAACGTCCCTAAAAGTCTATATAAAAACTATCATAATTATAAGATAAATGTGGTTTATCTGTAGTGTGTAACTTATTTGGCCTAATATTGCCATCTGTCATCGAAGGATATTCGTTAAATTGGATTGGGTTAAAGTTTAAACTGAACCAATAAAGCAGCCTACTTGGTTTTCGGCAAACCAAATAATGGTGATTAGTTATATCATGGTATTCACTATTTCTCATCTAATTCTCTTGTTATTGCTCAGTGAATAAAAAGTACAAAACATTGGTAGTTTGAAATTGAAGTTCTAAAATTCAAAAACGAAATTTAAGTTATAAAATTCAAAAACTATGAAGTTATAAAATTCAAAAAACTATGAACCACTATATCCTAAGGACAAGCTTATCCACAAAAGAATAAAGGTTTTAAGTGTCCAAAATAGTTAGTGCAATTCATCAATTATTGAAAGCCTTGTCATCATCTTTATCAAAACTCAAAATGTATATATAATATAATTAGTATAAATTATAAAATAAAACTAAAAGTAATAATAATAATAATAATAATAATAATATAATAATAATAATAATAATGGTAACACTAGTAACAATATATATCATTATTAAATTTATTTGAATTATTTATATTCATCGTATTAATTGAATGTAATGTAACAATTCATTTTAGACCCATACCTAATTTAAAATTTAAAATTAAAATCCAAATCAAATAATCCAATATTATTCAATACATTAATATTTTAATTGTATCGAAGTGGTCCGACAACCTCTTGGTTGTGTTACCAACTTACTATGCCACTTAGCATAACATTTATTCAGGACCATGACAACGATATATTTGTAATACGAGAATGATATACAAGAAATTATCAACCATTCACCGTTTTTACTAGCAATCATAACCTACTAAAACTAATGTATAGATCACTCTATCAAATCTTATTAAGATAATTAATCCTGAAGAAAAAAGAAATAGTAAAGTCTAATTTTTGAAAATTAAGTGAACCCTTTACAGTTTAAATAATATTGTCTTTAACCTATTTAGTTAATTTTTTCTATAATAACTTACGTCATTAACGTTAAAAAAAGGTGAAACATGAATGTTTATAACTTTTTCTTAATATTACGGTATAAATTTATAAAAAAAACAAAACTGTATTCAAAATAAAAGGATTTATTTATTTATTATTGTTTTTTTTTGTCACAAGCCACATCGAGTGCCTAGCAGTGGAGCCACATGTAAGGTTGGGGGATGGGTGCTCTCTTTAAAAAATTGTGTATTTTTTAGGTTAAAATACTTTTCGCCCCCTTAAAAGTTCAGTTAAACCCTGCGATCCCCCTCCCTCCCGAAAGTAAATATTGGATCCGTCAGTGTGAGTGCCGGTAACGTAACATACCAAACCGACCCCAATTACCGGTATTCATTTTTATGTTTGTTGATCAATGTAAAAACATGGTGATATCATTTTGGGCATATCACGATTTTATTCTTTTTAGTTTTTCCCTTCAATTACTTTACCGAGTGACGACACCCTAATAAAACAAACCGATACCGATTGAATTTTCACCGCATCACACCCCGTGAATCTAACTAGTTAATTATTATGTTATGCAAAGTAAAAAACAATAAGACCTTAAAGAAATCTTTACCTTTTTTTTCTACAAAAGGTAGCGCCAATCCTAAATAAACAATAAGACCTTAAAGAAATCTTTACCTTTTGATAAGACAGCCATGACTGTCTTAAAGAAATCTTTACCTTTTGATAAGACAGCCATGACTGTTTTTTGTATTTATCTACTTGTAGTTATGAGTTTGGTGATCACCAATCCTAAATAAACACCCTTTCTTCCTCACTCAATTCCATCATCATTTCAACTCAACATTCAACAACATCCTCTGTTTTTTCTCATCCACTCAATTCTCCATGGCTGCCACCTACTTCTTATCAAAATCCCACAAATTAATCATGCAAAACCTCAAATTAACCAGGTTTCTAATGTTTGGAGTCACCAATCACACTTCTTCCGTTGCTAGTTCGTTGCTATCTCGTCATCTTCTTCATACAATTCCGCGCCCGCCATTAGCGAACCACGCGGGTTTTTCGCGATGTTTTGCGACGGTTTCTGATGGAAGAAGATCGCATACTGCTGTCAGCTTTAGCGACGACGTTGATCAGGTTGGTATTCTGTTTTATTTTCGTTACTGTAATTTGTAATTTTGGTTTTGTTAAGTTTGTGAAATATTTATGGATGTGGGGTTTTTTTTTTTAATTTGGTTAGGTGCTATTTTGGTTGTGAGGTTAGAGTTTACTAGACGAAAGTTTTTACTCCTAAATTGGAATTTTGATTGGTGATGTTTTTGGTTTCGGTTAATAGAATCTTAAAGATTAATGCTATCGGTTAGTTGTACCGAACATAGTGAACAATTGGTAGTTTTCATGGTGCGTAAATGAGTCGTGCTGAGTTATGTCTTAATTTCGAGCTTGAGTTTGGCTCATCAATAGAGTTGACGGGGTTAATTTTTTTATTTTCGTATAAAGGTTTTTTTGTATCAAGTCGGGTGTTCGTTTGGTTGGTGGAATTTGCATGAATTGGAATTGGTAATGAAATTAATTCCGTAAGAAATTATGTTTGGTTGACAAAAATGAAATTGCATTTGGAATTAATTCTATCATTTAGTGGGTGTTGGTTTTTGGTTGGGTTGGGGGTGGGTGTTTTGGTTATTAGGTGGTGACGAAATAGGTTTATTTTGTTGTGTTCACATTGGTTATCATGGTTCTTGCAACAAGGGTGGTTCTCAAATAAACCTATATATATATATGTGTGTGTGAAAGATACAACGAAAACCCACTTGAGTTGAGAAAGCTCAAGAAAACCCTATGTAACATTTTTATTTTTTTCTAAAAATAAAAGGGAATGTAACATAAATGTACTTGAACATTTTTATAAAAAAATATAAAAAGCGTCTACTTGTTTTTTTAAAAGAAATGTTTAAAATTTGTATGTTACATTTTATTTGGACATATATATTATGTAACATGATATTTTTAACAGTTTTTTTAAAAAATAAACTACTCGGCCTTTTTTGTGTTTCTTTTGTAAAAATGTTCAAATATATGTATGTTACATTTCTTATATTTTTTAGAAAAAAATAAAAATGTTACATGGGGTTTTTACAAGGTTTTTTGAGTTTTTTCAACTCAAATGAGTTTTCGTTTTATCCTTCCCCTTTGCCGTTAAAAAAATTGTGTTTGCGGTTAAATCTAAACTAAATTACTCTGCATAGTTATAAATTATAAATAAAAGTGAAGAATTGACTTGTGATGTAAAGTTAGTGTGAATGAAGATGTTAAATGTTTTTAAATATACATATAGTTGAAAGATTTTATATGTTGAGCAAATAGAACAAAATTTGACTTGGGAACCAATATGGTAATTTGTATTTTGGCAAATCATATCTTTGACATTGCCAGCCCTTTGTCAACTCTGCTTAAGTGCCTAACAAGTCATGATTATCATAGTTTTAAGATCTGTCTATATCTAATATCATATTTTTTTATGTGTATCCAGAATTACATGATCTCATGAAAGTCAACTTCACCTACTCATCAACACATGGTTTTATACTAACTTTGAAGTTATCAAACCAATTTTAACCATTTAAAAATACTGCTTTGCTATCATACATCTCTTTAATATGCTTTGTTACCTATAATCAACACCTGGCTGGTGTTTGTATCCCAGCTTCCGGCTGGTTTTCTTATTCCAAATATAGAGACAGAGACTTGTGGTTAAAAAAATATATATATCATCAAAACACCTACCCCACCATGACCCATTTCAATTTCGTTAACAAATTTACAAACCAAACATTTTTACCAAATAAATACATCATAATTCCAATTCCTTTAACCGTTTCCAATTCTTTAAAAGTCATTTCCTTTCAAAAATTGCGTTGGGGAATTTTAAATACCACGGATAACCAGAGAGTCATGTAGTCACTCTTAAATCAAATTATTTCGGTGTTCTACTGAATAATTTAATCGGATACAACTCTGATTGAGAAATTGAATAAACAGTATGTGTATTGATGAATTCGTAATTGAACTAGAGAGAGCGACCCAAAAACTTGTGTATTCGAATTTGGGGATTGAATTGCAGAGGAAGTTATAATTCAAATTTTAAATAAATTGCCATAAACTGCCTTAATTTTTGTCTCAAAAAACATGACGAAATTTTTAGAAAAATAATTTTCTAAGGCATTTTCCATAAAAAAAAAATTAAAAGAATAAATTTTTCCAGGGGCTCTGCCCTGCTCCCCCAAATACTTGGAATTGTAACAACTCGAAAAAACGTGCACTCCTAAAAATAGTTATATGAACCAAACTTCACCTAAAAGAGGTTTTGTTAGTCCTGACAAATATAAGATCTTTTAATGTCAAGATATTGGTTATATTTGTGGGTAATTTGGAAGAAAAATATAAACATGAAAGTTTGGATTGATCATGCAGATGATACAGATTCACAAGAACAACTGGATAAAAACATACTTTATTAATAAAACACACACAACACACTTTGATTTACAGACAGTACACATGTATATACTAATTGAAGGCTTGCCTTGAACCGTTGTGACGCTCATTAAATGGCGCTCATTAGGGTTTGCAATTTAGAAGGGGGTGGCGGCACAACTTGTTGCCAGACTACCTTCTGTATTGAAGTAACTTGACAAGTTTTTTATTTGCTAGTTGTCATTTGAATACCAAAAATTATAAGATTTAGGTTAAAATTAATAATAGGATAATAAAGGCTTGATTATTATTATTCCAACAAAAAATTCCTTGAGTAAGACTGAAATTTTGATGTATATACTAGTAATTAATATATCTATCTTGATACAGATATCTACTGAAGCTCCTTTACAACAAGAACTAAAATTTCCAGGTGGAAAAGTTAAGTTTACCCCCAATAAGATATTCACATCCGGTTCTAACACGGAAAGAACTCAATGTTATCGAGTTCTTAACGAAAATGGCCAGCTACTCATTGATAGTGATTCACTTAAGGTAAACCGACGTTATTAATAATTTAATATGACTGCTTACATATTAATATAATTTTCTGAATTAATCTGAGAAATGATCTTGTGGACTTTGAGCATAAAGATTAGCAAAGAACTTGCTGTCAAGATGTATAGAGATATGGTAACACTGCAAGTTATGGATACTATTTTCTATGAAGCACAAAGACAAGGAAGAATATCCTTCTATTTGACCACGATTGGAGAAGAGGCGATTAATATAGCATCGGCAGCAGCTCTTAGCCATAATGATTTCGTCTTCCCTCAGGTTACTATATTTTTTAAAGCACATGGTGTAACACGTTAGACAAATCCCACGTCGCACATTCGCATGACTATGAACGTGTTTTGAGTGCGTTGGCTACCACCAACGTGTTTTGAGCGTGTTGACTATGAACAATTTAGGATGGTTGACCGTTGACCTCCTAATAAGTTTCCACTTAGGCAAAGTAGACAATACTGGTTGGTATGAGGGACGGGATGTTACAGATGAACCTTTTTTTTTCATTTTAGAAACTTAAATTCAGAGGTGTTATTCATATGCAAAATATTACATTAACGCAGTATAGGGAGCCTGGAGTGCTATTGTGGAGGGATTTACTTTACAAGAATTTGCAAATCAATTATTTGGAAACAAATATGATCAAGGAAAAGGAAGACAAATGCCTATTCATTATGGGTCTAAAAAGCTCAATTACATTACAGTGTCATCAACCGTCGCGTAAGATACTAACTTTATTTTTCCGTGACAGTTTAAAAAAATATAATCCCAAACTTTTTGTTCATATCCTAATCTTGATGTACACCAGAACACAAATCCCACACGCGGTTGGTGCTGCGTATTCATGAAGATGGAAAAGCAAGATGCATGCACAATCACTTATTTCGGTGATGGAGGCAGTAGTACGGTACATACACGCCTCGTTTTGAACACATATTATTTTTTTTCTATAGTTATTATTTTTGGAATTTGATTATTGAAACTTTGTTAAAGGGAGATTTTCATGCTGGTTTGAACTTTTCGGCTGTTATGGAGGCCCCGGTAATATTTTTCTGTAGAAACAATGGATGGGCCATTAGTACTCCGATTACTGATCAACTAAGAAGTATTTACGTCTTTCTTTAATTTCCTTTTGACAATTTCAAGTTGTGCATTCATATTATGTTGTTTTGACTTTTGGTGCATTTGGTCAACTATAGGTGATGGTATTGTTGTGAGAGGGAAGGCGTATGGAATTCCAAGCATCCGAGTAGATGGTAATGATGCGCTGGCTATCTATTCTGCTGTTCATGAGGCGCGCAAATTGGCTATTGAAAAACAAACGCCTGTTTTGATTGAGGTTAGATGTTTTAGTTGTTTTTTGTTTCTCGTATCATGTCTTTTGACTTTTCCCACTTTGACTTTTCCGGATCACAGGCACTCACATATAGAGCAGGACACCATTCAACATCAGACGACTCAACCAAGTATCGTCCAGCTGATGAAATCGAATGGTGGCGAGATGGTCAAAACCCCGTAAAGAGGTTTAGGACATGGGTCGAAAACAATGGCTGGTGGAACGATCAGGTGGAATCAGAACATCGTAGCAACATTAGGAAGCAGGTAAAGCCTTTGACTTTATGTTTGACCAGAGTACTTATCCATCATCTCTAAAAGTCAAACATTGATTTCTGTTGTGTAACTTCTTATGCTTGTAGCTATCACAAGCAATTCAAGCTGCAGAACGGGTAGAAAAACCTCCGGTTGCAGACATGTTTAACGACGTATATGATGTCCCGCCTAAAAACCTTAACGAGCAGGAGGTTTCGTTAAGAGAACACGTCAAGAAACACACGCAGGAATATCCCTCCAATGTTGCAATGTAAAACAAACTTAATAATGTATCACGTCACTAATTTACAATCCCATGAAAGTTCTAAATCAATACCGTTACTTTACCTATATTGAACTCAGTAGTAACTTAAATCTCAAAATATTGTTAGAATCATGTAGTACAACATGTGGTTTTCGGCTATTTATTTACTCAATATATAGGGCATGCAAGTGTAATATTGATGTTTCTTATATAAATTTATATACCCTTGTAATCTCCATGGTTGTCAACTAAAACTATGTAACGTTTTTGTTGTATCATAGAATACAAGTGAATTTGCATATGTTTGTGATCTCCAAGAATTGCACTTGTAAGTTGTAACAATGGCATATCCAAATATCTTTTACCATTACCATGTTTTGGTCTTGGGGTGTTTATTATATGTCTATAATTGATATATATCCTTCAATTCATGACATATTAATGAATAGTAACATAATTTTATTTAGTGTGGGTTGTGTTTTGGTTTTCTTTTTATTTTATATTTTTCCTCGTTTTGATCGTGGTTCGGCTGCTACTTAGTACGATTTTACATCCCCGGCCCTGCAACGCTGGTTACAGGGTTTTACGCCCCCCTCGCCCCGCAACACAAGGGGCTTAAATAATTTTTAATATACGATCATACCAATTCTTATTTACGTCTCGATATATGTTTTTAACGGAGTTGTGAGTAGTAATGTTTAAATAATTGAAGCACAAACGTACATCTTATTAGCTACCTCACATTTAGTTTTTTTAAATAAATTGATGTCGTTTTCCATTTTTGTTATTGGTACAACATCAATTCGATCAAACAAAATCGTTATAGGTATCGTTACAATCGAAACCGTTACATATATTCGTTTTCATGGTTTTCGATCAATGTAAAACATGTTTTTATATACTTTTGGGCATGTCACACCTTTTTTTCTCTTTCGATTGCTCTATCGAGTGTCGGTGCTGCATAGATAATATAATGAGACAAGCTAATACTAACCGAGTTCCTGCATAGCCGTACATAAGCCGCCAGGTCGCCCGACAGAAGAACACCAAATTTATGGCGTGAGCCACCCCTTTTCTTTCGGGGAATTCTATTGGCACACCAGCCAATCTATCCGCACACTTTACTTTTCCGATACTGGTCGTATAGGCCTATCGGGTCGTATTGGTTCAAAAGTCAAAAGTCAAATGTGGATGTATCAGTTCTTGTCTGGCGGCTGTGTAGGCTAATACAGGTCGTATTGCATTGGTTTTTTTATATATTTAATCATTGTTTTAACAAAGTTTAATAAAAGAATTCTTTTATTTTTAAACAAAAAACTTTTTTAAAAATTTATCATGTATTATATATTTGGTACATGTTTATTATACTATACTATCTATATTATAACCGTATTATATACTACACTTTTTTTACAAATTTTTGTATACATTTAATCATAGTTTTAACAAAGTTTAATAAAAGAATACTTTTATTTTTTGAACAAAAAACATTTTTAAAAAATGATCATGTAGTATAGGTTTGAGATATGTTATTATACTATACTATCTATGTTATAATTATATACTACACTTATACTATAGTTTATTATACTATACTATACTACACATATACTAAATTATACTACAACTATTAGCATATACGAGATCTATATAGGCATCTGCAGGACCTATACTACACCTATAGTTTATTATAATACTATACTTATACTAGTGTTGTAATACGACATGTAACGACAAAACATGTCAAGTAATGATACGGTACAACACGTATAGATACAATACAACACGTAAGAGTACAAGTGTATTCAAAACAGAATGACATGTAATCATAGAATGTAACATTCGCCAAAAACCGGATTTATCAAACCCGCTCCGTTTATCAACCGAACAATCAGATAAAAATTTCGTTGCGTATTTAATGCCCAAATTAATTTTAAACGATACATAACTAATAAGTATATTAGAATATAAAATTTATTTTTGAAAATGTATTAAAAATAGTGAGTTAAAAATAAATGGCAGAAGCCGGGTTTCGAACCCGGGTCAACCAGATACAAGCAACGATTTAACACACACACTTCCAACCACTCCGCCACTTGTGATGTTTGTTAATATATTGAACCAATTAATACATAAATCAGTCTGGAAATCAAAACCCAGTGCACAGCGCGCCTAAATCCGCTTTCGCCGGAAATTCCGACGAATTCGTCAATTATTGACGTTTTTCTTTTGTCATAACGGACGCACTTACTGTCATATCGGTTATAACCAAAACAAAACCATCAATTCCAGTCATTTGCCTTAAATTTTTATTGAAACCGAAAATACAATTCAATTCCGGGATTTGTACCTTGTTCATCAGTTAGGCTCGCGAATTCTATCAAACACACTCAACATTTCGCTCAGAAAGCTTCGTCGGAAGTCGCCGGAATTCTCTGTGAATTGACCGGAAAGTTTCGCCGGAAAAACCGAAATCAACCCATATTTTCTTCTTACCCAAAAATAAGATCATAGGACTCGTACTGACATCAATCCCACTCACCTTAAACCTCTGAAGAACCTCTGTCGCAAGAAATTGCACTCGCCGGAATTCTCTGCAAGTCGCCGGAAAACCGGGACTTTCATCTACACGGTGATTATCTCGTTATTTCTGTTTCATTCCATTATAAGACGAATTCTAACACCCTTTCATCGCTCAGAATCAACCCCAGACGACATTGCCGGATTTTTCTGTTTTCGCCGGAAAATTTCTGAAAGTTTCAGAATCACGCTGATAACCGGTATGATCATGTAATCTACTGATAATCATTACTCATTAGTTCAATTTCACATCTAATCCCTCCAAACTGCTAATTAACTCTAACAGTCGAAAGTCACCAGAACAGAGCCGACGAGCTTCGCCGGATTTTCTGAAGAAGACGATCTGTTCGGTATTTTCTTTCCCCAAACTCTTCGATTCAATACTTTCCAATTGTTCATCTTGTTCATTAACCGAATTAATCAAGTATCAGTTGCTTTGACTGATGTCTGTGTTTTGAACGAAGAAGACGAGTTCAGATATGACATAAGATTAATTAAGATCGGAATTATAAACGGGTTAGACACACAGTCCAGCGGTGGACTGTGTGCACATAAAAAACATACACGTCCCGAGTTCGATTCTTGATACACACCTTTGCAGTAACAAAATGCCTTTTTGTTTAAAACTGAACCGGGTTAACTCCGCTATATGTTAAGTATAATAAAAACTAGGATATTTACCAAGATAGACACACAGTCCAGCGGTGGACTGTGTGCCAAACTAAACCACAGGTCCCGGGTTCGAGACCTGTGGAGCGCACCGAGTCGTTATGTTAAAATCTTTTTAAAAATAAATGATTTTCGGATTAATCTAATTAGTATATAAATATAATTAAAAACAGAAATATTTCGGGTTAGACACGTAGCTCAGTTGGTAGAGCTGCGTGCACGCGTACGGGAAGTCTCGGGTTCGAGCCTCACCCGGCGCAAACACATACACAATAAAACCGGTCAACAAGTCAACGGTTAAAAAGTCAACATTTTTTATTATTTTTATTTATTTATTTTATTTAAAGATCAATTAAAAATACTTAAATAACATTTTTAAGGTTAGAAACTAGCCTAAAACTCACAAAAATATATCCAAAAATCCTATTAAAGTTGATAATAAAATCCATTTATTTACCTTACTTTTTCCTTATTAATTAGGTTAGTTATTCCTCGATCAATCCTCTAAACTCGTGCGCATACATCATCATTCACCGAACGCACCCACTGTGAGTGAATCTCTACAAATTCCCCGTTTAAATCACGTTTTTGGGGTGTATCATGTGTCTTACTATTTACTATATTTAAATCATTGTGCATACATCATATCATGAATAAATGTGTATTCAGTTTGTATAAACTGTTTGTGTGATTATTGTTTAGATTAAATTTATTATTTTCAAGTAAATGCAATTTCATAGGCCGCCGCTCCCCATTACATTATGAGCGTTGAGCATGTTCCCCATTACATTATGAGCGTGAACCTGGCGTGCCAACATACGATCGGCTCCGTTTGATTGAGCCTTGATCGCACAGACATTTTTTTTATTTTCAGTACATGCAATACGATCGGCTCCGTTTGGTTGAGCCTTGATCGCACAGACATTTTTCATTTTCAGTACATGCAATACGATCGGCTCCGTTTGATTGAGCCTTGATCGCACAGTTTATTTATGTTATTTATTTATGCCTGTCGATATGTTATTGTATGCTGTTGATTTGTTAATGTATGTTATTAATTGTTGTTATTGTATGATGTTGGTTTGTTAATGTATGTTATTGTTTGTTGTGGTTTGATATCGTATGCTAATGGTTTGTTGTTATATGCCAATTGATGTTATTGTATGTTTATTTACATTTGTTCATATATGAATATTGCACGATTTTTTTCCATATTAAATACAACCAGAAATAAATAATAACTGTTTTCTAACAAGGTTCACTCGCCAACTTTTTGTTGATCCAAAAACCATTTTTACATATGATACAGGTGAACAGGATGAAGCAAGGAAAACATAGGAAATTGCATTAGAAGAAAAATAATGAAGTTTAGAAGGATGAACTGAACATGTTGTATTTGTTTGATATGATTGTATGACTTCTATTAAATTGAAATAATAAGTATGCAACATTATAATAAATGTCATGAGCTTTGATGATAACCCAATCATGCCCCGATCACCTTTTCCGCTGCGGGTCGGGGTGTGACATAGAATACGGTACCACACATAATCGAACGTCACGGATAAGGCACGTATAGAGCATATACTTCATAAAACGACACGTGATGACAAAATACGTCAAAATACGGCCCGTGTACGCATCAAAAAGGCAAAACCTAAAGTTAGGAAAATTTGATTTTATCCCTATACGCATCGTATAGGTGAAAACTGGGTCGTATTGTACCATTATACGACTCCTATAGACCTATACGATCCGTATAGACCCCGTTAATTCATAAAAACAAGGGGTTAATTGATAAATCAAGGGGTATATACGGATCGTATAGAACTATACGATTCGTTTAGACCCCCTGATTTATTAATTAACCCCTTGTTTTTTTGAGAATTCAGGGGGTCTATATGGATCGTATAGGTCTATACGATCCGTATTAGCCTATACGACCTAGTTTTGACCTATACGATCGTATAGGGGTTAAGCAAAAATTTTGGGTTTTTGCCGTTTCGATGCGTATACTGGCCGTATTTTGATGTATTTTGTCATTACGTGTCGTTTTATGTCATTTTTGGTGACATTCGGTTCCATGTGGTATCATATTCTATGATTACGTGTAATTTTGTTTGGAACCCACTTGTACTCTAATGTGTCGTGTTGTATGTAGACACGTCGTACGATATCATTACTTGACGTATTTTGTCGTCAAATGTCGTATTATAACGTATATTGTCAATATGTTCCATATTATGGCATATATTGTCCGTACAGATCGTGTCCACATTATGGCATATATTGTCCATACGGGCCGTGTCGGTAACGTTTGGTATTGTCACGTTATTGTCTGTAAATGTCGTATTAGGGTGTAGATTGTCTAACGTGTCGTGTTATCGGTATTATGGTGTAGTATGTCTCTACTTGTCGTATTGTTCCATATTATGGTGTATGTCGTATTTTGGGTATATTGCCGGTTACTTTAAGTGTTGTATCCATTAAGCAAACAAAAAACACTTTAAATACATTATACAAACAAAATACCTTTAAATTACAAATGAACCTATACGATACATATACGGGACCTTTACTACACCTGTATATGCTCATATGGGACTTATACCTCACCTATACTATACTACATTGTACATGGTATTCTTAAAAAAATAAGGAAGTTTTTATTTCAAAAGTATAAATATTTTTTTAGAAAATTTTGTTAAAACTATAAACAAATGTATAAAAAAAATTGTAAAAAAAAATCTTATCCAATACGACCTGTATAGGTCCATTCAAATAGACAAAATCTGACACATCAATCTTTATTGGAAATTGAAAAAGCAATACGACCGTAATAGGCCTATACGACCTGTATTTAAGATGTCGATTTAAGAATTCTAAGTTTGCAATAATACGACCCTTTCTTTCTTCTTTGACCCTTTAATGTACATGTGCATCTCCACCAAATCTTTGTGATGTGTTTTACATGAAAGGGATGGGTTGACATGCTATGAAAACATGCATCGATTTAATTAGAACACCATTTATTACCCAACAAAAAACCAATCAATTAATTTTACCGATTCAAAATAAAGAAAAGAATTCCCATTTAAAGCACATTCATGCAAATTTTCCACCAAGGAAATATGGAAGATGAAGAGGAACTCAAAACCTTCATCCAACTATGGCTTATCGCCATCTTTTCAATCTGCTACTGCTACTTGATTTCGGCTCGGATCGCACATGGCGTCCCCCGGTTACTCTCTCTGCTCCCCGTCATTACCGTCTTCTCCATCCTCCCACTCCCAATCTCCACTATCCATTCGCCTCCCCGCCTTCTTCTTCCTCGTATGGTTGGGTAACTTCAAACTCTTACTCTTCGCCTTCAACTGCGGCCCTTTATCTTCCAAACCACGGTTTCCAATCCGCACTTTCATCGCCATTGCTTTGCTTCCAATCAACCACAAGCTATCCAATCACAAAATCTCAAATCCGTTTCCATTTTCATTGCCTAAACCTATTGTGTTATCAGTTAAAGCCGTGATTCTCACTGTGATGGTAAATGTTTATCAGTACAAGATAACCTCCAGTGGACTGTGCTTATGGTTCTCTACTTTACGCATATGTACCTGGCCTTCGAGTTAGGTTTTGCCATCACAGCCTTTTTTGTCAAGATTTTTCTGGGATTTGATTTTGAGATTGATCCGCAGTTCAACGATCCATACCTAGCTACATCGCTTCAGGATTTCTGGGGCCGCCGCTGGAACCTTGTGTCATCGAGCATCCTCCGGGCTAGCGTGTGTAATCCAATTCAAGCGATGTGGACGCCGACTCTGGGTGGGCAGATGCTGGCGATTTTTGTGACATTTGTGGTTTCTGGGATAATGCACGAGTTGATGTTTTTTTATTTGATGCGTGTTCTGCCAACGTGGAGGTGATGTGGGTTTTTGTGGTACACGGCTGTTGAGGTGGCTGTTAAGAAGACGGTTAAAGGCAGGTTCCAGTTACATAGGGTGGTGTCGGGACCGGCGTTTTTGTTTGTGACTGCTGTTTGGTTGTTCTACGTGCAACCAATAAGGAACGGTGTGGATGTCAAGTAGAATCTACAATTCTATTGAAATCAGTAATGGGAGTTGAAGATATTAAAAAAGTATCTGTTTGAATGATACTACAAATATAAGGGATTTGACCATTAGGTGCCATTTTGTATTTCAACTTTTATACTATTGATATAACTACAACAAAATTGATCCCCAATTTCACCCACAATATAGTTCAGCAAACAAAGTTACATCAATACAGATTACAAAAACTGACAGTTAATTACCCGAAAAACAATTTATGTTTGCCGGTCATAGACGGTTTCATTCGATATAATTGATGATTTACTAAAAACGACGAGATTATAGCAACTTGAAACAGGAAACAGAGGCAATCGATTCCCAAGGTTGTGAATTTGTTACCTCTCCACCTGCTTCAAGATTTTGAAACAAGCAAATTTATACTCCAGTTTATGAAACAATACTCCGAATTTCCTAAACAAACTAATTAGTATTAGTATTTAATATGTTATATGTAAGAATAGTTTTGTTACAATTTTTCATAAGTAACATAGTGCTTGTTGACTCATCTCTTTTATGACTCAGAAGAAGTGTTAATATTCGATTGAGAATAGTTAGATTTATTAATTAAAACTAACTTACTCCAACTCTAGTTACTTAACTATCTTTTTCAACAACCAAAACATACTGGTTACGAAACTCCAAAAACCAAAATATCAGTTGTAGTTGCCATCAATATATCGAACAACACATAACTCAAGTCCAAAATCAATAAGCACGAACACGAACACGAAAATAGTTAGATAACTCTCAAACTCTATATTGATAATAAAAAACCAACTCAAAACTCGATTACGCAATTCATACGTACATCATAGCTTGGTGCATGCATATGCATATATAGTTAACCTAACCTCTTAACAAAGCTAACTATTTTTAATACAAATAAAATACGTAGACTTTGTAAATTAAGCTCGATGCATACATGTAGGTTCTTTAAGCCACATTATCTTCACTACATGTTGCAGTATTTGAATAGCGAGGAACAATCTTATTTTTTCTAATAAACCAATTAGTGTGACTAAAACCATGGAGTATATCAAATCGTTAGGTTATTTTTGGAATAAAAATAGGTCTTTCTTTATAAATTTGTCTTGAAAAGACCGGTGTAGGTTTTCTTTGTAATCTTGCTCTCACGTCTTGCTAGTAACGGATTTTTATGACATCTAGAGTCCAAAAAATAAAAAAATTCTTTAATTAACCCAACCTACTTGTTAAACTAATCATCCTAACCCAACCAACTTGTTACCTACACATTCACAAACATGAACATATTGCATTTGCATCCAATTATAAATTCTAATCAAATACGTTATAATATCTTTTCATTTAATTATTATTTGATTAACAATCAAATAAGGTAAACGACAATAACGGCACCAGCACCTAAGAGATTCATATTCTATCCATCAAATATTTGAGAGAGAGATTTTTAAATTATAAAAAGTGGTTGTGAGTGGAGGAGAAAAAAAATGTTACTGTTCATCTGTATATATGGGGGAACACTGTTCATCCTGTATAATCTTTTAATATATTTTGAAAGTGGTTGTTAGTAGAGGAGAGAGAAAATGTAATAATAAAGGTATAAAATATTATTATTTAATTGAAAAGAGAAAAAATTTAGTTGTTTTTAGTGTAATTATAGGGTAAAAAATGATGGATAGTTGTTTTTAGTGTAATTATAGTGTAATTCACATTCTGAGAATCAAAAGTTGTGTGTGAGGTTTTTAAAATATAAAAAGTGGTTGTGAGTGGAGGAGAGAGAAAATGTTATTGTTCATCTGTATATTTGGGGAGACACTGTTTATCCCCTATATTTTTTTAATATATATTGAAAGTGGTTGTGAGTGAATGAGAGAGAAAATATAATTTAAATGTATAAAAATATTATTTAAATAAAAAAAAGAAAAAAAAATATTTATTTTTAATGAAAATATATTGATACGTGAGTTGTGTTTTAGTTGAATATATATTTTGAGGGGGGTTGGATGTGACACACCTGCATATTTCTCATCTTCTCCAAACTTATTTCTTCGATAATCTCCAATAATGGCTTCTTCTTGTTTAACTAAATCCAAAAACTTCATCATCTACAATCTCAAATACAAATCTTCTTTCACAGATCGCATATCTGCGTTAACTAATTCGCTGTTTCATCACCGTCTTCTTCACACAATCTCACCATTACCGGTCCGGAAACATGCAGGTTATTCTAGGGTTAATCGCACCGTTGATTGTCATCGGGTTTTTGAACTTGCGTACGTTTAGAGACGGTTGCATTCTACTGTCAGTGTCAGCAGTGACGTCACTCAGGTTTGGATCATGTTCTTCATTGTAATTATCGTTGTAATTACTAATTAGGGCATATATTAGGTAATATTTTGTGTTTTGAAGTTGTTATTGTTTGAATCCAGTTTAATTTGATTTATTTGTTCTAGTTTTTGTAGTGACCTTTGAGTTTTGTGTTGAAGATGATATTTATTACTATTTTTTTTTTGTAGATTCCAATTTGTAATGAATTGGTCAAATAGAATATCAAAAATTGATATTATCATCACTTTAGTTGTGTGACTTGGTTCACAATGGCATACGGTTTTTTTTTTTTTTTTGTGCTCTGATTTCATCTCCATTAGGTTGAATGTAACGGTTGAAAGATTAACAAACTATGCAGTTATAGCAGTCCAAAATCAAATAGCAGTCAAGGGCGATATAGGTTACCGCGATGGGATATCGGTAATATAATATCATGCAGAATTTATATATATACATATGTAAAACGTAAAACATATATAATATTAATATAGTAATATCAAAAGTCAAAACTCCAAAGTGCCAATATTTGGAACATGATCTAATCATAAGCCATGAAATCTTCCTCCGAGTCCACATCAACCAAGGCATCCAAAATAACGGTCAATGTCGGTCAAATATAGGTCAATAGTGATCAAATAGCTGTCAATATCGCCGGTAATAGCGGTTCCACTATCCTAGACTGCTATTTGACACCACTATTTTCGAAGAGCCCACTATTGACTGCTTAGTTAACAAGTATGATATTTATTTGTTAGTTAAAGCCCATTAGGTTGAATAAAAAGGTTGTATTTTGGAGATATCAAGTTGAAAGCACCTGTTTTCTAAGGAAATATGTTCATGTTGACTTCTACAGGAAAGTTAGACCATGTTTGACTTGGGCCCAAGAATGATATTTATTTGTTAGTGAAAGCCCTTTTTGATTTTTAACTGGGTAAGCTATTATTGTTGTCCTCTACATCTAACTAAATCTACTTTAGATTTGAATTCTATGATTAACTTGTTGGACCATCAAAGCCAAACTTTACCAGCTTGGGAGTAACTAAGTCCACTTTATAGTTTATACAGTCAAAAAGTCTATTATGGCATAATGTCCTTAACTAGTGGGATTGGATCTTGGTTTAAAAAAGTGCGAGGTGCTCCAAGGCATTTAGGTCCTGAAAGACGAGGTGTGAGGCGAGGGCTTCACATACGTGAGGTGTTGCTCTATGTAGTACAACCAAATAAACTTTATGTACAACCAAAACCTGCATCTGTCTTGTTCGTTTCACATATTAGACCTTTTATCGAGTTAATCATTCATAAAATATTCATCCCTTATTCCCTTTGGTTGTCTTGACTTATCACCCTTCTACAGACCCGAATGTTGACCCGTTTTGACCCAGATGTGCATGAGGCGCCACCTCAAGGCCCTGAGGTGCTTTCCTAATCGGCTTGTGCGCCTCGCGCATTAGGCACGCCTTTTTAAAACAAGGTTTGGATGTCCGTTTTCTACCTAGCTATCTGATTATTATAAATTTGAGTTGTAGATAGTCAGTTTCTACTTCTAGTGTTATATCTGCTTATTCAGGGTCAATAATCATTTTTTGTGGAATATTTGTTTATGCATAAGTTTTGGCTGATTTAAAGGAAATTTTAGCATTTTATCATACTTGAGAATCTTTTGGAAACTACTCTTTGATTTTGAAATAAATACTAATCCTTATAAATATATCTATTTTGACACAGATGCCTGTTGAATCACCTTCCCTTCAGATCCTAGATTTTCCAGGTGGAAAAGTCAAGTTTACCAAAAAACTGACATTCACCTCCAATTCTACCGAGGAATGGGTCCATTGTTATCGTGTGCTTGATGACAACGGTCAACCATTCACTGATGTTGATTCACTTGAGGTAACCACAAAATTTTCGTACTTTTTCCTGACGGAATCGTGATTTGTCGTTTTTGAATATACAGATCAGCAAAGAACTTGCTATCAAGATGTATACCAACATGGTAACACTTGAAGTTATGGATACTGTTTTCTATGAATCACAAAGACAAGGAAGAATATCGTTTTATGCTACCACAACAGGGGAGGAAGCAATCAACATTGCATCAGCAGCCGCTCTTAATGATAACGATTTTGTGTTCCCTCAGGTTACTTTACTTTTTGAAACACATGATATTTTTTTTTCATTTTTTAAATTTGTAGATGGAGGTAGGGCTTTAACTGAACTGAACGAACACGAACAAGGCCTTGTTCGTGTTCATTCATTAAGAAATGAACATGTTCATGAACTGTTCACGAACGCTTACAAAACGATATTTCTTGTCCATGTTCGTTCATCAAGGAAATGAACATGTTCATGAACACTTACCGAACGCAAAGGAACACAACGAACACAAACGAACGTTATAAATAGATTCTAAAATAAAATCTACATTTTTCATCAAAAAGATTTCAAAGAATCCACCAAAAATAAACATAATTAACACAAATATTAAGAAGTTTGTCAAGATCTAACATAAACTATAAAATAAAAATAAAACATAAAAAACTGTAAATGAACAAACACAAATGAACATAAATGAACACATTACCAAACGTTCACGAAGATAAATGAACGAATGCAACCTCTGTCCATCTTTGTTTGTTTAACTTATCGAACGAAGTTTCTTGTTCGTGTTTGTTCGTTTAATAAACGAACGAACATAAACGAACTTCCTGCCGAACGGTTCACGAACTGTTCGCTGAATGTTTGATTCGTTTACAGCCCTAGATGGAGGTGATGATGATATGCAAAATGTTATGTTAATGCAGTACAGGGAACCTGGAGTTCTACTGTGGAGAGGATTTACTTTACAAGAGTTTGCAAATCAGTTATTTGGAAACAAGCATGAGTATGGAAAAGGAAGACAGATGCCTGTCCATTACGGGCCTAGAAAGCTCCACTATTTTACAGTGGCATCAACAGTAGCGTAAGATATCAACTTTACTTTTCATATCCGGTGGCAATTTGACCGGTTTACTTATGAATGGGTCAATTTGGGTTATGTTTTATCTCAAACGAGTCAGTGAATATTATTTTATAAATTAGTGCATGAAACTTAGAAGATCATTTCATGTAAAGTATTGAGTAATTATTGATATGAGACCAGTTTTGTAAACGTTTATGACATTAATTATTTTTATTATTTTTAGAACACAAATCCCACATGCAGTTGGTGCTGCATATTCTCTCAAGATGGAAAAACAAGATTCATGTGTTATCACTTATTTTGGTGATGGAGGCACTAGTACGGTAAATACACAATATTTAATCCCTTTTATGCTGCACTTTGGAAGCGGATTATTTAAAATATACATTCACTATAATTGGCATTTAGATTTTTAAAATTTTGTTATAACCAATTAATTACAGGCAGATTTCCATGCTGCTATGAACTTTGCTGCGGTTTTGGAGGTCCCAGTAATTTTCTTCTGTCGAAACAATGGATGGGCCATTAATACACCAGTTGATGAACAATTTCGAAGTATTAATTTAATAATTTATCTTTCCTTTTGATTTTCGTTTTTACCACTTCTACTTGAATTATTGACTTTTGGGTCAAACGGTCAACTGTAGGTGATGGTGTTGTTGTTAAAGGGAAGGTGTATGGTGTTCCTAGCATCAGAATAGATGGTAATGACGCTCTTGCTATCTATAATGCTGTTCATGAGGCACGGAAAATGGCTATTAAAGAACAAACACCTGTTTTGATCGAGGTTTGTGCCCCCTTTGACTTTTGAGGTCAAACTTGTTACATACTTCGGAACTTAGCTTCATTTCACTACAGGCGCTTACGTATAGAGCAGGACACCACACCACATCGGATGATTCAACGAGGTATCGTTCAGTCGAGGAAATGAAAGATGGCGAGGTGATCAGAACCCTGTGAAAAGGTTTGGAACATGGATTCAAAGCAGAGGATGGTGGAATGATGTGTCTGAATCTGAATATCGTAGCAACATAAGAAAGCAGGTAAAAGCTTTGACTTTATGTTTGACTTTTTTTTTCTCACTAGTCTAACGGCTAACTGCATTTATGTAGCTTTTGATTTACTTAAATGATGGGTTTGGTAGGTAGCACATGTGATTCAGGTTGCAGAGCGGATAGAGAAACCTCCGGTTGCAGACATGTTCAATGATGTATATGATGTCCCCCCTACGAACCTTAACGAGCAGGAGGCTTTCGTACAAAAAACCGTCAAGAAACATAGACAAGATTATCCTTCTGATGTTCCGCTTTAAAGCAATCTTCATCAATATGTATCACTAACCTGATTTAAGCTATTCTATCATCCGTGTAATTTGTAAAAGGGTTATCTCTGTTCTTGATTTGAAAAAGGTGCAAGACGCTCAGTGCGGATCTAGAAAATCCGCCAAGCTGGTAACATTTTATAAAAAAACGGTAACGAAATCGAAAAAACGTCAAATTTTTCCAAAATTTACACTAATTTTACATTACCGCCAGGCAAGCGGTAGCGGACGCTCCCCCTTGTATACATGTAGATCCACGCTTCGAGGCGCAAAGGCGCTGAAAATGAAGACGTGGGGCACCTTTTATTTTTATGAAACTTAAAATTAATCATCATATTTTATACCTTGTTACTACCTATAAAATAATTATTTGCACCAAAGCATAACAATCTTTAAATAGATAAATGCAATAGCTGTTTGGACTAAAAAAGCAAATGTATACTTCAAAACCTTTCAACTCTGAAAAAAAACACCACATTACAACTATCGATTCAGCAAAGTTGAAGAAGTTAAATAAGTTACCAACTAATTAAAACCTTTTAACATGTTTTTCATTTATTTAGATACCTTACAAAACATAAAGCCAAATATTGACATGAGAAAATTCAGAAAAGCGCCAATGAGGTGGTGGTGGAGTGGTAAGGGAGTGACTTATTGTTCTAAGGGACCCAAGTTCGATTCCTGTCCTCCCCATTATTTTCTGCGGCACCTGGTGACGATGGGAGACTAGGCGAATAGGTGGAGATCGCTAGTTCGATCCTTGAACTGAACGGTGTTTTACCTCACCCAGCACTGTCGTGCCTTCGGGCGAGTGTTCACGGGCTTCGGCTCTAGGTCAGGGTTTTTCCTGGTTCGGAGGCGAGTGTATCCCGATTGGTGAATTTAACGAGTAGCCCATTTAAATGATTCGTTGGCCGTTAAAAAATAAAAAAGAAAATTCAGAGAAGCATGTTGGATTCTTGTGTGATGGGATCAGTCCTAGATATCCAAGTCTTTGAATAATAATCAGTCTCTTGTGAGTTGTGACCTCTCACTCTCTCGGTGATATAAATGTTCAAAAAGATTTTTCAAAACATTATTACTCTTATAATTTCATCCTACGTCAACCTCCTTATTTTGACTCTTATAAAAAGCCCCCCATGTTGAAGGAAAATGATTGAAAAAGACCCTGGTTTTTGTTTGAGGCTGTTTGTCCGGTGCGCTAATAATCAGCCGGTTCTAAGCCGGCCGATAACAGGATCGTTATATCGGGAGTTCTCGGTTGGACCTGCGTCTTGTTTTAGAATCACTGGTTTGAACTTTTTTCACAAGTTGATTTACGAGATTGCATGCATTTGAATACATTTTGTATGGATTTAACACGGTTGATTGATGGTTGCACAAGTCGCTAGGCGCTTCCAGGTCGGTTGACTAGGGAGTTGCGAGTACTCGCCTAGGCTGGAGAGTACCCGAGGAGAAATCGGACATGATAAATTATAAAAAAAATTAATTTTCGAGAAATTATATATATCAAATATCATAATTTTACTAATATTTTTAACAAAATACGTGAATATCAATATAAATAAAAAATGCATGTTTAAATGCTAAAGTATTTCAAAAAACAAATGAAACCTTATAAATTACAAAAATCGTCTTTTATGTTGACACCAGATTACAAAGTATATCCTTTGCCTTAAAAAATTACAAAAAAAAAACCGTACTCGATGTTTGCAAACCCTTGCACATTACTCCTTTGACCTAACTTAGTTAGTTTTCATAGATAAATATGTCCAGATGTAACCTATCTGAGGTTATTTTGATCATTTTACCATATACTAAAATAAATACAGATAAAGTCATAAACCTCCTCCTCTCTCTCTCTCTACCACCACCGCCTACCACACTGCCGGATCAACCAACTTTATAGTGTAAAGTTGAACCAGAAGATCCATAGTTGCAACCATACCCACTGTTTAAACCAATCACACTACTTCTGGAGGATTCCTTAATTGTGAAGCGGATATTCTAGAACAATGGATTCCGTAGTTGCAACTACACCCACCATCAACCACCATTGACCGGCGGTCCAAGGCTATTTCAGCCGCTTAACACCCACCGTCATCAACTAAAAACACCACTTCGACCAACAAACACATCAACCTAATCTGCCATGACGCTAAGCTGATCCTTAGATCTGAATTGAAAGTTGTGTAAATGGGGAATACATCAGGATCTTTGGAATCTGAAGAAACACTACGTAGCACTAGGCTAAATAGTCGGGTCGTCTCGTGAAGTTGGTTCAATCTTTATTCTTCACTTCAACGAACGGCTGGAATCATCTGAGGAATCCTGCAAAACGAACAACACCGGTTACTCGTAACAAGGAGGAGATGGGGGTTCTCCTTGTAACCACCCCCCAGCGTGAGAATAAGTAATCATTTTGAGGATAAGTATGTGTGTAAAGTGAGAGATTGAGAAATCGGATCCTTAAACTTGTGGATTGAGCCTTCTATTTATAGCCAAGAATATTGGGAGAGGAGACCTGCCAGCTAGTTAATGCCTGCTAGCTGTCCGACCAGGAGGAATATCCGTTCTATCCGTTCTGACGGTATCAGGTCCTGAGGTGACGTGGCGCACGGTTACTAGCTCCAGGTCAGCGTACTGTTGTGCCAGCTGTCTCCTTGTCCTCCAAGATCTCGCAATCGCTGCTGGCGTCTCCTATTGGTTCCACCTGTTGTCCTTTATATCTATAGAGAGCATCTTCTTGTCGCCAGGTGTCCCTTTCCAGAAGCTTCTAGAACCTTCTGGATGTTACTGAGTGACGGAGGCGCCAGCTTGGAGTGGTGTGGTCCCTATACCATGTAGCAGCATGTGATTTGGGATCATATCTCTTCAAGTTCCTCCAGTCCAGTGTGGCTTTCGGGTGAGTTTATCATTCGGGAGGGATTCTGGACTCAAATTGATGCAAATGTGAATGATTCTTCTGCTGCAAAGAAGGCGCGTGAACTTCGGCGTACGAAGGTGAGCCAAAGTGGCGTGTGGTTGTTAGCATACAAAAAATGAGCCAAAATGGCGCGTGGATTTTGGTGTATAGAAGTAAGCCAAAAAAGCACTTGGATTTTGGCGTACAGAAGTAGCCAAAAAAGCGCATGGCTTTTGGCGTATAGAAGTGAGCCAAAAGGCGCATGGATTTTGACGTACAGAAGTGGGTCAACAAAAGCGCATGGATTTTGGCGTACAGAAGTGGGTCAAAAAAGCACATGGATTTTGGCGTACAGAAGTGAGCCAAAAAAGCGTATGGATTTTGGTGTACAGAAGTGGGACCCCATGGCGCACAGGTTTTGATAAAATTTCTTCATGAGGAAACTTCCTTTGTCAAGTTGTGTGGTTGGTGAGATTGACGTTTGACACTTGTCACTATAGTACTGCAGGTTGAGGTGGTCGTCCCATCGAAGGGGTGAAACAGTTGCTTTTGCAGGGAAACTGTCAGGCCATCAGTTGTCTTTTCGGCGACATCGGGCGTTGTGGCGGCATGCGCCCTTAATAGGCGGCGTTTAAGTTTTTGTCGCCTGACGTGTCACCCTCTCATTGGTGGACGATCCTCACTTATCGGTTTAGTTCCCCATCGCATTAAATGCGATGGGTATAAATAGCTGGAGGATATTTCGACATTCCTTCCATCTTTCCAACTTCTCTTCTTGGCGATTTCTGTCTTCTTCTTTCTTCTTTCTTATCTCTTGATTTTGAACTAAATGTCGAAAATGTCGACCTCTGCTAAACCGGTGGTTCCAAGAAAGACAAAAAACAAAGCCTAAGGATCCGTTGAGGCCTGACCAGCAGTCATCAACTAGAAGGAAGAGGAGTTCCATCATCTGTTTCAAACCTTTAGGTTCTCAGTGAATTGGGTGGATGCTTGTGGTGGTTGTTGTTGTTGATGCGTTTATAGATCAAGATTTTGTTGATTGTAATAAGTTGAATAGATCTAGTTATCCAAGCTGTGTTCGCCTGGATTTTGTCGATCTTCTTGTTGTTGTTGTTGTTGTTGCAGGAGAAAGAAGTTGGATTGAGAGAGATGAGATGAATGGAGAAGACACATATGGTACGGATTGTCTGATGAACCTTGAAGCTTCAGTTAGTTTGATGGAATGGTTTATTTTTCGGGGTGTAAATAAGGCGTAGTGCCTTGAGAGCTTTAACGAGCTCGAGCCTGAAATACGACTCGTTTAGTTATCGAGCCCGAGCTTTACATACAAAGCTTGTTTTGCTTGTCAGCCCAAACAAAGTATATATATATTATATATTTTTATTTATGCAATTTTGTCCATTTGAACAGGTATAGTTTTAACTAATAACATTAGTGAGCTAACCTTTGGCTTGTTTAAACTATTGAAATGAGCTCGAGTTATACTTTTAGCCATGGTTGTTAAACAAGGTCTCCAAGACAGATTACTTTCCGAGTAATTTCTACAAGGTAGGCGACGTGGCGACTTTCTTCGCTCCGTCACATCCCAACCGATGGCGGAAACATCGGAGTGAGACAAAAATGAGATTGCAAGAGTCGTCATAACGGTAATTGTGACAATATTTATTAAACGTAAATTTCATTGCTAAGAAATAAGTACAATCGTTTTGAAGCGAATTACAACATGTTGAACAAAAACAAAATACAACAAAGTACTAAATTTAAATGTGTGTTTCTAGTTATCCTACTAGATTCCGTTTGTCGTCATCATCATCATCATTTCTTTACAATGCGTATTAAAGTATAGTTTGATACAAAAGTATTAGCGAGCATACAAGTTTGTTTACTAGCATAAGTGTAAAGGTTTAAACGAATCCACATGGAAAAATTTGTTATCTAGAATTAACGTACAATACTAGCATGCAACTATAAATTCAACCCGAAGTTCACCGTTAGCGTAATCTAATCATAGCAATGAATAGACCATTTTTTTTACTTAACATGACCTCAAGAATACGGGCGGTGCGTTAATCTTATAGCACTATACATGTTAAGGGAGGCTTATACAAAGTTAATGACAAGTATAAAGTATAAGAATGGTCTAGCATATACGAATTCAAGTATAACGTATTAAGCATGTATGTTGGATTGTTTGTTTATGTTTTAAGAATAAAGCATGTGATTTCGGAGTTTTGATAGCATGTATGTATTGCACCCAAAAAGTGTAAAAAGTAAAAAGGGAGTCGTGTATACTCACGGTTTTGCAAGCTTTTCGAGTTAAACCGCGAAGTTGTTAAGTTGTGAGGATGGAAACACCAAAGTTATCCTACATTGGGAAACGAAGGTTTATGAGTATTCGGAGTTTGTGGAGAGTTTGGATTTGGAATTGTAAATGCATAAAAATATGTGTACAAAGAATAGTTATCTAGCCTTAAACACTCGTTTTTGAAACTAAATATTCATGTGATTTCATGGGTCGAAAGTTGCCCATTAGAATCGCAACGAGAGGTTTAGAGATTAGATAATATAACCTGTTTTCATAACATACAACCATAATCCGGTTAACATCAAGATTTCAGTTAGGTATATAATTATATATCTATATTTATATAATAATAGTCCATCATAGATTATCATAGAATTCATGTAAGTCAAGAATGGAGGTTTGTATACCTCATTGTATGATTCACCAAAGCACAAAGTTTACCAACTTAGTTGGTAAATCCGGCCGGTCATGAATGAAAGTAAAGTGCAACTAACCTACTAACATACAAAATAGCCAAATAAGAACAACCCAGGCGTGTCATACAACGTAGCAAATGTTGGAGGCGAGGCGAGGTTAACTTACTTTGACTAGGAAACTACTTAGTGAATATGCATCAAATCATCAAGTGAGGTGGTGGAATAAGGTCAGGATAGCCAAGGCTTCCTAGGTTCACACATTTTACCAAAATACAAGTCTTTCCATATGAACTATGGTAGACTTGGATGGTTTCATCACTTGTGGGTTGTTTAAACCCTATCAAAACAGTAAGTTTAGAAGGTATTTGAACCTTTAAACTCATGATAATCAACCATACCTAAGCTCCATAACCATGGGTTTGGTTAGAAGCAAGGTTGGTACAAGATTGTTCAAGTTAAAAGTAAATAAAAACAAGTTTGTAAAAGTTTTAATCAAGGCAGAATTTTTATCCAAATTTGGACCTCAAGTATGGTGATGTTCCACCTTTCTTTACCTTGGTAAACATAGGAAACACTCCTATAGGTTATCCAAGGAAGGAGAAACAAGAAAACAAGAAGAAAAGATGAAGAAGTAAGTTGAAAACTCACTTTTTGAGCAAGACATTTTCTGCCCCAAAGTCACCAAGATTGGAGCCTTGAGAGAGTTTGAGAGTGAATTGAGAGTGTGAAAAGTGTTTAAGAGGTGGTGGAGGCTTGTATTTATAAGTGAGTATTAAGGTTTGGTCATAAATGAAGTGGTTGGAAGATAAGAAGAAGGAAATTTCAAAAATATATTAAAATTCCCATTTTTATAAATAATATTAAAAATTATATATATATATATATTTTAGGATTTTAAGGTATGTAAGTATGCATAATGAGTAAACATGCATGAATAACATTCCAAAGAAGATTAAAGTATCGATTTATTGCATATAACAGAAGTATAAATGTAAATACGTATTTGATGATTGATTTCATATAACACAAGCATGAATTAAGATACAATTTGATAGCAACGGGTTCGGGTCATTTGAAACGGATGGGCCAATGACCATGGGTTATGGTTGCAGCAAAATGGAGCCACATTATGGAGAACCCCACGTTTACATATTTTACATTATTAGTGTTATAATTTGTTCTTTCTAAATTAGTTTTATTTATTTATGTTTCAAGTTGGTTATTTAAATTCCCTAGATGTAGGCAAACGTGGGTGGAAGTTTCCATCAATTTATGTCCCGTAAGTTTGTTCGAAAAATGTTCAGTGAGTTTATGAAAAGTTTATTTGGTTAATTTTCTCATTGGATTATGAGTTGATTAATTATTTCCATGCTAGTTCAAGTTTGGCAACTTGAATTGTAACGATACCGATATCGACTACCGAGAGATTAACATGGACCATTGTGACACCCTAGACAATCCCACATTGGTCGTGGCCAGGAGAGATCTTGACAATTAAGGGAATGGATTGGTTATCTAGTCACAAAGCTCAAATATTATGTGATAAGAAGCAAATTCAAATTAAGGACCCGAAAAGGGGAACTTTGACAATTAATGGGGAAAAACCTAGTAAACCCAAAAGTTTTATTTCCATGATAAAAGCGTCCAAGTGTATTCAAATGGGTCATCTAGCCTACCTAGTATATGCACTAGAAACAAAGGAAGAAAAGAAACTAGAAGAGGTACCGGTAGTAGCTGAATTCCCTGAAGTATTCCCTAAAGATCTTCCTGGATTACCACTCGACAGGCAAATAGAGTTTAGAATTGACTTGATCCCAAGATAAACCCCATCGCTAAAGCCCCGTACCGCCTCGCCCCGACTGAAATTAAAGAGTTGAAAAACCAACTCCAGGAGTTACTAGACAAAAGATTCATACGTCCTAGCACGTCACCATGGGGAGCGCCGATTCTCTTTGTTAAGAAAAAGGATGGCTCAATGAGGATGTTATTGACTATAGAGATCTGAATAAGATCACGATAGAGAATCGATACCCACTCCCAAGAATCGATGATCTTTTTGATCAACTACAAGGGCAACCTACTTTTCAAAGATAGACCTCAGATATGGGTATCATCAACTAAAGGTTGGAGAGGAAGATATACCCAAGACCGCCTTTAGGACAAGGTACGGTCACTACGAGTTCCTAGTGATGCCTTTCGGCCTCACTAATGCACCAGCTGCCTTTATGGACCTTATGAACCAAGTCTGCAAGCCATACTTGACCAATTTGTAATCGTCTTCATAGATGATATCCTAATCTACTCTAAGAGTAGGGAAGCACACGAGGGTCATCTCCGTGCCATTCTTAAATTACTAAGATGAGAAACTTTATGCCAACTTCCTTAAGTATGAATTCTGGACTAGGGAAGTCCAATTTTTAGGACATGTTGTAAATGAAAAGGGCATACAAGTGGACACTTCAAAGATTGAAGTGGTTAAGAATTGGGAGGCACCAAGAAACCCCACAGAAATTCGACGTTTCTTAGGGTTAGCAGGGTATTATAGAAGATTCATTCAAGATTTTTCTAAGATAACAATGCCTCTAACGACACTGACTCAGAAAAATACCCCATTTGTCTGGGGTAGCAAACAAGAAGAAGCTTTTAATCTTTTGAAAATAAAGTTATCTAGTGCTCCATACTTGCATTACCTGAGGGAACATAAGATTTTGTAGTATATTGTGATGCTTCTAATTATGGACTAGGGTGTGTGTTGATGCAAAGAGGCAAGGTCATTGCCTATGCATCTCGGTAGTTAAAGATACATGAAAGAAATTACACCACCCATGATCTAGAACTCGGAGCGGTAGTATTTGCTCTCAAGATATGGAGACATTACTTATATGGAACTAAGTGGGTGATCTACACTATCACCAAAGCCTTAAGTATATCTTTCAGCAAAAGATGTTGAACATGAGACAGAGGAGAGGGGTGGAGTTATTGAATGATTATGATTGTGAAATTCGTTACCATCCAGGAAAAGCTAATGTAGTAGCAGATGCCCTTAGCCGGAAGGACAAAATTAAACCTTTAAGAAACGGGCATCCAGAATTGAAGTAAAAATAAGTTTATTGGAACAAATTAAGGATGCGCAGGCACAAGCCCTAACCGTTGAGCAGATTAGCAAAGAAAGGATGGTGGGAAAACAAGAACTACTCGTTAAAGGAGAAGATGGAATACTAACACTCCGCAATAGGATTTGGATACCTTTTGTGGGAGGACTGAGGGATAAGGTGATGGAAGAAGCACATAGAGCTAAGTATACAAGACATCCTAGTAGTACGAAGATGTACAAAAATATTCGAGATGAATATTGGTGGCCAGGGATGAAACAATCAATCAATGAATATGTGGAAAAATGCATGACATATTTGCAGGTCAAAACCGAACATCGGAAACCTGCAGGATGGTTAATCCAACCCGAGATCCCTGAATGGAAATGGGAGATGATATCCATGGATTTCATTACTAAACTTCCACAAACTAAGAATGGTCGTGATACTATTTGGGTTATAGTAGATCGTTTAACTAAGTCTGCTCATTTCTTGCCAATACGAGAAGATTATAAAATGGATAAATTAGCAAGAATTTATGTCAAGGAAATAGTCACTCGTCATGGAGTACCTATCTCCATTATATCAGATAGAGATAGCCGTTTTACGTCCAGATTTTGGCAAAGCTTCCAAAAGGAATTGGGAACAAAAGTAAATTTAAGTACGGCTTATCACCCACAGACAGATGGCCAAAGTGAAAGGACCATCCAAACGTTGGAAGACATGCTTAGGGCATGTGTGATAGAATTTGGAGGAAACTGGGATGAGCATTTACCTCTAATAGAGTTTGCATACATTAACAGTTATCACTCAAGCATAAAGGCGGCTCCGTTTAAAGCATTATATGGAAGGAAGTGTCATTCACCAGTTTGTTGGACTGAGATTGGTAGGAATCCGTTAGCTGGACCCGAAATTATTGAAGAAACCACCAACAAATTCATACAAATCCGAGAAAGAATGAAGACTGCTAGAGATAGACAGAAAAGTTATGCTAACAGAAGAAGGAGACCCTTAGAATTCCAAGTTGGCGATAAGGATTACTTAAGGTCTCGCCTTGGAAAGACATCATTCGTTTCAGGAAGAAAGGAAAACTAAGTCCACGCTATATTGGACCATTTGAAATAGTTGGAAGAGTTGGTCCTGTAGCATATAAGTTAAAACTGCCAGCATAATTACAAGGAATTCATGACACGTTTTACGTGTCTAATTTAGGAAAGTGTCTAGCGGACGAGTCACTTAAGATGCCCTGGCAGGAGGTCCAGATTAACGACAAGTTGAACTTCACATAATGCCCCATTCAGATCATAGATCGAAGAGTAAAGAAATTAAGAAATAGAGAGTTCCCTCTAGTACGTGTCAAGTGGGATGCAAGGAGAGGACCTGAAGAGACGTGTGAAAAAGAAGATGAGATGAAACAGAAATATCCGCATCTCTTTGCTTAAATTTCGCGGACGAAATTTCTATAAGGTGGGGAGAGTTGTAACTCCTGTTTTGTGAACCAGTAAGATTATATATAAAGTTATATTTTCATATATTGTTAAACGTGTAAATAACGAGTAAAATGGTTAGTTGAGATGTGAGATATTTAGATAAACCTTGGCTATTACAGGAGGTTGTTTAATTTAATAATAAAACATATTATATCTGACATTGCTCCATTTATAATGAAACTTGGGTCAAAATGTAGAGAAAAATAAGCTCGTTCCAATAGTATATTTATAATTTTATACAACGTTATATTTTAGCAGTTATAAGAGAAAAACGAGTGAAGCCGCTAAATTAATTCTAATAATATAATAATAAACTTTGAAATAAGAATGGTGAATTTGTATTACAGATGTTACGTGTAGTATGTTACGTATGGTAACTTCTACATATTACTATGTACATCATACGTGTATTTTATAAAGGTGAGTCACAATTTCCTTTCAACTAAGGAAATGACCAAAGGAAACTGATGTTTGGTTTGAAAAGCCTTATAAATAGGTGTGTAAGTATTAGTTTTTATAACTTTAAGTTCCATTTCATCCTTCACATCGTAGGCTACTGATAAGCTAATCACTAAGTCTTGTTATTGATTTTATTAAGTTTTAGTGTTATAATAAGGTTTAATACTATATTAAGAGTACAGTTTAGGGTCATAGCCAGATTAATGACTAGATAGTGTTTTACTCCTTATTTAACTAGTGTCTAAGATTATTATGGTCTTGATCAGGAAACCAAGTTCGGATTGATTATAGAAAAACACCCAAATAGCAAAGGTGAGTTTATGAATGCTTTCCAAATGTGAACATGCTTGTCTTAAACTGTAATAATATGGAATGACTGTTGTACGCATGTATATAACCTGAGCATGACATACACGTGATATTTGTGGTCCCTTATACGTGCTGCTACTGCAGGATTTGTCGGTACTACACCCGTGGTGTAGTGGGCATTGACTGTATGGTTATGTAAGTTACGTGGTAACGTTGGGTTATGATGACATGAGCGGGTACAAGTCATGATTAATTAATGTGATTTATAAATTGTGTATATTCATGAACTCACCAGTTAGCTGACGTCTTTTAAGCATGTGTCACAGGAAATGATGGTTAGTGTTGTGCGGGTTGTTTATCTCGGATAGGCGTGGCTAATGGAATAAAGTATCCCAGACTTTCTTATCTGGTGGAAATTTTGTATGGACGGCTAAGAATAGTTGATCAAACTTTGTACCTTTAAGTTTCCAACTTTTGTACCTTATAGTTTGTATTAATAAAATAAGTATTTCCTTGTAAGTTGGTATCAATTGATATGGTGCATTCTAATCTGGGTGTGGTGTCACAGTTGGTATCAGAGCCAAAGGTTTTAGCGAATTAGGTATTTGGTATGGATACCTAGGCTTCAACCTAAGAGAAAATGTCTGCTTAAGTTATATTAGGATGCCATGGGTGGTAAAGGAATCAACTTTATTAGTGAGAATGCTTTAGCTGACTTTGATATACGAGTAATAGATAAATCTAGGTATGAACTTATTACGGGTATAGAGTCATTAGAAGGTACCTATAGTAATAACTACAACCTATGAACACTCATTTGGTTACCACTTTGTACACACCGCCCTCAACAACAATTACCCGTAAACCATGCCCCCTTTACTCGTTATTAAGAAACTATAATGCTTACAAATTTTTCTTAAAAAAAATACTAATAAATAACTAATAAAAGAGACAAATAATAATAATAAATAAATAAATAAAGGGGGTAGTATGGTTCTATTTCAATATGTTACATTTAAAACATGTTGTGTTATATGAAACAATTATTGTAACTGCTCGTTAATAAATAGAATATTGAAATAGCATTTTCTTGAAAATTTAGAAAACGTCGGCAGAACCTTCGGTTAACAACAATCGTCAACCTAACCCATCAGTTGATCCTGCTCGTCATAGCTGTAAATCCGTCGAAAAACGGGTTTCCAAAACCCGCTTCGATTATTAATCGAATATTCAGTTATAATTTTCGTTGCGTATATATTATTCATTTTAATTTTAAACAATACATAATTAATAAACATTTTAGAATTTAAAAACTACAATTAATAATGATAAAATAAGTGAATAAAAAAATAAAATGAGGCTGCCGGGTTTCGAACCCGGGTCGCCCATAAGCACAAACACACACCACACCACTCCGCCACACACTTCTTTCATGCCAAATACAGAAACAAATAACATTTGAAGTAAATCCAAAAGTCAAACGGAAATCAGCGCGCCCAATCCGCAGTCGCCGGAAAAACCGACGATTTCGCAAATCACGACCGTTTTCTTTGACTGAAACGCGTGAACTAATTTCGACATCGGTTATAACCGATGTCTAACCCCCAATTCCAGTCGTAACCGCCGGAAAAGTTTTGACTGCGAATCAAGACCATAATTCGGACCCAATACATACTGTTCATCCTTATAAATACCCACTCAAACCTCTGGTGACCTTTTCGCTCAAAATCGCACAATTTATCGAAGCTTTAGCACGTCGCCGGAAATTCCAATTTCGCCGGAATCACTGAACGGAAAACCGCGATTTTCTTCAGACGGTACAATCATCTAAATTTCTCTTGCTATCTTTCGATTTATAATCTAATTGCTCAATCTAGTAATAAAAATGTTAAACAGTTTCCCTCAGCCGGAATCTGCAGATCGGAGACGATGAGACTTCGCCGGAAAACCTGAAGCAAACTCGCCGTTCTGGTATACCCTGTCATTTCATTTCCCTCTTCAATTCAATCAAATATCAGTAAGATCGATTAAACAGAACAGTCGGAATTCACTGTTCTGAAATGTTAAACGAAGAAGACGAAGTCGGACAATGTGTATAAGTTTAATTAAAACTGGATATTTCACCGGGTTAGACACACAGTCCAGCGGTGGACTGTGTGCAACATAATACGCACGTCCCGAGTTCGAATCGACATGTTACCGACTTTCAGAAATAAAACCAATCATTTTTAAACCTATTCAGATCACCTTTCAACATGTATATAAATATAATATAATTCAGTAATTAAACAGGTTAAGCACACAGCCTAACTGGTTGGGCTGTGCGTGCTCGAACCGAACGTCTCGAGTTCGACTCCGGGTCACTGAAGTCGGTTCGGCCATTTTAAATCATTTTTGAAATAAATTAAATAAGATAAAAGTTAATCAGTATATATATATAAGTAAAACAGAGAATATTTCGGGTTAGACACGTAGCTCAGTTGGTAGAGCTGCGTGCACGTAAACGAGAGGTCCCGAGTTCGAACCTCACCCAGCGCATAATTAACACAATCCGACCGGTCAACGGTCAACGGTTAAAAAGTCAAATTTTTTTATTTATTTTTATTAATTTATTTAATCAGAAAATCATTTAAAATACTTAAAAATAAGATTGTAAAGTTAGAAAACCTCCTCAAACTCACAAAAATAAATCTAAAACTCACATTAAGAGTATAAATTAAAAGTACTATTTACCGAATCATTTCGTTATTATTTTAGGTTAGTTTTCCCCGTCGATCAAATCCTAAAATTCGTGCGCATCCAACGTCATCAAAGAACGCACCCAATGTGAGTGAATCTCTATCAATTCCCCGTTTTAATCATGTTTTGGGGTTATCATGTGTCGTTTAATCCCTTATTATATTTAAACACTTGTGCATCCATCATATCCGTGATCAAATGTGTATCAAATATGTATCAGTTGTTGCGTGAATTATGTTTAGATTGAAGTTATCATTTTCAGTGCATGCATTTCATTAGGCCCATCAGCTCCCCGTGGGATACGGGTTGAGTATCAGGTGCCTCATTCGATCGGCTCCGTTTGATTGAGCCTTGATCTCACATACATCATCATTCATGTCACTCGATCGGCTCCTGTTTGATTGAGCCTTCATCTCATATACATCATCATTCATGTCATTTACTCATCCAATGTGGTTTGTGTTTTGTTATGTATATATATGTTTGTTCACATGTGATTATTGCACAAATTTTCAATATTAAATAAAACAAGAAATCAATAACAATGTTTTAACAAGGTTCACTCGCCAACTTTTGTTGACCCAAAATATCCCCCGTTTTACACATGATACAGGTGATCCAGTTGAGGCAAGAAACACATAGGAAGGCCTAGAAGAATAAATCAATTTGAGCTTTGGATTGTTTACATAGTTTCATTTCCTTGTAATTGTATGGATTTTGATTTGAGTATTTCAGTTGTAATTTGAATTTAATAAATATGAAACATTTTAGTAAACATCATGAGCTTTGGTGATAACCTAATTATGCCCCGACTCTTATTCCGCTGCGGGTCAGAGTGTGACAGATTGGTATCAGAGTCATGACTATAGGGATATAGGATAGGTTATTAGAGCCTTAGAGCCTATACTATAGTTGATTAAAATTTTAAATTGTTTATGCGTTACATACAAAATTCATGATTTTATATGCTTTATGTTTATTGTTACATTCAATGTTATGCAAGCATGTTCATAAGTACATATTATTATACAATGCTCATCATGAATCATATCCTCATAACATATCATATCCATGAGAGCACACACCTCACAATTCCCATGATTTTTGCAACGATTTTTGTATTTTTCAAATCACATCAAAGTGAGTTCTCATGACGGGCATGTAGTAACTGGAAGGGTACGAGTACCGGTAGTCGGAACGTCCTGTCTAGGCTTGGCATTCGTATAAATCCAAAATAAAGGACCAGTTTGCCTACATGGGGACTAACGATGAGAGTACGAAGGACCTATTAGGCCAAAGCATGCTATACCAAACGTCGTGTGAGCTAACCCCACTTTGAGTTGTCATCGTGTCTACACCTGGACACCCTCCTACCATACATCTCGCAATCATATTTCATGGTTTTCATTCGGGTGATGCGAGTGTTAAACCGCCAACACCAAGGTGAATCCTACTAAGCCAATAGTCATGGGGGCCCACATGACTATACAGGCGATGGTATGGGGGACATTGGAGGCCCAAACATGAGCAAACCCAAGACATCATATGGATGTATTTGCATTATTGATAGTTATGTTATTTTTATTCTTTTAACGACACACGACACCTAAAAACTTCTTAAACTCACAATCTTCCTATGTATGTTCCTGTAGATGTCGGCTAGGCAACTACGTGGAGGTAGAAAGTCAGGAAGATCCAATGAACGCTTGGCCACTCAAATTGCTAAACAAATGGCCGCAGTACTTCCTGACATCGTGATTCAAGTTCAACAAGCTCTCACCGCAAATTATCAACCCTCCCAATCAAGAAGACCAGAGCGTCGCCAACCCTCACTCCAAAAAGTGCTCCTACAAACACTTCAAATCTTGCGATCCCCCAAAGTATGAAGGGACCGAAGGTGTTACTGCCCTCCTCCACTGGTTTGAAGAAATGGAGAACACCTTCCTCAATTGCGATTGTCCCGAGGATCCCAAGGTACGTTATGCATCAGGGAGACTGTTTGGAGTAGCCCTTACCTGGTGGAACACAGAAAAGGGTAAGCGAGGAGTCGAAGATGCCATGGCCTTATCATGGGAAGAGTTAAGGGAACTCATGACAAGGCGCTTCTGTCCAAGAAGCGAAATCAAAAAGTTGGAAGATGAATTCCACTCGTTGAAACAAAAGGAAGGAGATCACACTTCCTACAACAAGAGATTTCTCGAACTGAACCAAATGATCCCTAATCTGTTCACCCCCGTGTACCGCTTGGTTGAACACTACATTCGAGGTCTCCCCTCGAAAATTCAAGACACGGTTCTAAGCACTTCGCCTGCAACACTTGAAGCCGCGATGGAACTAGCTACCAAACTTACGGAGAATCGCATCCAAAACGGCAAATTCAAGGATGAGAAAAAGAAAGCCCCCATTGAGGCCCAAACTCCAAATCATTCCGTCTCCTCTTCAAAGTTTGCTGGTAAAAGGAAACGAAACAGCAGAAATTTTGCCGTCACACAAACAAACCCTCTTATCACTGCTGCACCAATTACCCAAATTGCTCCTTCACCTACACCATTTAAAAAGCCATACACCGGCCCATACCCAAAATGCAACCGTTGTCAATACCATCACCTCCCCGAAACTCCTTGCCAACATTGCACCAGCTATGGCCGTGCGGGTCACACTGTTCAAACTTTTCGCACGCTTCAACGAATGAACCGCAATCAACCCTCAACCCAAACCCACCATCAGATAGTGGGTCAAGCCCAACAACCTTTACTTCTACCACCTGCACAACATATAGCCAATCCTACTACCAACCCAACTACCCCATGATGAAACCCATACGAGCATGTTACAACTGTGGAGACCCAAACCACTTCAAGAACACATGTCCACGCTTGGTGAACATCATCCATGCTCAAGCTCAAGCAAATCCGGTAAACCAAGCTAACCAAGCTCCTCCACCTGCTAGAGGAAGAGCTTTCAATATCAATGCCAACCAAGCTAGGGCTGACAACAACGTGGTTAACGGTACGTTTCTCATCAATAGTAGTTATGCATCCATGTTATTCGATACTAGCGCGGATAAGAGTTTTGTGTCCTTAGAATTTGAACCTATCCTCAACCAAACTCGTGATAATCTCATGGAATCTCTAACGGTGGAAGTTGTTGACGGAAAGCCCGTTTCATTAAATTCTATCATACGAAATTGTACCCTCACTCTAAACGATTACGATTTTCCAGTTGACCTCATTCCTATGAAGTTTGGAAGTTTCGATATTATAATCGGTATGGACTGGCTCAGCCAGCATCACGCTGAAGTAGTAAGACGCGAAAAATTCATTCGCATTCCTCTTGCAGACGGTCAGACCCTACATATCTTTGGAGAAACCCCTTCAAAAGGACTCACATGAATGTCCTGCCTTCAAGCCCGAAAATATCTCCGCAAGAACTATGTCGCATTCCTAACTCACGTCATCAAAAAAGGGAAACAAGGAGAAGAAACTCGAAGATATACCAGTGGTGAAGGAATTCCCACAAGTCTTTCCCGACGACATCTCAGGACTCCCTCCTGTGAGAGAAGTCGAATTCCGCATCGATCTTGTACCTGGCGCAACACCAGTCGCAAAATCTCCTTATAGGCTAGCCCCATCCGAAATGCAAGAGCTGGCCAGTCAACTGCAAGAGTTGACTAACAAAGGATTTATACGTCCTAGCTCCTCGCCTTGGGGTGCACCTGTTCTTTTTGTGAAGAAGAAAGATGGAACGTTTCGCATGTGTATCGACTACAGAGAACTCAACAAGTTAACGGTTAAGAATCGCTACCCACTACCTCGCATCGATGACCTCCTAGACCAACTTCAAGGCCACCTGCTTTTCAAAAATTGATCTTCGTTCTGGTTATCATCAACTCAGAGTACATGAAGAAGACGTCCCAAAGACCGCCTTCCGGACTCGTTATGGTCATTACAAATTCATGGTCATGCCATTCGGTTTAACCAACGCCCCAGCTGTCTTCATGGATCTAATGAATAGGGTATGCAAACCCTACCTCGACCGCTTTGTCATAGTCTTCATCGACGACATCCTCATCTACTCCAAGTCTAAATCTGATCATGAACGACACCTTCGACTCATCCTTACACTCTTAAGGACTGAAAAGCTCTACGCTAAGTTCTCAAAATGGAATTCTGGTTAAGAGAAGTACAATTCCTTGGACATGTCGTTAATGACAAGGGAATACATGTCGATCCTTCAAAAATCAAGGCAGTACAGGAATGGCAAGCGCCACGTACCCCTACTGAAGTAAGGTCATTTCTTGGTTTGGCTGGTTACTATCGCCGCTTCATTGCCAATTTCTCCCGTATTGCTGTACCGCTCACGGCTTTGACTCATAAAGGAAAACCTTTCATATGGGGACCTAAACAAGAAGAAGCCTTCCAAACCCTAAAGCAAAAGCTTTGTGACGCACCTATCCTCACACTTCCTGCAGGTTGCGATGACTTTGTAGTATATTGCGACGCATCAGGGCAAGGGCTAGGCTGTGTATTAATGCAAAGAAGGAAAAGTGATAGCCTATGCTTCTAGGCAACTCAAGGTTCATGAAAAGAATTACACCACCCACGACTTGGAACTTGGAGCCGTTGTGTTCGCTCTCAAGATATGGAGACATTACCTCTACGGTACCAAGTGTGAAATATACACTGACCACAAAAGTCTTCAACATATCTTCAACCAAAAGGAGTTGAATATGAGGCAACGAAGATGAGTCGAACTTCTTAACGACTACGACTGTGAAATTCGGTATCATCCTGGCAAGGCAAACGTAGTGGCTGATGCACTCAATGAAAAGGTTATGCGAACTCCATTCGTATTCTATGTTCGTAAATCATAACCGACATCAAAGATCGAATCCGAGAAGCTCAACATGTTTCTGTAACAGAAAACGACGTACCCGATGAGCTGTCATGTGGAGCGGAACTCAAAATCGAAACCAAATCCGACGGTATTCTATACTAGTTAAACCGCATATGGATCCCTGATCGCGATAACCTTCGTGATTTCCTTATGAATGAGGCGCACAAAACACGGTACTCTGTACACCCAGGAGCCGACAAGATGTATCAAGACCTAAGATACACCTACTGGTGGCCGGGCATGAAAAAGGATATCGCTGTTTTTGTTTCCAAGTGCCTTACCTGTTCCAAAGTAAAAGCTGAACATCAAAGACCTTCAGGACTTCTAACCCAACCTGAAATACCTGTATGGAAGTGGGAAAACATAACCATGGACTTCATTACCGGGTTACCTCGCACCTCCAGTGGGTATGACACCATATGGGTAATCATTGATCGTCTTACAAAATCAGCTCACTTCATTCCGATTCGCGAGGACTTCAAGAACGAGAACCTAGCTCGTATCTACATCAGCGAGATCGTAAGCCGTCATGGTGTACCTTTAAGCATCATTTCAGACCGTGATGGTCGTTTCACTTCACGAACATGGCTAGCCGTACAAACCGCCTTGGGTACACGATTAGACGTCAGTACCGCTTTTCATCCTCAAACTGATGGACAATCTGAACGCACCATCCAAACTCTTGAAGACATGCTTCGAGCATGTGTCATAGACTTCAAAGGGAATTGGGACGCTCATCTACCATTAGTTGAATTTTCGTACAACAATAGCTACCATTCAAGTATCGGCATGGCTCCTTTCGAAGCTTTATATGGTCGTAAGTGCCGATCTCCAGTATGTTGGCACGAAATTGGGGAATCACAAATCACCGGTCCAGAGTTAATTCAAGAAACAACCAACAAGGTCATTCAAATTCGAAACAATCTTCTAGCGGCTCAAAGTCATCAAAAGAGTTATGCAGACAAACGACGAAAGCCCTTGGAGTTTGACATTGGGGATTAAGTACTTTTAAATTTATCACCGTGGAAGGGAGTGATTCGTTTTGGCCAGAAGGGCAAGCTAGCACCACGCTACATAGGACCTTTCAAGATACTCGAAAGAGTAGGTCCTGTAGCATACACGCTTGACCTACCAGAAGAGCTCAACAGAATTCATCCCACATTCCACGTATCAAACTTGAAGAAGTGCCTCGCCGATGAAAACCTCCATATTCCTCTAGAAGACATTCAGATTGATGAATCTATGCACTTCATTGAAAGACCAGTAGAAATCATGGACTTCGGAGAGAAGCGTTTAAGACGGAGTCGTATTCCAATTGTTAGGGTACGTTGGCAGTCGAAACGAGGACCTGAGTTTACTTGGGAACGTGAAGACTCAATGCGCAAGAAATACCCGCATCTTTTTCCTGTTACCACTACTACTTAAATTTCGGGACGAAATTTCTAAAAGTAGGGGATACTGTAACATCCGTCGAAAAACGGGTGTCCAAAACCCGCTTCGATTATTAATCGAATATTCAGTTATAATTTTCGTTGCGTATATATTGTTCATTTTAATTTTAAACAATATATAATTAATAAACATTTTAGAATTTAAAAACTACAATTAATAAATGATAAAAATAAGTGAATAAAAAAATAAAATGAGGCTGCCGGGTTTCGAAGCCGGGTCGCCCATAAGCACAAACACACACCACACCACTCCGCCACACACTTCTTTCATGCCAAATACAAAAACAAATAACATTTAATGTAAATCCAAAAGTCAAACCGGAAATCAGCGCGCCCAATCCGCAGTCGCCGGAAAAACCGACGATTTCGCAAATCACGACCGTTTTCTTTGACTGAAACGCGTGAACTAATTTCGACATCGGTTATAACCGATGTCTAACCCCCAATTCCAGTCGTAACCGCCGGAAAAGTTTTGACCGCGAATCAAGACCATAATTCGGACCCAATACATCCTGTTCATCCTTATAAATACCCACTCAAACCTCTGGTGACCTTTTCGCTCAAAATCGCACAATTTCTCGAAGCTTTAGCACGTCGCCGGAAATTCCAATTTCGTCGGAATCACTGAACGGAAAACCGCGATTTTCTTCAGACGGTACAATCATCTAAATTTCTCTTGCTATCTTTCGATTTATAATCTAATTGCTCAATCTAGTAATCAAAACTGTTAAACAGTTTCCCTCAGCCGGAATCTGCAGATCGGAGACGACGAGACTTCGCCAGAAAACCTGAAGCAAACTCGCCGTTCTGGTATACCCTGTCATTTCATTTCGCTCTTCAATTCAATCAAATATCAGTAAGATCGATTAAACAGAACAGTCGGAATTCACTGTTCTGAAATGTTAAACGAAGAAGACGAAGTCGGACAATGTGTATAAGTTTAATTAAAACTGGATATTTCACCGGGTTAGACACACAGTCCAGCGGTGGACTGTGTGCAACATAATACGCACGTCCCGAGTTCGAATCGCACATGTTACCGACTTCAGAAATAAAACCAATCCTTTTTAAACCTATTCAGATCACCTTTCAACATGTATATAAATATAATATAATTCAGTAATTAAACAGGTTAAGCACACAGCCTAACTGGTTGGGCTGTGCGTGCTCGAACCGAACGTCTCGAGTTCGACTCCGGTCACTGAAGTCGGTTCGGCCATTTTAAATCATTTTTGAAATAAATTAAATAAGATAAAAGTTAATCAGTATATATATAAGTAAAACAGAGAATATTTCGGGTTAGACACGTAGCTCAGTTGGTAGAGCTGCGTGCACGTAAACGAGAGGTCCCGAGTTCGAACCTCACCCAGCGCATAATTAACACAATCCGACCGGTCAACGGTCAACGGTCAAAAAGTCAAATTTTTTTATTTATTTTTATTAATTTATTTAATCAGAAAATCATTTAAAATACTTAAAAATAAGATTGTAAAGTTAGAAAACCTCCTCAAACTCACAAAAATAAATCTAAAAATCACATTAAGAGTATAAATTAAAAGTACTAATTTACCGAATCATTTCGTTATTATTTTAGGTTAGTTTTCCCCGTCGATCAAATCCTAAAATTCGTGTGCATCCAACGTCATCAAAGAACGCACCCAATGTGAGTGAATCTCTATCAATTCCCCGTTTTAATCATGTTTTGGGGTGTATCATGTGTCGTTTAATCCCTTATTATATTTAAACACTTGTGCATCCATCATATCCGTGATCAAATGTGTATCAAATATGTATCAGTTGTTGCGTGAATTATGTTTAGATTGAAGTTATCATTTTCAGTGCATGCATTTCATTAGGCCCATCAGCTCCCCGTGGGATACGGGTTGAGTATCAGGTGCTTCATTCGATCGGCTCCGTTTGATTGAGCCTTGATCTCACATACATCATCATTCATGTCACTCGATCGGCTCCGTTTGATTGAGCCTTGATCTCATATACATCATCATTCATGTCATTTACTCATCCAATGTGGTTTGTGTTTTGTTATGTATATATATGTTTGTTCACATGTGATTATTGCACAAATTTTCAATATTAAATAAAACAAGAAATCAATAACAATGTTTTAACAAGGTTCACTCGCCAACTTTTGTTGACCCAAAATATCCCCCGTTTTACACATGATACAGGTGATCCAGTTGAGGCAAGAAACACATAGGAATGCCTAGAAGAATAAAATCAATTTGAGCTTTGGATTGTTTACATAGTTTCATTTCCTTGTAATTGTATGGATTTTGATTTGAATATTTAAGTTGTAATTTGAATTTAATAAATATGAAACATTTTAGTAAACATCATGAGCTTTGGTGATAACCCAATTATGCCCCGACTCTTATTCCGCTGCGGGTCGGGTGTGACAATAGCGAACCTGTAAACTTAGGAGATGACATGATTGATCGGTTTTCCATCCGAGTCGCGCAAATCCTTGCCAATACACAGGGACGCGAATGTTAGAATACCGAACGATCAGTGCAATCGGAGAGAAGCACTACACCTACACCAACTCCATGAGAAGAACCTCGACAAGAAAAGAAGACGGAGAATACAAAAGTAACTAAAGCTATAGAAAAAGAAATCTCAAGGGAATGCAATTACAAGACCTTCATTTCTTGTAATTCTCCTCCGTTCGACGGGAAGAAAGGTGCTATTGAGGCCCATGAATGGCTAAGTGAGGTAGAAGCCATTCTAGACGTTAGTGATTGCCATGAAACAAATAAAGTTAGGTTTGTTGTTCATTTGTTTAAATCCGAAGCCTTGTTTCGGTGGAGGATACAAAAGCAAACTAGAGGTGATGAGTTGGAAGGAATTTTCAGAACTGTTTACAAATTACTTCTGTCCACCAAGCGAAACAGACATAATAGAAAAGGAATTTTTGCATCTTGAACTCGGGAATAAGACATACCGAGAATATGTCACTGATTTCAATGAAATGTCTCGACTAGTGTCTTACTTGGTAAACACTGAAGAAAATCGTATTAGAAGATTCCTTTGAGGACTACTCACGAAATACCGCACGTTTATCAAGTCTACCAAACCAACTACCTATTATGTGCGGTAGAGGCTGGGGCAACTATCGCCACTAAAATCCAACAAAAGAAAAACCTCAGAACCTATCCCGAAAAGGAAATGGGAAAACTACCAAGAAAAAGAAAACCAATTACAGAGATTTCAAGAGGCAACGAGGACCCCCACCTAGATGCCCAACTTGTGGAAAAGGACATTCTGGTCCATGTAACCAGTTAGTCTGTAGAAACTGTAAGAAACCTAGACACAACCATCGTGATTGTAGAGAGCCACGTAAGTGTTTTAAATGTGGAGAGACGGGCAACTATAGTGATAGCTGTCCTAAGAAGAATGAGGAACCCAATAAAGCAAGAGGGAGAGCTTTTGTTTTGAATACTGAAGAAGCTCGTAGGAACCCTGATGTCATAACAGGTACATTTCTCCTTAACAACTTCTATGCTAAAATATTGTTTGATACTGGTGCTGACAGAAGTTTATATCTGAGCCTTTTAGAGTTTTGATCAATCAGACTCCTTGTAAGCTAGATAAGCCATTTATAGTAGAACTAGCAGATGAGAGGGAAGAAGAAATTTTGAGTGTTATAAAGGATTGTACCATCCAGATTAATAAGACCCCAATATCCATAGACTTACTACCAATGAACCTTCGAGAGTTTGATGTAGTAATAGGAATGGATTGGTTATCTAGTCACAAAGCTCAAATATTATGTGATAAGAAGCAAATTCAAATTAAGGACCCGAAAAGGGGAACTTTGACAATTAATAGGGAAAAACATAGTAAACCCATAAGTTTTATTTCCATGATAAAAGCGTCCAAGTGTATTCAAAAGGGTCATCTAGCCTACCTAGTATATGCACTAGAAACAAAGGAAGAAAAGAAACTAGAAGAGGTACCAGTAGTAGCTGAATTCCCTGAAGTATTCCCTAAAGATCTTCCTGGATTACCACTCGACAGGCAAATAGAGTTTAGAATTGACTTGATCCCAGGAGAAACCCCTATCGTTAAAGCCCCGTACCACCTCGCCCCGACTGAAATGAAAGAGTTGAAAAACCAACTCCAGGAGTTATTAGACAAAAGATTCATACGTCCTAGCATGTCACCATGGGGAGCGCCGATTCTCTTTGTTAAGAAGAAGGATGGCTCAATGAGGATGTGTATTGACTATAGAGATCTGAATAAGATCACGATAGAGAATCGATACCCACTCCCAAGAATCGATGATCTTTTTGATCAACTACAAGGAGCAAGCTACTTTTCAAAGATAGACCTCAGATCTGGGTATCATCAACTAAAGGTTAGAGAGGAAGATATACCCAAGACCGCCTTTAGGACAAGGTATGGTCACTACGAGTTCCTAGTGATGCCTTTCGGCTTCACTAATGCACCAGCTGCCTTTATGGACCTTATGAACCAAGTCTGCAAGCCATACTTGGACCAATTTGTAATCGTCTTCATAGATGATATCCTAATCTACTCTAAGAGTAGGGAAGCACACGAGGGTCATCTCCGTGCCATTCTTAAATTACTAAAGGATAAGAAACTTTATGCCAACTTCAGTAAGTATGAATTTTGGACTAGGGAAGTCCAATTTTTAGGGCATGTTGTAAATGAAAAGGGCATACAAGTGGACACTTCAAAGATTGAAGTGGTTAAGAATTGGGAGGCACCAAGAAACCCCACAGAAATTCGAAGTTTCTTAGGGTTAGCAGGGTATTATAGAAGATTCATTCAAGATTTTTCTAAGATAACAATGCCTCTAACGACACTAACTAAGAAAAATACCCCATTTGTCTGGGGTAGCAAACAAGAAGAAGCTTTTAATCTTTTGAAGATAAAGTTATCTAGTGCTCCAATACTTGCATTACCTGAGGGAACATAAGATTTTGTAATATATTGTGATGCTTCTAATTATGGACTAAGGTGTGTGTTGATGCAAAGAGGCAAGGTCATTGCCTATGCATCTCGGCAGTTAAAGATACATGAAAGAAATTACACCACCCATGATCTAGAACTCGAAGCGGTAGTATTTGCTCTCAAGATATGGAGACATTACTTATATGGAACTAAGTGTGTGATCTACACTGATCACCAAAGCCTTAAGTATATCTTTCAGCAAAAGATGTTGAACATGGACAAGGAGATGGATGGAGTTATTGAATGATTATGATTGTGAAATTCGTTACCATCCAGGAAAAGCTAATGTAGTAGCAGATGCCCTTAGCCGGAAGGACAGAGTTAAACCTTTAAGAATACGGGCATCCAGAATTGAAGTAAAAATAAGTTTATGGAACAAATTAAGGATGCGCAGGCACAAGCCCTAACCGTTGAGCAGATTAGCAAAGAAAGGATGGTGGGAAAACAAGAACTACTCGTTAAAGGAGAAGATGGAATACTAACACTCCGCAATAGGATTTGGATACCTTTTGTGGGAGGACTGAGGGATAAGGTGATGGAAGAAGCACATAGAGCTAAGTATACAAGGCATCCTAGTAGTAGAAGATGTACAAAAATATTCGAGATGAATATTGGTGGCCAGGGATGAAACAATCAATCAATGAATATGTGGAAAAATGCATGACATGTTCGCAGGTCAAAACCGAACATCGGAAACCTGTAGGATGGTTAATCCAACCCGAGATCCCTGAATGGAAATGAGAGATGATAACATGGATTTCATTACTAAATTCCACGAACTAAGAATGGTCGTGATACTATTGGGTTATAGTAGATCGTTTAACTAAGTCTGCTCATTTCTTGCCAATACGAGAAGATTATAAAATGATAAATTAGCAAGAATTTATGTCAAGGAAATAGTCACCCGTCATGGAGTACCTATCTCCATTATTTCAGATAGAGATAGCCGTTTTACGTCCAGATTTTGGCAAAGCTTCCAAAAGGAATTGGGAACAAAAGTAAATTTAAGTACGGCTTATCACCCACAGACAATGGCCAAAGTGAAAGGACCATCCAAACGTTGGAAGACATGCTTAGGGCATGTGTGATAGATTTTGGAGGAAACTGGGATGAGCATTTACCTCTAATAGAGTTTGCATACAATAACAGTTATCACTAAGCATCAAGGCGGCTCCGTTTGAAGCATTATATGGAAGGAAGTGTCGTTCACCAGTTTGTTGGACTGAGATTGGTAGGAATCCGTTAGCTGGACCCGAAATTATTAAAGAAACCACCAACAAAATCATACAAATCCGAGAAAGAATGAAGATTGCTAGAGATAGACAGAAAAGTTATGCTAACAGAAGAAGGAGGCCCTTAGAATTCCAAGTTGGCGACAAGGTATTACTTAAGGTCTCGCCTTGGAAAGGCATCATTCATTTCAGGAAGAAAGGAAAACTAAGTCACGCTATATTGGACCATTTGAGATAGTTGGAAGAGTTGGTCTTGTAGCATATAAGTTAAAACTGCCAGCAGAATTACATGGAATTCATGACACGTTTCACGTGTCTAATTTAAGAAAGTGTCTAGCGGACGAGTCACTTAAGATGCCCTGGTAGGAGTTCCAGATTAACGACAAGTTGAACTTCACAGAATGCCCCTTTCAGATAATAGATCGAAGAGTAAAGAAATTAAGAAACAGAGAGTTCTCTCTAGTACGTGTCAAGTGGGATGCAAGGAGAGGATCTGAAGAGACGTGGGAAAAAGAAGATGAGATGAAACAGAAATATCCGCATCTCTTTTTCTTAAATTTCGCGGACGAAATTTCTATAAGGTAGGAAGAGTTGTCACATCCTGTTTTGTGAACCAGTAAGATTATATATAAAGTTATATTTTCATATATTGTTGAACGTGTAAATAACGAGTAAAATGGTTAGTTGAGATGTGAGATATTTAGACAAACCTTGGCTATTACAGGAGGCTGTTTAATTTAATAATAAAACATATTATATCTGACCTTGCTCTGTTTTTAATGAAACTTGGATCAAAATGTAGAGAAAAATAAGCTCGTTTCAATAGCATATTTATAATTTTATACAATGTTTTATTTTAGCAGTTATAAAATAAAAACGAGTGAAACCGCTAAATTAATTCTAATAATCAGAATAATAAACTTTGTAATAAGAATGTTATATTAATTCTAATTCCAATAGCATATTTATAATTTTATACAATGTTATATTTTAGCAGTTATAAAATAAAAACGAGTGAAGCTGCTAAATTAATTCTAATAATATAATAATAAACTTTGTAATAAGAATGGTGAATTTGTATTACAGATGTTACGTGTAGTATGTTACGTATGGTAACTTCTACATATGACTAGTAATCACGGGGTGTCAGCCCAGTGGCCAGCCTTACCATTTCCAAACGGGAGGACGTGGGTTCGAGTCCAGCTTGACCCGAATAATCCTGCTGAGTGTAACCGCCAGGCAGCTATGGGGCTAAGCTAGCTTGGGAGGGAGAACCCTCCGCAGTCAAGGGTACCGTGCATTTACCTTTTTTTCCCCTTCTACATATGACTAGTGTACATCATACGTGTATTTTATAAAGGTGAGTCACAATTTCCTTTCAACTAAGGAAATGACCAAAGGAAATGATGTTTGGTTTGAACAAGCCTTATAAATAGGTGTGTAAGTATTAGTTTTTATTAACTTTAAGTTCCATTTCATCCTTCACATCGTAGGCTACTGATAAGGTAGTCACTAAGTCTTGTTATTGATTTTATTAAGTTTTAGTGTTATAATAAGGTTTAATACTATATTAAGAGTACAATTTAGGGTCATAGTCAGATTAATGACTAGATAGTGTTTTATTTAACTAGTGTCTAAGATTATTATGGTTTTGATCAGGAAAACCCAGTTCGGATTGGTTATAAAAAAACACCCAAATAGCAAAGGTAGGTTTTATGAATGCTATGTGAACATGCTTGTCCTAAACTGTAATAATATGGCATGACTGTTGTACGCATGTATATAACCTGAGCATGACATACACGTGATATTTGTGGTCCCTTATACGTGCTGCTACTGCAGGATTTGTCGGTACTACACCCGTGGTGTAGTGGGCATTGACTGTATGGTTATGTAAGTTACGTGGTAACGTTGGGTTATGATGACATGGGCGGGTACAAGTCATGATTATTTAATGTGATTTATAAATTGTGTATATTCATTAACTCACCAGTTAGCTAACGTCTTTTAAGCATGTGTCACAGGAAATGATGGTTAGTGTTGTGCGGGTTGTTTATCTCGGATAGGCGTAGCTAATGGAATAAAGTATCCCAGACTTTCTTATCTGGTGGAAGTTTTGTATGGACGGCTAAGAATAGTTGATCAAACTTTGTACCTTTAAGTTTCCAACTTTTGTGCCTTATAGTTTGTATTAATAAAATAAGTATTTCCTTGTAAGTTGGTATCAATTGGTATGGTGCATCCTAATCTGGGTGTGGTATCACATTATGAAAACAAGAGACCCGCATTCAGTTGTAGGACTCTAGAATAAAGTCTTACATCAGTTAGCAAACCAAAGGAAACGTCTGGATGGGATGATTCATTTGTTCTCGAATCTATGCCAACCTCTATTGGGTCATCACATGGTGTTTTCACATATCCACTAGACCAGATCATTAAATTCGGTGCAGAAGAATCAATGCAAAATTGGAGTTCCATTGAAGTCATGAGCACTTTAAAGAATCAACGTAAGCCACAGTCTTGTTTCAAGCTATGTACTATTGGATACCCATTGGAAATGCCTCCCGATCCGCCACTAGACATTCATGCTCCAAGTTTGAGGACAAACTCCCTTAAAGAAGGGGAGGATGATATACATCAGGTTCGGTTACTGAAATGGGTTAACTTGGGTGCATTGTTACCCGCATCCGAACCCGAAGACCCGCCATGATCCGACCCATTTGCAGCAAATTAGAGCCATGTTTTTTATTGTCTATTTTATATCCAATTTATGCAACTTAATTCCTACGTTTCTTCTTTTTATTTTTTCTGCATTCTATTTCAAAGTTTGTGATAATGGTCAAAGTCAGTTTGCATGTTTTTAGGTAGTGGGTCAGTTTCTTTTTTATTTTCTATATGTAGGAGCAAATGGGAATATGCAAAGTTAGTGAGTTTATGTTTAGAAATGAATTTGGTTGTTTTATCTTTTTAGTGTGAGAGCTAAATTGATTTGTCTTTACTAGCTCAATTTGGGTGGTGTTCTTAGACTCGATTCTCTAACCGTAGTGGTGTATCTGTATCTTCGGTTGGATATTGTTGTCCTATTGTTTGTTTGTGTGGTGTATCTGCATGACAAACGAACCGTAGATCTATCTTGTTTGTCAGTTTCATTTTAACTTCAAACCTATTCTTATCATTTGGTATCAGAGCCGAACGATTCTTCGTCGACTCTATTTTTCTGTTTACCATCTTACACACCAACAAAAAAAATCCTTCAAAAAAAAAAAGAAAAGAAAAAATCTCTACTTTTGAGTCGTTACCCCCTCTACAAATGAGCTAGTATGGACGCAAGGCAAGGCGAGGAAAACGATTTGCAGGCTAGAGTTGAGGCCATGGTACAACAAAATCAAGAATGGAAACAACAACTCGAGTATGTGGAACATCAGCTAAAGGAACTCAAATATCAGATTCTCGGTAATGAATACACTAAATTCATAACCGAAAAGCCGAGAAGAAAGCTTCCGAAATATGTATTTACTTATCTTGCTATGTTAAAGAAAAGATCCACACCCACGTACAAAGCTCCGGTTGAGATTTGCATCTCCTCTTTTTGTGATGCGGATGAATTTCCTAAAGAAGAGGTAGCACTTGATCAAGACAAGGAAGCCGTTGAGTCCGAACAGGACAAGGAACCCATTGAGTCCGAACAAAACAAGGGAACCCGATATGACGAAGACAAAGTTGAACCCGATGAACAAGAGTGTTTGTTTTTGAGACGAGCTCTTGGTGAAACTGCCAATCAAAAGGAAGAAACAAAACGCGAAATTGAACTTTGCACCTTCCTCGGATCAGGATTACATAAGTCAATGGACTTGTGTCAACAAGAGACCGCTTCATTGGTGCCACCCGAATCTAAAGAGTATGTGGACGACCCGTGTCTTGGTGTTATGTTTGCCGACTATGATAAACATGCTACTGGTAAGTTACATACTTTTTATGGTTTGCTTTTTAATGATAAAAGATTGTGGGTTCCCATGCAAATTAATTGTGAAACTTTAGTCAAAGAGAGGCATGAAGGAGGTTTACTTTGTTACTTTGGCATCGAGAGAACAATAGATTTAGTATGGAATGAGAGGACCAAACAAAGAGTTTATAAAAGATGCAAAGTTAATTATGGAGATTTTGCTATATTAAACATTGATGATGATGATTTACGACCCTGTTATGACGAAGACGACGCTATACAAAGTTTGGGGTCAAACTTTCTTCACGATGGGGATGATAATCTAGACCCGGTTCACGGGTCAATCGGGTCATTTGGCAGCAGTCATGTGCACAACTATGGATTTAGTTTATGCTACCAAATTTGGAACGACCAAGAGCCACCAAACCTACACATGTTAGCAAAGTTTAAGGATGGCGAAAGTATAACTGAAGTTGCCCTTGAAAAGTTAAAATCAAAGGATGTTGCAGATAAACATTCAAATGAGGGTGCAACGGTAACTAATTTTGCTGTAGGTGCCGACTCAGAAGTTTTTGCCTCAACAGTGGAGAGTGTTCTCAAGGTGCTAGTTTTCAAATTAAAAAAGAGTATAGCTAGTGAAGTCGGCTTGCTAGTGGAACAACGGTTCATCTTTGGAAGCAAAGTCGACACTACGGTTGACAAGGATCGCCGAGATATTCCTTTCGACCCTGGCGACTTGGACTGGATTCATTTCTGTAACGGATACGTGGTCGATGCCATGTTCAACGTCTCCGCTTTGCAGCCATACTTTGATCCGAACGAGATCATCCCAAGTCTAAGGACAAACTTTTCAAAGACGGAGAGGATGATAGCAGCGGGTTCGGGTCATTTGAAACGGGTGGGCCAATGGCCATGGGTTATGGTTGCAGCAAAATGGAGCCCCATTATGGAGAACCCCACGTTCACATATTTTACATTATTAGTGTTATAATTTGTTCTTTCTAAATTAGTTTTATTTATTTATGTATCAAGTTGGTTATTTTAATTCCCTAGATGTAGGCAAACGTGGGTGGAAGTTTCCATCAATTTATGTACCGTAAGTTTGTTCGAAAAATGGTCAATGAGTTTATGAAAAGTTTATTTGGTTAATTTTCTCATTGGATTATGAGTTGATTAATTATTTCCATGCTAGTTCAAGTTTGGCAACTTGAATGGTGTTCTTAGAGTCTAACTACAGATTAAGTGGTGTATCTGTATCTTAATCTAATTTTAGTTTGCCCTACCGTACGTTTATGTGGTGTATCTGTATCATAAACGAATTGTAGATCTATCTGTTTTATTTTAGAGTTTAATTTTATAGCCGTTACCGAACCAATTCCTATCACGATTGATATAAATATGGTTTTCCATTCTTATCGATGTCTTAGATTTACAAGATTGGAATGAAATACGATTACAAAGTTATTAAAGATAGAAAATGAATACAAGCTTTCTAAAAATGAATAGTACAAATATGCGAAGCATTACAAACTTCGTCTAATTAGTCAGAATCGATCAAATACGGTCAACTTCAACCAAAATTGTGTCTAGTAAGTCAACTCGGGAAGAGTTTGACTTTACATTATACATCACTCGATCACTACGCATCCCTTTTCGTCCTCAGTCCTCACAAACCCTAATTTAGAAACCTTCAACCTCTCAATCCTTCAATGGCGGACAACGACCTAAAACCTGATTATTCCTCTTCAGAAGACGAATCAGAAGAATCTTCCGGCACCGAAGATGAACACTCATCCGGTACCGAATCAGATCAACCCCCAAATTCACCACAAAACCCCCAAAAATCCCTAATTTCACCGGAATCAGAACAATCCGGTTCCGGCACGGATTCCGATTCCGATTCACCCGCTGTTGCCGACCCAAACATCAAACCGATCCGTTCAATTCCAATGGAACCGGAAGAATTAGGTCAAAAATCCGGATTATTACCAGCTCCGGCGAGTAATAAGCGGCCGGCGGCGAGTTCGAGTTCTCCGGCTACGGTGAATGAAAAGGATGCGAAGAAACCGAAGAGTAATTCGATCGATGAGGACTCGAAGAAGCAGCTGTTTCAGAGGCTGTGGAGTGAGGATGATGAGATTGTGATATTGAAAGGTATGATTGATTATAAAGGTGAGAGTGGTGAGAATAATAATAATAATATTATTGGTGATACTGGTGCATTTCATGAGTTTATTAAGAAGTCATTACATGTGGATGTTAGTAGAGCACAGTTAGTTGATAAGATTAGGAGGTTGAAGAAGAAGTATGTGAATAATGTTAGTAAGGAGAAAGATGGTAAAAATAGAAGCTTTAGTAAAAGTCATGAACAAAGAGGATATGAGTTGTCAAAATTAATATGGGGTAGTGGTAATATATAATAATAATAATATTAAGAGTCAAAAGAATGGGAATGTGGCTAGTGCTAATGGGTTGGATGATGATCATGATAAGGATGGGTTTGTGATGGAGGGTGAGAAGGGGTTGGATATATCGCGGTTTGTTTGGTATGGTGGGAGGAATGAGAGTCCGGTATTGCCCGAGGAGATTGTGAAGGCTGGGATGGAGTTGGTTGAGGGTGCAAAGAGGGTGGAGTTGGAGGAGAGGTGGAGGAGTTTGAAGAAGGAGGAGCTTGAGATTTATTTGAGGAAGATGGAGTTGGTTAAAGAGCAAGCTTTGATAGTTCTTGAGGCTGTTAATACATCAGGAAGTTGAGGTAATTTATGGTTTTTCTGTTGATTAATTGTAATGTGATGATGGTATTTAATAAGACTTTGTAGTTGTGTTTTAGAAATATGTGGTTTTTATTTTTTAATCATTTTTCTTTTGTTTTATGAGAGTTTTGTAACTTGATTTTAGTCACTTGAAAGTTATAAAATAACATGTTTAATGCTTCTGTTCATTGTTAGGGTTGTATATTGTATCCCTTACCATGATAAAGAGTTATGTTGATTTAGTTTAACAATTATGATAACCTTGGTTTTAAAAAGCGAGAGGCGCACAAAAGCGACGAGGTCTAAAATTGAGGCGCGAAGCGCAAAGCGTAAAAGCGGTGGGCTTTTCGTACCCGAGGCGCAAGATATTTATATAATTTTTTTATATATCCCATAGGTTTTTAGCTTCCTTTAACCAAAATATAGCTATAAATAAGGCTTTTACACTATTTTACTTACAGGTACAAGTCAAAAAAACCCAAGGTACAACATTTTTCTGCATTAAAACGCCTCAGATACATGAGGCACGCACCTCAGGCCAAAAAGCCCCCAAAAAACCATAAAATTTGCGCTTTTTGGGCGCTTCTTGTAATTACACAAGGCGCTGAGCGAAAAAGTCCCAGAAGCTGCGCCTTAGTGTGCTTCGCGGCGGGGCAGACCAATTTTTAATAAAACCGACGGAAACATATATGGAAATTATTAACCAACCGGGTATTTTATATGCCTACTTATTACCCACATAATCCCGTTTTTTAATTAAAACCCGTGGTATTGGTTTGGTACGGTACGGCACCGTCATGTGATATAGCAACCGAAAGTGCAAATCCAAATATTAAAGTCGTGATGTTCCAAAAAAGAGACATCAACTTGTCTAGAACCATACAAACAAAGAGCGATGTCGGTTACAGATACCAGTCCTTCTAGCCGGAGTAAGCGGCAATTTAAAGACTGGAGCCAAACGTAACTTTTTTCATGTGCGAAGTTTCTGCGATCAATAACCAAATAGGAACAAAAGAGGTCAACCATACTTAAAAACTTACCATACATGTAGATATATATGCTATGAATGTAAAAATATATACATACGAAATCAAATAACTATATTTAACTGAGGATGCCAGAAGAACTTAATCAAGTCTTGATCTTACCAAGGAATTCAATTCTCAGTGGATCAATTCAACATATGAGTAGGGTGCTGCTGAATTAAGCTCTCATATTAGTGACTTCAACACCTTCAATTCCATCTTTTGGATCAATTTTGCTTCAAAACAATATTCTATGCAATTAAAATGTGAATCTAACATTCTACTCTCTATATATATCTCTATGGTAAGCTTTGTCATTAACAAAAGAAAATAAAATGGAGAGAGGTAAGTTTTAAGAGTTAAGAATGATATTAGTCTAGTGGTGTTGGTGAACAGGTGAAGTGCTAAATGGGTTGGGTTCGTGGGTTGGCGGGTGCAACCCGATCCGAACCTAAAAATTTTAGATGAACACGAACCTGACCCGAACCCGAAAATATGTCATATATATGAACCCAAACACGACCCAAATATTAGCGGGTTGGCCCAAACACTCAACCCGAATTTTCAAATTCTTTTATTTTTTTGCAAACTAATATATTAAAAATAAAATTTTACCAAAAAAACACAAAGTTATATACTTAAATTGCTTTTTTATTATAAAACTTTATGCCAATATCTCTTTTTAAGTTATAATTATGCATAAAATACACACTCAAATTAATTTATGACATAAAACATATTGTAAAAAAATAAATATAACATAAATGGGTTAAACGGGTCAACCCGTCAATCACACCAGGTTGACCCAAACCTGACCCGTTTAGCTAAACGGGTTTGCGGGTTCAACCTGAAACTGACCCGAACCCGTTTAGAGTAAACCTAAACCCGTGAATTTCATGTTATGTTCGTGTCGTGTTTTCGGGTCATGTCAGAAATTCACACCCCTAGTCATGGGTTCAATTTACTATATATTAAAGAGAAAGGTTGGTGATGGACCTTTCTCTTTAAACCTTCACCTTTTCATAAATATATATACTAACCCTCAACCTTTAACAACTTTTCTTTTTAACCTCAATTCATGATAACCTTCATCAACCCTCTAAGGTATGTTTGGCATAGAGCTTTTATAAACTTCAAGTTTTTAAGAAAAAGCTCAAACTTAATAAAAAGATTTGTTTGGTTGAAGGAGCTAGAAGCTTTTAGGTTAGGAGCTTGAAACTTTTGGTTAAACGCTCCTAGGGTATGTTTGGCAAAAGTAGCTGTTGTTGGTAGCTGAAAGCTGGTGGCTGGTAGCTGTAGCTTTTTAGAAATATTTAGATGTTTGGCAGAATAGCTGGAGCTTTTAATAAAATGTATAAAATGACCAAAATGGACACTAAAAAGTTGGTACATTAAAAAGTTCATTATTTTTAGAGGTTAAAATAGTCATTTTTTTCCTAAAAGTTTGTAGCTCATTCTAAACGCTACTAGTAGGAGCGTTTAACCAAAAGCTTCAAGCTCCCTTTTTCTTTTCTATTGCAATTTCTGGATTATTATATGATGATTTTGAAATCTTTTCTACTAGGTAATCTAGTATCCTTATACATGAAGATAATCAATTCGGTCGTTGTGGTCGGACTCTATTATGGATTTCTGACCACATTCTCCATAGGACCCTCCTATCTCTTCCTTCTCCGAGCTCACGTTATGGAAGAAGGAGAAGAAGGAGCCGAGAAGAAGGTATCAGCAACAACTGGTTTTATTACGGGACAGCTCATAATGTTCATATCGATCTATTATGCGCCTCTGCATCTAGCACTGGGTAGACCTCATACAATAACTGTCTTAGCTCTACCATATCTTTTGTTTCATTTCTTCTGCAATAGTAAGAAAAACTTCTTGGATTATGGATCTACTGCTTTTTATTAAGTTGAAGTTTTTTCTTAAAAGCTTAAAGCTTGAAGCTCCTAAAAGCTTCTAAAAGCTCCATGCCAAACATACCCCTACTAGTAGCGTTTAGAAGGAGCTACAAGCTTTTAAGAAAAAAATGACTATTTTAACCTCTAAAAATAATGAACTTTCTAATGTACCAACTTTTTAATATCCATTTTGGTCATTTTATACATTTTATTAAAAGCTCCAGCCACTCTGCCAAACACCTAAATATATCTAAAAGCTACAACTACAGCTACCAGCTTCTAGGCTCTAGCCTCCCGCCACCAGCTTCCAGCTACCAACAACAGCTAGTTTTGCCAAACATACCCTAAATCGCCACCACATTCCTACTATACTATACACGTCACACTTTGTGGTCTATAACTCTAAGAACGTGCTTGATCCACGTTTAATCTTATTTTTTTAAATCTACCAACGACGATAATCAGAGGTGATTTCCGACGGGAAGGTCGAGATTGTTAACAGATCTGAGCGATTGCGACGACATGGAAACCTAATGATGGCACAAAACCGGACAGACAACGGGTGGTGGAGATTTCCAGCAACAGATCGGTGACGGTTTCGGATAACAGTCGCACCGAGAGGCCACGGCAACAAAGAAAGAAGCTGCCATGTCATGCCACTGGAGGTGTTGATGTGGTCAGCGAGGTGGTTGCGGTGGTCGTTTGTGGGAGGCTGTGAGCTTGGGTTTTGTAGAAGGGTAACGGAGAATGGAGAAAGTGCTTGGTGAGTTGGTGGTGCCTGATGGTGGTTCTAGTGGAGAGAGGTGAAGGCTGCAATGCACATGGTTTTTGTTGCTAAGTGAAAATTGAATATATTCTGATCAAATAATCAAATTTGTGAAGTGCTTTTTCTTTTGTACAAAACATTGTGATGATACAATAATCATTAATATTCTCATAATGATTTATATTTTTTTTGAAAGGTCAGAATTATTTATTCAACAACGGAACGTCTCACACCCCCACAACCAAGGGTCCCGTCGCTCTACTCCGACCGCTTGACTTAGCTTGTCTTAACCGGATCCCCGTCAAGGCATCAGAGTTTGGCTTGGGCTTTCCACAAGAAAATTTCGAGCCCTCTGTCACTTGACAGAAGTTGCACCCTCCACAAGAACCAAAGCGTATCTGAAGGAAATACACTGTAGTAGAAAACTCGGGATGGCTCGCGTTTTAACCGAAGACTTGTCGGTGCCAAGTCCTAACCTTCATCGCCAAGACCACTGGGACAAGTCCCAATGATTTATCTGAAGCGTAGTAATAATCATTTACATTCTCATAATCTTTTGTTAAGAAAAATAAACAACATTAATCAGAATACTTTACAATCATTACGAAACTAAGCAATTCTTACATGTATTTTTGTCATTAGAATCAAAGATTTTTTTTTCTGCATCATTTTTCTTAAACGGTGAACTTCATGTATTAGGTTATCACTCTCCTCAAACCGGAGAGCTCCGTCTTGCCCCACCCCGGTCAGACTATGTTGTCTAAATTGGACTCACGTTAGCTTCAGAGTTTGGCTTTTACGGGCGTTCCCCCGAGAAAGCATACCGCCGGCTGCCACTTGACAGTCGTTGTGCCGCCACAAGAGCAGAACTCTCTGGCGTAACACATGGTGAGACGGAAACCCGGGTGGGCTCGAGAATCGAACAGACAACCTTGCACAATACTTAGTTCAAATCCTTCATTGCCTATGTCTACTCCGAAATGACACAAATGAGATTTGAACTTGTGTCTCTGTTAGAAAACCTAAGCCTCCTACCACTACGCCACAAGTGGAGGGAACACCAGTATCCTAATAGCGTCCACTTATTCAACCCACTGAGACTATTTAATATTTCTTTATCTAATTCATGAAAATTGTAATACACAGGATTGTAATTTAGTTCTAGTATATGAAATTTAATTCCATAAATACAAATACAAATACAAACAAGGAATACAAAACAATGAAAATATCATAGCTGAATTAAAATTTGTTATCGTTGTCTAATTTCTCCAACTATGTTAGTTTTCGTTTATGATAAAAATTATAGACATCTATTGATAATTCAATAAAAAAACTAGTGTATAAATGACATATGATAAAACCAATAATTGTAACAATTTGTGTATGGTATAGATCATATGAAAGGTTATTTTAACTAATCTGGATTTGAGATACATAACGTGTATGTTACGATAATGTGACATGATATTGTCCTTGTTGTTCCACTAAATCAATAGAACGATGTAGGGGCACCATTTACGCTTTGACGAATTCATCATGAACCTGTCACAAATCCCAAATTAATTTCATTAATTTCCCTTCCCTTCAAATTTGTTGTCAGTTTTACATAGCTCGGCCCCTTTGCGTCAAATCCACCTTTATCATCAACCGCCATGGGAACCGACTCTGAAAGAACCAACATTTGACTGATAGCATGTCTTTGAGAATTCATGTATCTTGTTCAACCTCGAAAAAATGTGCCTCTTTGTCTTAACGATAAACATAAAAATTGATTTGTAAACGGATCTATATTTAGATTGTATCTCTTATCTCAACATAACCACTTCAAAATCATAAAAATTGATTTGTAAATGGGCCTATATTAGAATTGGTATGTGTATACAATTTAAACAAAAATTAAATATATATCAGATTTTCTTTAAAAAAAACACTTGCCACTAAAAAACACAGACCTGTGTGTTGGTCCTTCCTGTACACCCTCATCACCGTACATGACTTGACTCGTCGGGTCTAAAATGATTGTGACAATATGGGGGATTAAGTCCTCTTCGTGGTTTAGTGCTCACAATGCAAGTACAATGATATTGTGGGGGAAAGAATATAAAGACTAGAATGCGGTGGTAAATTAACATTTTTTTTAAACAAGGGTCGTAGTTACCTGTGCGTTGCGCTAGGACACGGTTGGAATTTAGAACGTATAGCACACGATGACAACCGACAAATAAATTTGTAAAATTAATTAAAATGATATATTAATGGGTTATGCTATTTGCGTCATAACTCGGATCTGAATATCAAAATAATAACAAAAGATAAAACGATATAGTAAATAACAAAGGTAAAAATAAGGTAAACGAAAAAAGAAAACGATAGAAACTTGGTCGGTTTCGACGTGCTTGTTATAGCAAAGAAAAAAAATTTATAAAATATGTTTAAAGAGTATGGCGTGTTCGTTAAAAAATATTAAACAAAAAAAAAACTCTTGCCACACTCGTTATAGCAAAGAAAAAGAAAAATTAAAAAATATGTATAAAACGGTATTAACGTGTTCGTTAAAAAAACTATTTAGGGGTAGAAAATTAATTTGGTTAAAGTAATAGAAAAAAAATAGAATAGTTAAACTAAATGGGTTGTAACTGAAAAAGTTGACACTAAATGTCGAAATAGAATAAAAGACAAAAAGTTTGATAAACTTGTAAAATATGCATTAAAACTTGTACAACACTATTTAACTTCTCTCTTTTATATTATATATAATCTCAAATTCTCACCATATGCGTAAAATTACACATGTTTTTTTTGTTAAAAAATGCTAATACAACACACAAGAAAATCATATAAAAAACTTTCAATAACAATAAAAAAGAGTTATAAACTAGAAAACAAATGCATAAAAAATTTACACATCATTCACCATTGCACAAAAAATGTACAAAAATCATAAAACAACTTTTAACATAACAGAACACAACTTTGAACTCATTACATTGTGCACATGAACAACAACTGCTAGTTCAAAATTCAAATATCAATCCAGCAAGCTTTCTTCATCAGCAGAAACCACAGCCAAAAGCGAGAACTTTGCGCGTAGCGATATCTTACTTTTATCGACCATCAACCGAGCACCTGACACGACCCAATAACCGGGCAAATCCTGAGGTCCCCTGACCAATTCGGACGTATCAACAAATTTCAAAAGCTTCTTTCCTTGAGCAGTCACTGGAGGCCCAATAGGTAAAGCCGAGTTCAGGATGATATCTTTAGGCTGTGGTGTCGGTTTTTGAGCACTCGAAAACCGAGTAGAGATCAGGGTTGAAACAATGCCAGATTTCTGAGTAACGAGAACAGGTGACCCGTCCCATTCGGGCTGTTTTACCACTGTGGCTCCCACGACTTTTGAGAACCGCAGGCGTAAGAACAGGACTCGTTTTAGCCCAGAATCGCTTACTTCGAATTCGGCTCCTGTCACGATGGAGTGTTCGTCGTCAGACTCCACTGGGGCCGTGCAGATGTGTGAAAAGCTTTTCCATTGAACCTTTTCGTGGTACCTTCGGTCTTGAGCATTTGGGCCCAAGGAGTTCTTGATGGGCTCAGTCACGAGTTTGAAGCTTTTCGGCATTGATGAAAGATGCTGCAAATGGATCGCTAAGCAGTCGTTCTTTTTTCCTTCTAAATAAAGCCGAAGGCCCGTTACTGGTGTGTTACCGACATCCACCTGCAGTTTATCAACAGTAAAGATAATCAGTATTTCTATAACAAGGGTAATGGGCCGGTCAAGATGGACCATTTTGTTACACGTCGGGTTGACCCGAACGCTTCTTGTCGAATGATATGATTTAGAAGGTTTTACGGAGTAAATATACAGTTTAGGCTTTTAATGGACTTTTGACCCGTTTGACCCATTTGACCCGTTTAACTTATTATTTTTGCCTGTTAAAGATAAAGCATTGCCTGATTTGTGTTAACATAGAGCTTGGGGCCCATAAATCTGAACTGTAATGATGCAGTGTGATTCTGTTTCCCCTCGGGCCCGACTGCAAGCTCACCGAACTCTGGGGCCCAACGTGTCGGAAGCTGGAACTCTAAAAATTGCTGCAGCTCTTCAATTGGCGGTTTATCTGCAAAACAAACACAGCCCGGTTTTTACTAAAGGGTATTTTGGACATTTTGACAACGGGTTAATAAACGGAAAGATAGGGAGGTATTTACTCACAGCGGATATAAAGATTGATGGCATGAGTCAAGAACCCGTTGCCATCGATTCCACTCAATAAAGATGTGATTGGAATTAACGACATTGATATCACTTGCGGTTCAGTTTGAACCGTTTGACACCATGTGCGATGGTCAAGGTTTTTGCCGTAACTTCCTCCTCTCCTCCTCCAGAAAACAGTTATATCCTGCAATTATACAGTAAAAACGACGCAGGGTAGAATCTCAGTGTGAGCTTGATCATTGCTTCCCAAGGGCAATATTGGAAACGTGTACGCAAAATATTAATAACGAGACGATATTAAAGATCTAACCTCGACTGCAGGAACCAAGTTTATCAAGCCGTAGTCGTTCCTTTCAAGCTGAAACAAAAAATATTAATATAAGCTCATAAATTTCATAAATGTTATAGTGTATCTTGTCATTTTACATTTTCGAGATCATATGCTAGTGGTCTAAATCGGTTGGTGGGTTGAATCTTTGAACCCGACATGATAAAAGTCGTGTAAGAGACATCAAATCTCACCCAGCCAGACTTAAAACTGTAAAATCCAAACAAGACCTGTTTAACACATTTTTCCAAACGATTCGAACAAATTGACGTCTTGGCGGATTGTAATCAATTTGTAAACATGCTAAACGGGCTGGAGGGTTGTACTACATGGGTTAAACAAACGCATACACAACCTATTTATTTAAACGAGTTGACTGGGCGACCTGTTAAATTAAATGGTTTAAACAGGTCAACCCAAAAACGATTCGTTTAATTAAACGCGTAAATACGAACCCAGTTCTTAAAAAAATAGATATGACCCCCGGAAACTGATTGTTTTTGTATCGTGTTTCAAGTCATGTCAGAAATTGTCACCCATGGATGCTAGATTTTATCAAACGAGATTTAAATATCGAAACAAACATTTTAACCATGAACATAGTGTTCACAAAGCATAAGCAAAGATGTCAAACCTGATCCAAATCATTGGTTTTTCTCATGCTATCGGAAGGTTGTCCACTAAACCTCTTTTCCGCTACATCCTTGAGCTTTCTTAGCACCTCGTCGGGTGGAAGAGTTGACGAATGTTGTTGCTTCAAATACACAACGTCTTTTCCTCCCATTTTGATACCCGCGATTACATGTGTACCATACTTTTGAATAAACCTATAAGCACATAAACAATCCAAACAAGAGCAAAACTTTAGAATTCTTGAAATGTTTTACACGTTTAGAAATCAGAAAATGCGGGTTTGACTTACTTGGCTAATGTTGCAGGTTCCCATGATGATGGAACAGCATTCTTAACATGATCACATAATGCAATCTGTGACTTTTCGAGTGTGATATTGTAAAGCGTTATGAACACACCATCTAGCGCGAGTGCTTTCGTGTTCATAGCGTCTTTTTGCCATGATCCTGTGAACTCAAATGCAGCATTAAACTGTCCTGTTGGGATTCTTCCTGAAAGTTTAACATCCTGGTTGAACTGTTCAGCCATCTGCAAAAACAAGAGATCATTGTCACCTTAAATATCAAAGAAATCCAACACTATTTCAGTTAAATTAAGGAGTTAAATCTGGACCAAATGAGTTTCCACGATTTTTGTCTTTTCGCTACTAAAGTCTCCATCTCAGATAAAGACTACACTATTGCAAACTTAAGTCACCATAAGATAGCGACATCAGTTGCAAAAGGGATAAAGCTCTGGAACCTCAACCTAACTAGGTTCCACCAAGTGAAGTAATCATACGAGATGGCGAACGTCCTATCTTACTTGGCGACTAACCTTGATTTGAAGTCGAACAAACAAACAACGTACCCCGTAAATACCAGTCACACAAAAGCTACTCGTAGGGTCTGGGGAGGGCATGACGAGGGCAAACCTTTCCTCTACCCCAAGTGATAGAGAGGCTGTTCCCACTGAGATCCCTTTTTACTTGTAAAATGTACTAAACCAAGTAACACAAAGTTTGGCTAAGGGAATCAAAACCAACATCATCAAGGCATAGAAAGAAACAACGAAAGTAGTGTGAACCCTCTTCAAAGTACCTTTAGGCACCCATAAAAATTCTCTATGTCAATCTAAGGCAAAGCTAAGGCGATGGTGCGGCTAAGGCAAAGCAAACTAAAAGTGTAGGAAAAAGTTAAGTGCACACAGAAAAGTTCTCCCTAGACAAATCTACGATAAAATCCATAAACTACCCTAAAAGTCCATAACCTTTATCCTTCATATCCGAAAACTACTACCACCAATTTTTCATCATGACTTTTCAAAAAAAAAAAAAAAATCTTGAAAAAAATCTTGATCGGAAAGACACCGGAAGTCCATAAACCCCATCTAAAACCACCGGTCAACCATACACATCAACAACACCCAAAAACATTCAAACCCACAAGATCCAAAACACTAAATAGCTTCCACTTTCTAGTTTAAGAACCAAATACCTGCTGAAAAGACAGAATATCCGAGCTGAACCGCATCCGTTCACCCTTATCACAATTAATCGATTTCGACACATTCTGAATCAATATCCCACCCGGGATCGCAATATCTCTAACCTGTTCATCATCTATACCAATCAACCTCGACTCGGGTGACTTCCCTTTACAATATTTCAATCTCAAATCCTCTGTAAGATCATACCCCAACCCAATCGCCCCGATCGCCTCCTCTGCAGCCGCCTTCAGCCGTAGAACCACCTCCTTATTGCTACTACCCATCAAAACTAATTGAAAGAGTGATAACCACAATCAAAACTGCTAAATCTGAATTAGTCAACTATGTTTCTTGGTGTTGTTTTCACTGGGAATTAAATAATGTTTGATGAAATATTGAATTGAGTTGTTGTTGTTGGAGTTCACATCGAACGGGTGGGTTTTGGATGTATTTTATTGGATTGTTGTCGTGTGAATTGTTTGTATGGTACGCGGAATCAAAGTCAATATAGGAGTGCGGAACTGGTTTAAGGAAAGTTACTAAATGTCAAATGAAGTTGGTTGGTTTAACGCCGCCGGATGGTGGCGGGAAAATAGTTATATTGGTGGTTGTACCGAATAATAAGTTGGATTTTTTTGTTGACTTTTTGACCATTTTTGATTTAAGGTTATATAGTTTTGATTTTGATCATTCATTCTCAAAACCCATTTCTTGTTTTTTCTCAAGTGAAGTTTGCTTATTTTGGCTTCCTAATTGGATGGGGCTAACAAGTTTTTAGAAGGTAATTATGTGAATCTCTATTGCTAAGGCTGGTGGGTGTAGTTTCGCGCCCTCTGTCACATCATCCCCTTCGGCGCCCCATAGCGGCATAGTGCCCCTAACCCACTTCCTAGGCGCCAAAGGGGGGCGTCATCGTCCTCTTCGTCATGTCATTTACGGCCATTAAGGGCTGCACATGTGGGGGCCACTTTTCAAGAGCCAATCACATTTTCTTGTTTCGTTTTTCTTTATTAATAGGTAAGGGGTTTATTCCATTGTATGCAAGTTAAAGGAATGACTTTTAAAGCCCCCTATGTGACATAGAGCTTATGTGGCGCTGATGAGACGTGATAAACACCCTAGGGGCTTTATACCACACCACACCCACTAGTCGTTGTTTACATAGTTTGATGGTTAGAAGTTTCTATGGGTGGTTTTTTTTTGTTATGGTGAAGCATACATATCTAAAGCTAAGTTTATGTAGTGTGAAGTAGGATTATGTCATTCAGAAAGGTGTCTAGTTGGATCGAAAGTATGTTATTCCATATGTAGTCATATTGTAATATGCACTCATATTTTGATTACAATGAAGATATAAACTTGTGGCACAAATATATACACACATGTTGGATTCCTCTATTTTGATACATCTGTAATGGTTCATATCCAACAACTAAAGAAATGAATTGATGATGCTACTTTTCATATGGTTCATATCCAACAACTAAAGAAATGAATTGATGATGCTACTTTTCATTTATTAGCTCCAAGTGATTAGAGACTTAGAGTAGCGTTTTAACCATCCATTAAGTACACTTCTACTCCTAGTTTCATCTATTTAAATTCAAGTGGGCGGAGTGAGCTCGACAATACGTGGACCGGGGCGGCAAGTCGGACCCACATGAGACGGGAACACCACATGGTAATTGGTACCACCCGAAAAACCACACCGAGTTGTATGGCTATCCGAAGATCAACCTGTTAAACGATATTTGTTTTTTTATTTTTGAGCTTTTAATATTGAAATTATCCAATGTACATACGATTTATATCTTTGTAATTTTCACAACCGTTATGTATTAATTATCGCTCAAGTTCTAATCCTAAACACTTTAGACAACATAATTTTGAAAGATGAAGTTGCAGCGATATGTCATGCTCAAGAAATTGATCTTTGAGATGATCAAGAAGTACATGAGGATATTCTTCTTAGAATTGCATTGCCAAGAAATCCACAACAACCTCCGATCGGATATCGTGAAACTTGTTACCAATACCCACATTCCTAACCTAGACAACTAGTTGTTTTTTTATGCATTTTAGTTAGTCTTATATTTTTTAATCAATGACTCGTTATGTTATTTACAAGTTTTATATTTTCTAAATTAATTATATTTTCTAAATTAATTATAAACTTTTGTATTAGTTTTGTTATATGTTAATTACGTCATTAAGAAATTGTTTAGACTCATCCAACAAACCCCCCCCCCCCCTTCCCCATGCTGATTTGGATTTCGAGTGTGGGAAACACCATGCCGCCCCTTGTGGGTGTTGTTGGTGTCCTTGCTTGGGGTGATGACATTAAAAGCTTTCTCCTCTCCCCGCTAGGTCCTTTTTTTCACTAAACAACCATAAGTGGCGGTGGAAGGACGATTGTGGTGACGCTGTGTAAGGTTAAAATTATAAATATAAAAATTATATAAAGTATTAAATTTAATAAGCAAATAGTTTATTAATAAATAACATTGGTATTAAATAATATTAAAAAAAAAAAGTCACAGGATGAAAGATGCATATGTTCATGGTTGAAAGATGTACGATGGTGGTAATCTGATTTTAAGGTAGCACAAAGTGGTGAATGATGGATGGGTATACATTATGGCCTTAAAGCGTCTCCAACGTCATTCAGAATTGGTGCCTGGATCCGACGTAGTGTAAGAGTGGTAGAGAGAGATGAAAGGAAGAGGGAAGGGGTTCGTCAAGAATTTCGAACAAATGTGTAGGCGTCCGGATGAGTTTTGTTTGGGGGGTGGGGGTACATGAATGAGGTGAGGTGTCCATATGGCAATGTTGGAGGTGTTGTTAGGGATGGAGAGGGATGCAAAGAAAAAAGTAAAATGAGATGTACTCCTTAATTAACCATCCTTGGAGGGAGGGAGGGAGTAATTCCATGATGGGTAACCTCCTATGAAATTTTCACTCAACTAACCAAAAAAATATTTGAGCTACTAGGGGACAAATGTTACATATTAGTTCTATATGTACTTTTTAGAGATTATTGATGAAATTACAACATCAACCACGGAGGTACGAAAGATCTAAAGGAGCGGTCTGGAGAAGATATTAAGTCCAAGGACTAAACGAGTAAAATAATAATTAAAGTTATTTAACTATTATTTGATTTATCTATTAATATTAGTTTAGATAAGTATTGTTTAGTATTTGAGTTAGAGAAGAATAGATTTCGTATTAGTCTAGGATGTTTAGTCTTTAAATATTGAGTTCTTGTAAATTCACAACAATTAATAGAAGAAATTTGTGAATCTCGTTCGTGTTCATCTCTCTGATCCCGTGACAATATTCAACAATTATGAGCTAACTCATGACTGACCTTGCAAATGTGTTATCGTCGAAGACTAGATTCTTACTAGAACTGTTTTAACAGTTTTGATTATCGCATTTAACCTAACAATTATGATCTTTATATGGATTGATCTTGAAGACATGATTCTTACATCTTTTAGTATTGTGCATTATGATTCACATAATTTGGTTTAATGACTTCAATTTTCACGTAATTAGTATTGTGAACAACTACTTTTAAATGAGAATTTCATTATCACATTCATGCTTATTTAAAAGTTTATGTTGGTTTATTTGTTACATCTTTTTAGTATTGTGCATTATGTTCACATAATATGGTTTAATGACTTCAATTTTCACTTATTTAGTATAATGAACAACTACTTTAAATGAGAATTTAATTACCACATTCATGCTTATTTAAAAGTGTATGTTGGTTTAAATGAGAATTTAATTATCACATTCATGCTTGATATTTTCACTTTAATTGTATACCGTCAAATATTTGCTAGTTGTTTATGATTATTTATTCTAGTTTAAAGCGTGCTGGCATGTTTATAAGTTGTATATGTTGACTACTGAGTTTCTTTTTTAAAACAGACAAGTCACTAAAATTAGTGAGTTTCAAAGCGTGCCCGCATTTAAATATGTTCTACACCTTTTGCTTAAGGTGGAAGCTCTATACCCGTATGATGTTGAAGGTAGTTTGCATACTTGGGTCATGTGCTTAGCTAAAAAGTCAGTTTCAATCTATCTATCTACTATATCATATATCATTCTATACTTTCAATCTATCTATCTACTATATCATATATCATTCTATACTAATAAATGAAAATGATTTCCTCTTGTGTCTCCTTATCTTATTTTTTAATTTTCATTTTCTATTATATAAACATATAAACTTTTATTCCTATTTAAATTACATTTAGTTAAGTTGTTTTAATAGGATACAAGAATATTACATTAAATCACAAACTTATGGATCTTTCTTATTTATTTATTATTTCTTTTATTTTCTCCGTTAATAATCATTTAATATTTCGCTGGTCTACCATTGTAACACATATGTTTCTAACTTAATAACAAATACAAAAACAAAGTAAAATTTTAATAAGTAAATAGTACATCGAATTCATCATTAAAATAGATATCTTGACAACCTTATATGTTAATCGATTATGTTATATTTTTTTTAACTCGTGCAATATACGAGGCATTTTAAAATTATAACTATATTACTTATTATATAAAATTAAAAATTTTAAAGGGACACATGTAACAATTTAAGCTAGTTATATAGTAAATAAAAATTTTAAAGAGACACATGTCACAATTTAAACCATCTAAAATTTTTGTTTTTCCAACTATCCTACATAATAATGATATTAAATGGTTTACTTTTAGATATTTAATATATATTTAATTATGAAAACTTATAAATTAATTATAAATACTTATTTTATATATATATTATATATATATATATATATATATATATATATATATTAACTCGTTTAATATGCGTGTTTATTTAACCCCTGTAATACACGGGCTTTTAAAGATGTATCTTTTTAGAATATTATATTTATTTTATGCGTGTAATACTAAACTAGCATATAACATACTACGTGTTTGAACAACTATTTTTTTATAGTTTTGTAAATAATAATCCTTTTGTTATTCTATAATATATTCTGACATAAAATTTGGGATTTTTATTTTCGTTTAAAATCTTATTTAAGAAAGGTTAAAAAAGAATTGTGTGTTATATTATCACAAACCACACTTCTTGTTGAATTTAGGTCCATTCACCGTTGGTGTAACTTAACTCTGATGGGCAACCGTCCATTGAAAACTCAATATAAATTGATTTTAATTTTGTCTTTTTTGTAGGAAGGAGATTGTTCATCTACCCTCTAGACAATGTCAACAACAATGAGGATGTTGATATCATAACCTTTTTTACATAGATGACTCGAGGGTCCATCGACAGTACAGTACCACAGGCACCTCTAGTGGTGCACAAAAAACCCGAACCCGGACTCAAACCTAAAAAAAAGCCCGGAACCGGGTATTATAAACCCAGGTTTTTTATACCCGGACCCGGACCCGAACCCGAACCCGACCCTACCCGTAACCGGGTAGGGATCGGGTATGCATTTCTATTATAAAACTTGAACCCGGAACCGGGTTTTTTTATACCCGTTTTCAACCCGGGTTTTACGAGTACCCGGTTTCAACCCGAACCCGGAACCGGGTTTTTTCAATATCCGGTCCGGGTTTTCCAATACCCTGTTCGGGGTTTTTTCGTTTTTTTGTGTTTTTTCGAGTTTTGCACATGGGTAACGGCTAAATAGCCGTTAGAAAATATATTTTGACCATTTTTTGGTTTACATTTAATCTCCATACTCTATACCGAGGCATACCCGAACCCAACCCGATCCATACCCGAACCCGGAAATAGGGTATTATAATACCCGGTTATTAGAAAACCCGACCCGACCCTACCCGAACCCGGGTATATAGGGTATACATTTTTTGTATAAAACCTGGACCCGGACCCGGACCCGACCCGGGTATTCTCAATACCCGATTTTACAGAACCCGATCATACCCGAACCCGGTTCCATACCGGAACCGGGTATTCAAAAAACCCGATTTTAGCACCACTAGGCACCTCACGCTCACAGTCCACAAATTATAAGATTGGACCCTTGATCAAGTTATGACCCAATTTGATTATAGCCCATTTACAGGCCCAATTAAGTTAAGTCATGGGTTGGGTGTCTCAAGCCCAAACAAAAAAAAGGATATGAATATCATAAGTGATAAGTTGTACGTCCATGATCCATATGTCAATCTAAAAGCAAATGTCTTAGATGCCACAAGAGGTGCACAAATGATAAAAACCTGTTCTGAGAATTCTAGGTACTGGGTATCGAGGAACCGGTTTCATACCCGACGCTAAAAAAAAAAGAAACCGATCACTTCTCGTTGACTAGAACCAAAACTGGTTCCAACCCGGAATCAGTTTTGTGCACCTCTAGACACCACGAAAATTAATCTCTTTTATGATTAATCACCAAACGCCTAAACTTGTTAATGTTTGTATTTTAATCTCCTTCCACTGTTAATTGAACTTTGTTTCGCATGTTTAATGATTTTACTCTCAAACTCAACGTATTTGTCATCTCCGCATTTGAGTCGAATAGTTTCATTTTCGCTTAATGAGTTGTTACATATCACGTCGTTACATATTTCAATAGCAGAAGAAAATAAAAAAATAGTTTTATAACTTTCTTAATAATCATATAATGTGTCTTACAAAACCCCATCTAAAACCCACCGGTCAACCATACATATCAACAACATCCAAAAACATTCAAACCCACAAGATCCAAAACACCAAATATTTTCCACTTTCTAGTTTAAGAATCAAATACCTGCTGAAAAGACAGAATATCCGAGCTGAACCGCATCCGTTCACCCTTATCACAATTAATCGATTTCGACACATTCTGAATCAATATCCCACCCGGAATCGCAATATCCCTAACCTGTTCATCATCTATACCAATCAACCTCGACTCGGGTGACTTCCCTTTACAATATTTCAACCTCAAATCCTCCGTAAGATCATACCCCAACCCAATCGACCCGATCGCCTCCTCTGCAGCCGCCTTCAGCCGTAGAACCACCTCCTTATTGCTACTACCCATCAAAACTAATTGAAATCAGAAGCAGTCAACTATGTTTCTTGGTGTTGTTTTCACTGGGAATTAAATAATGTTTTGATGAAATATTGAAATGAGTTGTTGTTGTTGTATTTTATTGGATTGTTGTCGTGTGGATTGTTTGTATGGTACGCGGAATCAAGGTCAATATAGGACTGCGGAACTGTTTTTTTTATGAAAAAGTGGTCAAATGAAGTTGGTTGGTTTAACGCCGCCGGATGGTGGCGGGAAAATAGTTATGTTGGTGGTTGTACCGAATAATAATTTGGATGTTTTTTTTTACCTTTTTTGGTTTATGGGTTATATAGTTTTGAATTTGATCATTCATTCTCAAACCCCATTTCTTGTTTATTCTCAAGTGAAGTTTGCTTGCTTATTTTGGCTTCATAATTGGATGCGGCTAACAAGTTTTTATAAGGTAATTATGTGAATCTCCATAGCTAAGTTATGGTAAATTAATTTCATTTGTTGGTTACATAGTTTGATGGTTAGAAGTTGCTATGTTATTCCGTATATAGTCATATTGTAATATGCCACTCATATTTTGATAACAATAAAGATATAACTTGTGGCACAAATATATACACACATGTTGGTATTCTCTATTTTGATACATTTGTCATGGTTCATATCAACAACTAAAGAAATGAATTGATGATTTTACCCTTCATTTACCATCCATTAAGTACACTTCTACTTCTGATTTTCCCTTCATTTACCATCCATTAAGTACCACACCGAGTTGTATGGCTATCCCGAAGATCAGCCTGTTAAATGATATTTTTTAATTTTTATTTTTAAGCTTTTAATATTAAGATCATTCAACGTATATACGATTTATATCTTTATATTTGTCACAACCATTATGTATTTAATTATCTCTTAAGTTTTAATCCTAAAAAAGATGAAGTTGCAACAATATGTCATGCTCAAGAAATTGATCTTTGAGATGAGAAGTACATGAGAATATTCTTCTTAGAATTGATTGCCAAGAAATCCGCAACAACCTCCGATCGGATTCGTGAAACTTATTACGAATACCCACATACTTAAACTAGACAACTAGTTGATTTTTTATGTATTTTAGCCAGTCTTATAATTTTTTTAATCAATGAATTGTCATGTTATTTACAAGTTTTATATTTCTAAATTAATTATAATTTTATTGTATTAGTTCCGTTATATGTTAATTACGTCATTAAGAAAATTATGTGGAGGCGTCGGAAGGTTACAAGGGAGGAGAGAGATGAATGAGGTGAGGTGATGATATATGAAACTTGCAAAGTTGAAGGTGTTGTTAGGGATGTAAAGAAAAAGTGACCATCCTTGAGGAGGGAGTAATTCCATGATGGGTAACCTCTTACGAAATTTCCACTCAAGTAACCAAAAAAAATCTTTGAGCTACTATTGAGCAAAACAAACAATTAATTGGTTGGTATGAGGGGACAAATGTTACATATTAGTTCTATATGTACTTTTGAGAGATTATGTGCTAACTCATGGCTGACCTTGCAAATGTGTTATCCTCGATGACTAGATTCTTACTAGAACTGTTTTAAGAGTTTTGATTCTCGCATTTGACCTAACAATTATGATCTTTATATGGACTCATCTTGAGTACGTACTTGATTCTTACATATTTTTTGTATTGTGCATTATGATTAACATAATTTGGATTAATGACTTCACTTTTCACTTAATTTTTTTGATAGGTGAACTTCACAACAGACGGTTAATTCGCACCTGCTAGTCACAGGCCCGCCACCCCACTCATTACCAAAGACTATGTTGTCTAAACCGGACCCACACCTTAATTAGTATTGTGAACAACTACTTTAAATGAGAATTTATTATCACATTCATGCTTAATTAAAAGTTTGTTGGTTTATTTGTGTGTTCGTACAAACAACTTGATATTTTCACTTTAATTACATATCGTCGAATATTTGCTAGTTGTTTATGAGTTATTTAATATTCTACTTTAAAGCGTGCTGGCATGTTTATAAGTTGTATATATTGACTACTGAGTTTCTTTTTAAAAAAACACACAAGTCACTAAAATTAGTGAGTTTCAAAGCATGCCCGCATTTAAATATGATCTACACCTTTTGCTTAAGGTGGAAGCTCTATACCCGTATGATGTTGAAGGTAGTTTGATTATTTGGGTCTTGCGTTTAGCGAAAAAGCTAGTTTCAATCTATCTATATCTATATCTACTTCTATTATGTAATAAAAAAAAATTCTAAAGAGACACATCTCACACTTTTAGGCCATCTAAAATTTTTATTTTTCCAACTCTCCTACAAAATAATGATATTAAATGGTTTACTTTTAATATATATTTAATTATGAACTAGCAATAACACTTGTGTGAGTTGCGGCGTATATACATCGCAAACATCGAATAAATTAGTACAAACGTTATTTATACGGAAACACACATAAAAATATGCACGTAAAAAATGTTTTTATAAAAGAAAACGTATTATATTTGACCTGACTCGCTTCCAAAAAAAAGTTTATGTCAAAACGTAGAGCAAATCGAATTCATACCGACACATACATAAAAATATGCACGTAAAATATAGTTTTTTAAAGTAAAAGAGTTATAGGGGTAAATTGGAAACAAATTATTAGTAAAAAAACTTAAGAGATTAAATACGTTCGTAAAATCATGCCAAGTAGCATCAGTGTCAGCAACCACTAACATTAGAAGAGTTCGTAAAAATAAAATAAATAAAAAAGAAAAAATAATATAGAATGAAAAACAGACGTAAAATTATTGAACCATGCATGCCCATTGCAGCGTGTTAATGCGAATAAATTAGACCGAAACGTAAAACATAGAAAATAATAACTAAGTCGATCTAGGACCCGCGCCTTGCGATGAACTCGTCAAATGGAGAAAAATAGATGCGTTGTGACGGGTTTGTCATACGGGAAAAACAGACGAAAAAACATTGAACCCCACACGCATGTTCCCAGCTTGTTGACTCGCAAAATTTAGAACGAAACGTAAAACAAAAACTTGTGAAAAATTAAAAGTATGGAAGACCAAAGTGGAAAACAAAAAAGTGTTGTAATTAAATTTCAAAATACGAAGAACCTTGGGTTAGAAGTAAAAAAAATAAAGGTGTTAAATGTAAAAGATAAAAACCTTTGTGTTGAAAGTGAAAAAATCAATTACTTTTTGAAAAACTCCCCATACATAAAGTATAAAATCATAAAGCATCAAAGTGTTGCTAATTTATATTATACTTATTATTTAATATATACTGACAGTGTGTGGGATTGGTGCTATATGACACGCTTTTACGCCCCTGTCGCAATGCGAGAAAAATTAGACGTAACGTAAAATATAGAAAATAATAATTAAGTCGACTTAGTGCGGACTCGTATATTGTAATTCAAACGCTAATACCTAATATGAGCCACGTCTATAAAAACAAAAACCCATATTCAAAGAAAACGTGATCTTGTTTGATTTTGTGCTTCAAATATACAAAACCCATTTTTTGTTGGGTAAAAATGAGTCTCCTTATAGAACCTACTTTCTTTGTGAAAACGGGTCTCTTTCTTCCTAGTAAATAAACCACACCGAGTTGTATGGCTATCTCAGACCAACCTGTTAAACGATATTTTATTTTTGAGCTTTTAATATTAAAATTATCCAATGTACATACCATTTATATCTTTGTATTTTTCACAACCATTATGTAATAATTATCTCTCAATTTTTAATCCTAAACACTTTAGACAACATAATTTTTGAAAGATGAAGTTGCAACAATATATCATGCTTAAGAAATTGATCTTTGAGATATCAACAAGTACATGAGGATATTCTTCTAGAATTGCATCGCCAATAAATCCACAACGACCTCCGATCGGATATCGTGAAACTTATTACGAACCTAACCTAGAAAACTAGTTGATTTTTTATGTATTTTAGTCAGTCTTATAATTTTTAATATCAATTGTTATGTTATTTACAAGTTTTATATTTTCTAAATTAATTAAAATTTTTGTAGTAGTTTTGTTATGTGTTAATTATGTCATTAAGAAAATTGTTTAGATTCGTCCAGAAACCTCCTTCCCCCATGCTGATTTGGATTATCGGGAGTGTGGGAAACACCATGCCGACCCTTGTGGTGTCGTTGTTGGTGTGATCACATTGAAACGCTTTCTCCTCTCCCCGTTAGGTCCTTTTTTCAATAAACAACCATAAGTGGTGGTGGAAGACAATGGTGAGACAGAAGTAAAACTTAAAAATATAAATATAAAATTTATATAAAGTATTTCCATATGATAAATTAGCAAATTTTTGTTGCATTGTGTGTTGTACCTCAAACTTGGGGAGTTTTTGATTTTTCACTTTTAACCTAAACATTTTCATATTTTGTATTTTAACCCCTTTTAATTTTTTTACTTTAACCCAAAGTTTTTCATCTTTTATTAATTTAACCCAACACTTTATTATTTACAATTTGGTCCCCATACTTTTTATCTTTGCAAGTTTTTCTTTTACATTTTGTTCTAAATTTTGCGAGTTAACACGTCGTAGCGTGCATGTGAGGTTCAACGTTTTTTGCTCTATCTTTTCACATTTATCATGCCAGTCGCAACGTGTCCATTTTTCCCCATTTGACAAGTTCGCGGCAATGGGCGGGTCCTAGATCAACTAAGTTATTATTTTCTACGTTTTACATTTTTGTTTAACTTCTTCGCATTAACACACTGTAACGTGTAACGCCCAACGTTTTCATAGTTTCCATATTTAGAAAGATCGTGTTACATTTCTATTTTTTGGAAAGCTTTTTATCTTGTATTCATTCTTTCGTTGTAATCATTGTAAACCGAGACTTGAATCCTAATGAAAACTCGTATTTTATTCCAATTTGTGTTATGCTTATTCGTAATCCTTTATACTTATACACATTCATACGATTATACTTATACTTGAAAACGTGACTATACATGCAAATACATACCGAAGACGCATCGTGCAAACTTTATAGATGATGTTTATGCTTAATTTTATTCGTTTCATACTTGTGTGAACATTAGAACATGCCTCTTAGGCTTGATATACTTTTTTATGTTCATAAAATATCATTATGCAACATCTAGACCTAGCCCAAATCAACAAACAACAAAAAATAAAATTCTTGTCCCGACCAGGTCCATACGCGCAAGGACCTCTGGCGGGCAGAATCCTTGCAAACTCGCGGTTCTTCACGAATCCGACGAATCCTTCTCCCCCAATGGCCTTAAACCTCATAAAGACACCTTCCAACCACCCTAACCTTCATCCCCTATAAATACAACCCCTCTTCCACACATTTTTCACTTTCTAAACCTTTTCTAATCACTCTCAAAGCTCTCTAATCAGCTGAAAATCCAAGACCCGAGCAGATTCATACTATCTTACAAAAGTGAGCATAACTTGCTCATTTCTTGACGAAAATGCTTGGTTCTTCTTTCTAATTACTTAGATAATCCTTAGGTTTGAATCCATGGGTTCTCCATGGAGAATCCAGACATGAAATGCACCTAAAGGACTCCAAACTTTCTGTTTATTTTCAAACTCTTTCAAAACTTATCATTTCTTTATTCATCTTTGTGTTCTTGAGCTCCTAGTCAAAGTTATGATTAGTGAGACTAACCAAAGTTGTTTAACATGTAAATAGGAGTGTTTTAACACTCTAAACTTTCTGTTTTTGAAGAGCTTTAAGCTCACAAGTGGTGCAAGTCTTGAACTTGTTCTTGTGTGACTACTTGGTTAGCTTGGGCTATCCTACACCTAAGTCCACACATCACTTGATCTTTTCTCATCATTATCCCAAGGTAGTTTGCTAGATTCAAAGTAACACAACCCCGCCTAGCCTTCGACTTGTGTCCACGTCGGCTCCCCGGTTGTAGCTTACTTGGCTACTTGGTATAGTGACACGCATATTTCATTTTCTATTATTCTAGTACCTGTTCTTGACCCTCCTTGTTGTCTATGACAATTTGTGTAGTGGTGAACTCTTACGAGGTTCCTAAATGGATGGCTATGCCACCTACCTCCTACATGACTTCTATGATATCCATGAATGGACTTATACATATAACTATATTAGTCTATATAATACCTACTTAAAAACCCGAACCCTTGATAATGACTACATAATCATGTGTCGAGTTAGTAAGTTTAGTCACTAAAGAGTATGGTTCCTCGTTTAGATTCTAATAGGTGTTACAACCTATGAAATCACACAAACCCTAATGGGTTCCCCTAGTGTCAAAACGAGTGCTATGCCTTAGTGAGTACTTTCATATACTTTACTTTGTGTGCAATATTCCAAAATCCCGAATCTTCCATAAATCATCCAATTACTCACACCTACGTTTTCTTCTTGTAGGATAACTCAGTGTTCATCCCACAACTTTACAACTCTTCATGAATTTACCAAGTCAGAACGCTTGCAAAACCGTAAGTATACTCGAACCCCCTTTTACGTTTACAAATTTTGGGGTGTAACATGTTTACATATAAAAAACAACACTAAACTTATGCTTTATTACTTGCACAAACAATCCATTATACATGAACGCTTTGATATGTATGTTATGCTTATACTAGGACCGAACGTATGTGATACCATAGTCATTAGCTTATTTTGAGCCTCCATTGGACATGCATAGCGCTATAGGAGTAACGCACCGCCCGTGAACGTGTGGTCATGTTGAATTATTTATACTAGTTGCGTAAATAGAGGGTTGACTAGAAATATCGCATGCCTTGTATTTGCTCGTATGTAAACTTAGTTGTATGTGGATTTTGTTTAAACTTATGCTTATACGTATTCTATGCTCAAACTTGTATACTCGCCTTTTCTTTTGCATTGGACTCGTATTTTAAACATGTTATAAGTTGAGGAGGTTGATGTCATGAAAACGAAGTAGCGATGACGCTAGATACACATTTAGACATTAGGTTTAATATTGTTGTATCAAATTTTGTTATATTAATGTTGTTATTTGAAATTCCCTTGTATTGTAATGACATTTTGCCATGAAATGAAATTCGGATTTAATTAATTATTGTCGCATTTAGTCTTATGAGCAATGAGCAATCTATTTTGTCCCACCTCGATGTTTTCGTCATCAGTTGGGGTGTGACAAATTGGTATCAGAGCCATAATTGTAAGGAATTAGGTAGAATTGCCATGTTCAACCTAGTCTATAGTTTAAGCGTCCCGTTTTGACCATTCTTATATCATGCTTAAAACTTTATTCTTTCTCATTGCTTCTTCCTTATCTTTTGGTCTCAAAACTTACATAATGTCTTTCCTAAGACATTTTACACAATACACTTGAAGACTTGAAGACCCTCGTGATGCAAATTAGGCGATTGATGCAAACAAGTCGATTGCACCAAGATAGGTCCAATGACTTATAATTTTTGGTAAAATCCCTCATTCCGCGTATTCGATTTTTCACGAAGTTACGCCATCAAAAGTTAGGAGTGACATCCACATCTTGATGGAAGACTTCCATTTCATACTCTAGTGGATCTTACAAACGAATCGGAATATGCTCTTCATTTAGTAAGAAACAAACCACATGTAGGGTACGATGTTGTCAAGTTAGGGTGAAACCCGCACCTTGCCAACTAGTCCCGTTCCTCGATTTTCAATCTCGCCAAAGTCTCAAAATTTAGATCGACTAAGGACATGTAGTAACTGGAAGGGTAAAATGACGTTAATCGCTTCTCGACGAGAGCATTTTACCTATTAGGCCAAAGCATGTTCCCTAACTCGAAAGATCTTACAAATCACTTTGGAGTATCGACGTTTCTCTACCCGAAACAATCCCATGTTTTATTGAGCCAATCTTTTATTTATCTCCATTTTAATTTGATTTTATACTTGTTACCTTATTCGTTTGAAACCGTTGCACAATTTGCACATCTCTCACAATAAAAACAATAATAACCCTCGTGAACAAACTAAATTTATACTCTTTATACACATTTATACTGATTATGCTTATTGAATACATGCTGAATATTCGTTAAATACATGCAACATACGTGAATTATCCATGCTTATACATGCAAAAACTTATTTTACATTATGATCAAGTCTCATCCTTTCCCTTCTATTTTAACTCTAGATGTCTTCTCCAAACTCATCCGCTGAACACAAGAAGACCAAGAAGAGTTCCCGCTCTATCCCAAGCAAGAACTTGTGAACCTCGTCGCTGAACAGATGGCCGATCAAATGGCTCGATTTATACCCGATATAGTCAGCAAGATCCAATCCAACATCGAATTGCTACACGGCTCCGTGGACTCCAAGGTTGAAAAGCCTAAGTCACAATTCCTCTTCAAATAATTCGTTGCCAACAAACCTCTGGAGTTTACAGGTAACGATGGCGCGACCGCGCTACTGACTTGGTTTGAAGCCATGGAGATCACAATTCCGCCAAAGTGGCTGCCTCGATGACTTGCGCACCCAAAACGCCACGTGGGTATTCCGCTCGAGAGCTCTCGAGTGGTGGACCTCCGAACGTACCACGAGAGGGGATTATGCCGTCCACGCATTACCATGGGCCGAACTAAAGAAGATCATGAGGGACGAGTTTTGCCTCCTCACGAGCTTAGGAAGCTGGAACACAAGTTCTGGTACCTAAGCAAAATGGGGACGAAACGATGGCCTAACCCTTCGTTTCAAGCAGCTTAGTATCCTTTGCCCCACCCAGGTTGATACCACTGAGAAGGCTATCAACAAGTACATCCATTGCCTACCCGACTCCTTCATGAACCTCGTGGAAGCTGCTTTCCCACAACCATCGAGGAAACCTATCGGTTGGTTACTCGTCTTAATAGCAACCACGTTGAGCGCAGAAATGCCGCGAAAGCAGCATTGAAAGGCGCGCACCAAGCCACCGCCGAAACCACCACCCGCTGAACCCTCACCCAAAACCCCTCGAAACAACAACCCGAAAAACAAGAAGCAGAAGGCTTCTAGTCAAAATTGCGCGGTTGTTTACTCCGCCAAACCCTCAACCCATCCCATTGCTAGTGGCGGATCTAGGATTTTTGAACCACGCATGCCCATTGCTAGTGGCGGATCTAGGATTTTTTTTCAAAGAGTTCACTTTTTTAGATGTTTCAATTTCATATGTCCGGGAATTCGGGTCGGCTCGATGGTTCAGGTCGGGTAAGGTTCATCATATAACGAAAATACAATACAATAATAAAAAAAGAACTCGTCATGATAATTTAAAAACACGTAAATAAATAAGATGGGCCGTACATCGAGTGGTGGAAAGTAGTTATGACTTGTGACTTAAATGATGAATGAATTAAGGTGTTGAGGAGCCACTTGGATGATTCTCTTAATTTGGGATGTTTGTAAATATGTGGTTCATGTGTTCCATTCATTCAGCTCTCACTTGATACTTGAATGAGGTTGACATGTACTAAACTAGGTTTAGTGTTGGGTGATACTAAACATACCCAATATTCATTTGTTTTACTTGCTGTACTCCTCTCTAAACTTTTAAATTTGTTACTTTAACACTTTTAAAATATTTTATTTAACATATCACCACCTTCAGCTTTTTTTTTCACTTAAACTAACAATGGTGCTAGGCAAATCGTAAACCCAAAAGATCGGCTGACCCGATTATGATTCGGGGTTACATAGGGTTTCCTCGAAGGCGATTGAAAGCTCGATCAACAAAAAAAAAATGACTATCAAGCTTAGGCCTCTGATTTTAAACCGAGGTCGCTAATTTCAACACTACGATTTTGTTATAAATAATTGTTTGTCTTTTGGCTCATGGAGTTTAACAATTTATCTTTGACTTTTTCTGTGATCTTGTTGTATATTATTTGGGTAACTTCACTTCAGTCCTTACTTTTGGATTATGTGGACCATCGTTTTTAAAATTTATTGTGTTCAGTTTCTTTGAAACTCATGAAGTTGATCCTTTCCAAAAGGTGCTTATCAATTATATTTACCAAACCAAAGAAACTTATCCAAACAACCCAGTAACCAATTGTAACGTGAGGTAATGTTTCAACGAAAAAATAATAAAATGTGGCCCTCCATGGATTCACCTATATAAGCCGCGGCTAAAGTTGTAAAAATAAGAGCTTGAATACCACTTATAAATAATCCAAGGTCAAGAAACCTAGATCAACTAGACCGAATCTAAGTAGATCTATGGAATAGGCTCTGCATAAAAGGGTTAACCCTTCGTTTGGTTTCACGATGGATGATGAATAAAACAATACTCCGGTTGAACCTGCAAAACAGAACACCGTTAGCTCGCCACGGGGAGAAGGGGGTTCTCTCCGTGACCACCCTCGGCGTGAGAATAAGTACAGGTAGTCGGAAGTAAGTATTGTAAGAGAGAGAGTAGTTGAGAGTGAATACCTTTCCTTGAACTCCAAGTTACTTATTTATAGCCGGTGTTTGCGCCAAAAGGAGAGATTGTTAACTTTAACGGAATCTTTTGTTATTCCGTTAATGTTTGTTGGCAATCCGTTGGTGCACACGGATCGTGAGCTCATCAGCGGTTAGGAAGGTGCCACGTGTCAACATAGATCACTACATCTTATAAATGTGAGCATGCCATCACCATGATCTTCCTTGGCCGTCCAGATGCTGCCATGTGGCAATTGGTTATAACCGAAAAGATGCTTGCACGATTGGGTGTTAATAGCTTCTACAAGGTTTCACAGCTGTTACCCATCTATTATTCGCCACGTGTACATTCTGTTACAACAGAAAAGATTCTCTTTGCTTCTACACCAAGTCAAGGATTTTGCTAAGGGAAAGTTTCTCAGGATTTACTGTTTCCTTGCGCGAGAAGCGCAAGTTAGTTAACTGATCTTCCTTCTTCTCCTTGCTGCTTAGCGCAACGTTTGGTGGATACTTGCTTTGATATAAATATATGCGCAAGGTTTATGCATGAAGCATTATCCAACGAGAATGTTCAAGGTTAACTTTGAACCTTGCGCGAGCCCGCGCAAGGTAGTTAAATGAATCATTATCAAACGAGAATGTTCAAGGTTAACTTTAAATCTTGCGCGAGCCCGCGCAAGGTAGTTAAATGAAGCATTTATCCAAAGAGAATGTTTAGGCTTTTAACTTTAAACCTTGCGCGAGCCCACGCAAGGTAGTTATATGATCCTTTCCTCTCTTGGATATTTGGCGCAGAGTTCTAATAAATCTTATTTTGGCGAAGAAGTCTGCGCGCAGTTTTCTAAGAAGTTATTAATGGGTATGGTTTCCTTGATTAGCGCAAGGTTTTTGGGACCATACCCCTTCACAAGGAATATGACGGGGATAGCAACCACTGAAGGTACTGAAGAAACAAGAACAACAACTAATAATTCATCGGCTAACATATTTCTGAAAAGTCGAAAACTAAGTGATAGGGGCTTTGTGAAATCTTCTAAGATGTTAATAGGTAAAAGAATTGGAGTTGGTTGAATATATTTCCCGAAATAACTCAACCCTTTTTTGGTAAGACCTGCATAGAAATATGCCACTGACGTGAGTAAAGCCAAAGCAACAATAGTATTTATATCATTCGTGGGTGCGGCTAACTCCCCATGAGGTATTTGTATGATTTTCCAACGTAAAAGGGCGCCTTATTTACCAAACAAAAGAACCTTATCCAAACAACCCAATAACCAATTGTAATGAGGCCAACCTTATCCAAACAACCCAGTAACCAATTGTAATCGTGAGGTAATGTTTCAATGGGAAAAAAAATTTAAAAGCTCCCTAACGAGGCTCTAACTCGGTACCTCAACAACATAATGATAGCGCTTTACCATTGTGCTAGAGCGCTCATTTGTTAACATGTTCCTCGACAAAGTCATTAAAGGTTCCTTTAGTATTTTTTAGGACTTTACATTATAAATTACAAACCGAACGGGTTCCTGGGAACCTCCTCGTTTGATGTAGATCCGCCCCTGCCCATTACAGCGTGTTAATGCGAATAAATTAGACCGAAACGTAAAACATAGAAAATAATAACTAAGTCGATCTAGGACCCGCGCCTTGCGATGAACTCGTCAAACGGAGAAAAATAGACGCGTTGTGACGGGTTTGTCAAAAGGGAAAAACAGACGAAAAAATGTTGAACCACACACGCACGTTGCAGTGTGTTGACTCGCAAAATTTAGAACGAAACGTAAAACGAAAAACTTGTGAAAAATGAAAAGTATGAGAGACCAAAGTTGAAAACAAAAAAGTGTTGGAATTAAATTTCGAAGAGTTAATTCCATTTTAGTCTCTGTGGTTTTGGCCATTTTGTCAGTTTGGTCCAAAGGTTTCATTTTTCTCCTATGTGTCCAAAAGGTTTCACCATTGCCATTTTAGTCCATTGGGTTAACTTCATCTATTTTTTCTGTTAACGAGAAGGGCAATTCAGTCATTTTATATAGCTGAATTACCCTTCTAGTTAACAGAATTACATATAAAATGACCGAATTGCCTTCTCGTTAACAGAATAATGGATGAAGTTAACCCAGTGGACTAAAATGACAATGGTAAAACCTTTTTAGAGCCACAGGAGAAAAATAAAACATTTAGACTAAATTGTCGAAATAACCCAAACCACAAGGACTAAAATGACACTTAACTCAATTTCAAAATATGAAAAACCTTGGGTTAGAAGTAGAAAAAATTAAAGGGGTTAAAAGTAAAAGATAAAAACCTTTGTGTTGAAAGTGAAAAAATCAATTATAAAGCAACAAAGTGCTGCTAATTTATATTAGAGTAAATTGCACAAAACATCCTTTAAGTTTCACCAATATTGCTGGTTTCAGCCTTAATCTTTAAAAGTTGTCAAAATCAGCCTTTAAGATTAATTTTGTTGCAGGTTTCATCCTTTATCACTAACCCAGTTACTAATCCATGTTAAATGGCCTCACATGCATAGCATGTGAGGGTAAAACCGTCTTTTCATCTCTCTCTCTCTCCACTTTCTTTATCCTTTCACCTTCAACCTGCAAAATCTCAACCTGCATCTCAAAAATGGCGAACTTCACGATGAACAACTCTCTCATCTCAAACGTAACACTCCTCATCGTCATTTCATCATCGGTAATCGCCACTTCCGATTCTCCGTTCATCGTAGCGCACAAGAAAGCTACACTCAACCGACTCAAATCCGGCGCCGAAAAAGTCTCCGTTTCGATCGATATCTACAATCAAGGATTCGCGTAAGTAGATTTATCGTTTTGTTTGTAAAATTACTTTCGATCGGTTGATGTTTTAGCTCGAATTGATTGTTGAACAAGTTTGATTTAGGTTTTGTGTGTTTTGTTGATTGATTGTGTGTGGATCTGATTAGATCGGTTGAATTGGAGCTGGATTGTGCTTAATTTGTTTGATTGTTTGTGGATTTGAGTAGATCGATTGAATTGAAGTTGTATTGTACTTAATTTGTTTGATTACTTGTGGATTTGAGATTGATTGAACAGTATTAGGCTTTTAAGCATCAATATCGATCTACATCTATTATCTGTTTGCTTGAATCGTAGTTATATATGCTCAATTAGTTGATTATTTGTGGATTTGGAGTTTTGGTTGTGATTTGAGTTTGAAGATGAAGGTGAAAGAGTTTGAAGATAAAGAAAGTGGAGAGAGAGAGATGAAAAGACGGTTTTACCCTCACATGCTATGCATGTGAGGCCATTTAACATGGATTAGTAACTGGGTTAGTGATTAAGGATGAAACCTGCAACAAAATTAATCTTAAAGGCTGGTTTTGGCAACTTTTAAAGATTAAGGCTGAACAGCAAGATTGGTGAAACTTAAAGGACGTTTTGTGCAATTTACTCTTTATATTATGGTAATACTTATAAATACTTATTATTTAATTTATACTATATAATAAACTATTATTTTTATATTATATTTTATTATCTAACTCGTTTAGTATACGTGTTTACCTAACCCCTGCAATACACAAAGTTTTTAAAGATGTTTTTTTTAAATACTTATATAGGGAGAGGATCATAAGAAAACTACATATAAATTAGAAAACTAAAAAACTAACTAAAAAAGCCTAAAAACATATAATTTTTTTTTATAAAAAATCGCTATTTTTTATGTATAAAAACTGTTTTTTCAAAAAAAAAAAAAAAAAAACTTGTACTGCACATCTGCATTATATGCTTAGATTTAGCTTTTGAGTTTAGTTTAGCTTTTAGGGTTAGGTTTTTTGAGGGTTTAGGATTAGGTTTTGGGGGAGGGGGAGGGGGGTTAGGTTTTTGGGGGTGCGGGTGGGCGGTTTAGGTTTTTTGACGGGTGCGGGTGGGGGTTTAGGTTTTTGGGGGTTTACGTTTAGGGTTTAGTTTTAGGTTCTTTTGGGGGGTGTGGGGGTGGGGTTTAGGCTTTTGGTGGGAGGGTGGATTTAGGTTTCTGGGGGGTGGGGGGTTTAGGTTTTTTGGGGGGTGTCGGGGGGGGGGGGGGTTAGGTGGTTTAGAATTTTTCGTATTAATACACATGTGTAGTACAACTTTTTTTAAAAAAAAAGTTTTTTTATACATTATATATAGCGATTTTTCTTAAAAACATTAAAAAAATAAAAAATTTTGATATGTTTTTTAGGTTTTTTTAGTTAGATTTTTTGTTTTCTCATGATCAATCCCCTATTATTTAATATATACTTTATTTTCGTTTAAGAAAGGTCAAAAAATTGCGGTGTTACATATTATCACAAACCACATATCTTGTTGAATTTAGGTCTATTCAGCTTTGGTGTAACTTAACTCTGATGGGTAACCGTCCATTGAAAACTCAACATAAATTGATTTTAATTTTGTCTTTTTTGTAGGAAGGAGATTGTTCATCTACCCCTAGAGTCCTAGACAATGTCAACAACAATGAGGATGTTGATATCATATCACTTTTTCATAAATGACTCGAGGGTGCATGTGCATCCACAGGTACCTCACGCACAAACTATAAGTCTAAGATTGGACTCTTGCAATTGATCAAGTTATGACCCAATTTGATTATAGCCCATTTACAGGCCCAGTTAAGTTAAGGCATTGGTGGGGTTTCTCAAGCCCAAATAAATAAGGATAAAAATGTCTAAAGCCTAAAGTCAGGTCTTGCCTAATAACCTTGCATCTCAACTTAAACCATGGTGACAGATAGTGAAATGAAACATCTAACACATAACAGAGAAGACGATGGAACCACCCTCATTTTGATAAACAATAAGTGCCAATTTATGACAAAGTTTACATAAAAATTTAAAACATCTCAGACGTACATTAAGGTCAAATGAATTTGTATGCGTCTCTCAATGAATTTTCATCACTAAAAAGATTAAAGTTCGATGCTTAGGATTTCTACGGTAGAGTTATTTTTCTCAAATGTTTTTGTTACTTTATATGGGTATATATATGTATAAATATCAAAACACTTAATTGGTGTGTTAAACTTTGTTATGTGACATTAATATACGTAAGGTAATGTTTATACATATACAAGGTCTCTATCAATCCCTCACAACCCGATTATAACAGTTTGATGGAATTCTGCGTCTCATACGACGAAGCAGATTCTCATCAGTTCTCCCAAACCTTAGTATAGCGATTTTCATACAGTGGATTTTGGATATGGCTTCAATAGCAGGAACAAAATTTATAACTTTCTTAATGTGTCTTACAAAAATTCTGTTTGCATAAACACGTTCAATAAATGAATCGAATCCTATTACATCTCTCCGCAGTAACCCACTTGATCGAGTTTTTCATTTCTTAAAAAACATTTAAGGGTTTCTTCTTAAAGAGCCTAGAATTTGGAAACCGAGCCTGAGTAGCAGGGGTAGAAGTGGGAGAAGAGAAGCACACGACAATAGCAGTGAGATTATCAGCGAGTGAAGGCGTGAGGCTTGAGCAACGAGCTCTTTAGCACAACGTTGAGGGTCGTTATGCTTCCTTAGTTGACACCGAACAAGGACCACCACTTCTTGGTTTGACGTGACATCCCAAATCCCATCACACCCCAATGATCATAAACTCATTGTTATCGCTCAACACCATTCGTCTCACATCTGGTTCAGCAATCAGCAGCTTATTATCCTTCTTCATGTGCCAGTCTCCAAGCGCACGCGTCACACTAAGTTGACCATTCAGGTACCCGTCTTCATCAAAGCAACCACCAACCCCTCACATCTTTCCTTTTCTTGTAAACAAGTCGACCCCCTATGGTCTTGAGTCATCTGTGTTGCAGACCCGTTCCTACATAGAACCACACGAGAGTCACCTGCATTCGCTACTATCATATGTCTTCCCATGATCAAAACAGTTAAAGTCTCAGTAATCGCTGACACTACATTCATCGGCTAAGGCTCGGTCAGCTTGTAAAAATGCTTTGTTATGAGACTCTTCCACTTGTTTTAAGAACAAATCATATGCATCTGAAGCACCTGGTAGATGAGAATCCTCAAAGAACAACCTCATGGCATGTTCTTTAACATAAGATGCTGCCTCGGGCCCATTATGACCATCAAATAAAGCATAGAATGAACTCGCGAGATGACCCCACTTGTATGCATCACCCAGATGCTTCGACAGATCACCGATCATGATATGTTGGTCTTCGTTTATTCTGCGCGGTCCAATGTCCGTATGGCTTCCTGACCTGATGCTTGTTGGACTCAAACTCCTTGCACTAGACTCCACAACCGTATTACTCTTGATACTAACAGCAATCATCATCTTGTGATCTAGTATTATGAAAATCGAAGGTATGTAGGGTTTTTCTTGTATGCGTTGAGTGACAAAAGTTTGAAGAAATTGGGGATGAATTTGAAGCAATTATGTATATACTACGGGGTGTGTATAAGTCAAGCAACTCAAATAAACGCGGGATTTTGATTACGTGGCCCATAACAATTCAAAATATTATAAATCTTTTTGAAATTTTAAAAATACCGACAATATTATTGATTTTAAAACGTAACTACCTCCATGGCTCCATTATTAAACCCATAGAAAACAAAATTTTACAGTATTGAAAAACTTATGTAAGGTTCAGTTTCATATTCTTTACTAGTATTAAGCCCTGTGTTGCAGCGGTTGTCGTAAAACTGTGTCAAGTAGTACCAATGCTATATCAGTGTCAGCGACCACCAACACCGGAAAAGCTTTTTAAAACAAAATAAATAAAAACGAAAAAAATAACACCGAATGAAAAACAGACGTAAAATCTTTGAATTACGCACGCTCGTTGCAGAGAAATTAAACCGACACATAAATATAAAAAAATATAACTAAGTCAATCTAGGACTCGGCGTTGTGACAGACTTGTCAAACGAAGAAAAAAGATGTGTTGCGTCGGGCCAGTCAAATGAGAAAAATATACGAAAAAAATATTGAACCCCACATGAACATCGCGGTGCATTCACTCACAAAATTTAGAACAAAACGAAAAACTTGGGAAAGATGAAAAGTATAAGTGGACCAAAATTGAAAATAAAAAAGAGTTGGGGTTAGATTGCAAAAGATGAAAAACTTTGCTTAAAAGTAAAAAAAAAACAAAGGGTCTAATTGCAAAAGAAGAAAACTTTTGAGTTAGAAATAAAAATTATTTATTAATCTTAAATAAAGATAAGGATAAAGATAAGTAATATCTATATATATTTGTTATTAATATTAAAAAAATATATAAATAAAATTTGTGAGGTTGAAGAAGAGAATGCCATGTGGCATTATTTGTAGTCTCATAACCAATAAGTGATAATTCTAAACATCTAATCTAATACTAATAAAAGACTACAAATAACACGTGCAATCTATCCTTTAATTTAGTAATATTATATTATAACTATTATTATTCTTAATATCTTATATTATATTTCCAATTTATTAATACAATAACAACAGAGAAATACAAATATGTAATATAAATAAAATTTTGCATTATCTTTTGTTGTTTAATAAAAAAATAATATAAATCCTTTAAGCTTTTATTTTTAATTATATTTGTTCAATGAATTATTCAATGCGTAATTTTATCTATTGAAATTTTATCTAATGAATGAATTATTTGTTATTTATTTTGATAATCCTTTAAGTTTTTATTTATAATATTATTTATTCAATAAATTATATAATACATAATATTGTTTATTTGTTATTCAATGAATTATGTTTATGGCTGACTAGAATAACTACTAAAATCCTTCGAACGATACGGGGAAATTCAGTTTCAATTGATATGGTTTGGTTTGTATGGTACCAATATTGGTGTCGCAATCGAAAGAAAAAAACCAAAGAAAAAAGTTCGTTAAACATCTTATTGTAATTCTATAAAGAGTTTAAATTTACTATTCCTTACAAAAAAAATTAACATCAAAGTGAAAACCATTAATGAAATCTACGCCCAAACTAATGTTTAAACTTTAGTAATATAACATATTCCTTATGTGTAGCTTTTCATTTCAAATTATCTATAATTCAAGTTGTGTAAATAACAAATCTTAACTTATGTATTTATTGTCTCTATTACTTAGGTTTTGTGTCTTCGTTATTCACATACCATATAAGTTATTTTTTATTTTTTCATTTCGAGAATGAAATTTTCTTTTTGGGCGGTATAGTGTAACACTTGGGAAAAAAATACAAATATATACTTGAATAATATTTAAAATGATGTCATTATATTAATTGTGGTTTTATAGAATATGAAATATTAAACATACCATCTAATAAAGAAAATGTAATTAGCTCTCTAAAAAAATATATAATTCGATAAATAAAATATAAATAGTTTTCTAAATGAAAAAAAAAGAATATTCTATAAGATACTTCAAATTTAGTTTCCAAATTGATTTATTATCATACATACGGTTTTAAGCATAATATATTAGATATTATTAAACTGATATATTATTATTAGTCAATAATATTAACAATGTTATTCCGAAATTAATAGAAAAATAACACGTGACATTAATATATTACTAATCCGGTTTTTATTTTATTTTTTACTCAATCCATGTAACACACGGGATGAATAACCTAGTTAATAATATACTCTTGAGAGTTAATAAGGGAGACACACTGTTGCATAATCGTTTTATATATTTAAATTAAAATATCAAATATAAAAATATAGTATGTATGTGGTATATTTAATTATTTATAACTAGGTTATAATCTTGTGTATTATACGAGTTGATAAATTTAATGTTATATAACGTAAATACTATAAGGTTTAAATGCAAAGGATTATTAATATACAAATTGTAAAAAAGTATGAGGCACATCTTTGTATACTAGTTTCATTATATATTTATCTAAATTCTAATAAAAGACTCCAAATAATGACAAGTGACGTTTTCTTATTTAATTTAATAATAATATAATAATATATACAATTTTATCTTTTATTTCTATTATTAATATTTGTTGTTATGTATTTATTTATTTATAATATTAATAATATAAAATTTTTATCTTTTATCTCCATTATTATTAGTATTAATATTTATTGTTATGTATTTATTTATTTAAATTTATATAATTATTGATAAGCCGTATAAATATTTTAGTATTGTTTACTTTTTATTACTATTATTATTATTATTACTGTTATTATTATTATTATTTATTATTATTATTATTATTATCCTATATATTAATAAACAAGTTTTGAATAGTAAAATAGTGCATCTCCATTCAAAACTTGCCACGTGGAAAGTTTTTTTTTTTTCATTTATCCATTTTTATCAAAATACCGGTACGGTCCTGTTCGATCTCGGTACATGAAGGTAAAACCAGCACCAGCCTGGTACAGAAAACATCAAAAGTCGGTACCAAATTGATATTGAAAATTTTTAGTTCGGGAAATTCGGCACTCCTAACCAATACCATTTGCTCATCCCCGATCACGGGTACCGTACAAACACCAATGGTATCGTACAACTTTTTTTTTATTGATTTTCTTCAACTTTTAATGTTTTCCTTTTTTAGTTTCAGGAATAGGGATGAGCTCGGTGCCCAACCGATGGTCCGATACTAAATCGGTACTGGTACCGGAAATACCGGTTGCGGTACAGTATATGAAGGTAAAAACTGATAGCAAACCAGTAGCAGGAACGCCAAAAGTTGGCACCGAATTGACTTAAAATCTTGTGGTTCAGGAATTCGGTACCGGTACCCAATACAATTTGCTCATCCCTGACCATGGGTTTCATACGAACAACATCATTACCAAAAAACTTTTTTTGGTTGATTTTCTTTCGGTTATCTTATACTGTTTTTTTCAACATTTTCTTTTTATTCTTGTCAGCGATTTGTGCGTAACACGCTCGTAGTGATTTCAAAACACATGTAAACACAGACTAAATGACAAAATAAGTTCGCCGCAACGCGGCTAGAGTGATAACCTAGTATTATTAAAATTAAATGAGAATCTTTAAGGACATATGTTATATTATGATGTTTTCTCATATTTATTTTCTGGGTCTCTCTTCTACTTATTTTGACGACTTGAATGTAATTGGCTTGCAACACGGTATGGCTATACATGCTGGCACCTTACCCAAGTTCGAATCCTTGAATTCGGCTTATCTCTTATTTGTTTAATATTTCTTTTTTTTTAACTATTTCCTTGATTTTTCTGTTTATTAATAACATTTTATTTTCTCCGCTTATCTCTTATATTTCCACCTTTTATCCAACCCATGTAATACACAATTTTCTAACTTTATAATAAATAAAAAAAACAAAGTAAAATGGTATAATAAGTAAATCGTACATCAAAGTTCATTTTCTAAAAACACATCAGACGAATGTACGTGTTACGAGATTACATTATATTTATTCAACTCTTGTAATATACATATTTATTCAACCAGTGTAATACATGTGTATTTTTGGAGATTTAACTTTTATATTTACTATATAATACATTTATTCAACCCGTGTAAACACGGGGTTCTAAACTAGTATATTATAAAATTAGTAAGTTTTGTTTGCATATGTTTAGGCGATTTAAAAAAAGTTGAAATTTTACTTTTAACCCAAAAACAATGTTTTAAAGTTTGGTTTTTATACCGTATCGGATTTGGCTCGAAAACAGTTTAACCGGGTGTATCAGGCGGTTCAACCGGGTTTAACGGACAGTTTAACCGGTTCTATCGGATGGTTCTACCGGTTCAACCGGCCAATTTGAACCGGTTTTTAAAACATTGCCCAAATCTTTGAATTTCTTGCAATTTTAACTTCACAAAAATTGATTTTTTTTTTATTTTAAAGCCAAAACTTTTCTTCTTTTACACTTTAACCTCAACTTTTTTTTTTATATTTAACTTTGGTCCTCTATACTTTTTATCTTTCGTAGGTTTTTGTTTTACGTTTCGTACTAAATTTTACGACTTACCACGAAGCAACGTGTGTGTGTGGTTGAACGTTTTTATGTTTCGTTCATAATTTTGCGAGTAATACGACGCAACGTCCATGTTCAAGATTTTACGTCTATTGTTTTCAATTTAATAGGTTCGTCGCAACGCGTGAGTCATTGATTGACTTTGTTATTTTTTTATATGTTCTAGCCTTCGGTTTCTTACAATTTTAACATCACAAAAATGATTTTATTTACTTTTACCCCAAAACTTTGTCTTTTGTAATTTAACCTCACAACTTGTTTACTTTCTACTTTGGTCACCTGTACTTTTCATCCTTCCCAAATTTACGTTTTATGTTTCGTACTAAATTTTGTGAGTTAACACAGCGCAATATGCGTATGTGATTCAACGTTTTTACCTTTCGTTCATAATTTTGCGAGTTAACACGACGCAACGTCCATGTGTTGTTCAATGTTTTTACGTCTATTTTTTCTCATTGGACATGTTAGTCGAAACACATGTGTCCTAGATCGACTTAGTTATTTTTAAAATGTTCTACATTTCGGTCTATTTCTTTGCTTTAACACGCCACAACTTTAACGTTGGTGGTCGCTGACGATTGTGTGGGATTGGTGCTATTTGACACGCTTTTACGCTCCCGTCGCAACGCGGGGAAAATTAGACCGTAATGCAAAACATAGAAAATAATAACTAAATCGACTTAGTGCCCGCTCGTATATTGTAATTCAAACGCTAATACCTAATATGAGCCACGTCTATAAAAACAAAAACCCATATTCAAAGAAAACGTGATCTTGTTTGATTTTGTGCTTCAAATATACAAAACCCTTTTTTTTTTTTGGTAAAAATGAGTCTCTTTATAGAACCTAGTTTCTTTGTGAAAAAGGGTCTCTTTCTTCCTAGTAAATAAATATCAGGAAGTTAATTTATTTATTTACGACATATACAAAACATAAACGAGGGAATAGAGGCCAGACAGCTGGTCTGGCACTCTCCCATTTGACCAACGGTTTATTAATTTTTTTTACACTTTAAAAATACGGTTTTGCCCCAGTTTAAAATTACGTTTTATCCCCCCCTCAATATAAAATTACGCTTTTGTCCATAGCCTAAAATTACGATTTTGCACTCGACTCAAAATTATGATTTGGCCCTCAGCTCAAAATTACGTTTTCGCCACAGTTAAAAAAAATATGTTTTTGCCCCCACCTTAAAATTACGATTTTGTACTCCCTTCAAAAATATATTTTTCCTCGTTTAAAAAAATATGATTTCGCCCTCAGTTAAAAGTTACGCTTTTGCCCCTGTCCCAAATAAAATTACGCTTTTAGCTCCAACTAAAAATTACGATTATGCCCTCGGTTCAAAATAAAATTATGGTTTCGCCTCCGGCCTAAAATTACGATCGTGCCTTTAGTTCAAATTTATATTACTGTGTTGCCCCAAGATCAAAATTACGAATTTGCCCCTACGCAAATTTACAGTACTGCCATCACTTTAGCTTTTGGCAAATTACGATTTTACTCCAATAAAAAAATATAACTTTCCCTTAGTTAAAAATAACAGTATTGCCATTGTTTTAGTTTTTTTAGCAAAACTATAAAAGTGTTTGTTTTAATTGGTTGACTCGATTTACTTGTTTTCCATGTCAAGGAGCTGCCTAACACTCGCTCATTACTCGGCCATAGCCCCGCAACGCAGGCGGGGCATAAACTAGTTAAAAACAAATGGGCTCTGTTTTTATTGTGAAAAGTAATAACAAGTGACTTATTGAAACAACTATCATTACACAAAACTGATCGTTAGAATAACCCGTGTAGGGTAGCGCCCTATGACATATTGGCATGATGGCGCCCCTAACATCTTCTTTGTGTCTCTAAAGAGGGGAGCTATAGCCTGGTCTGTGAGTTGCTTGGCGAACGCCAAAGCATGAAATGTGGAGTTTGATGGTGATGACTGTTGGCAACAGTCATATTAAAAAAAAAGAAATTCATTTTTTATATATAAACACAAAACATTCAACCAGATCACAACTCACAAAATATTATAAACCCTTAAACACTTTAAGTTCGCTTGCTTTTTTGTAAAAATGTATTCCGACTCGTCATCCGACTCATCTTGTGAAAACGTCGGAATGTTCAACGACTTAATTATCCAAGCCACTAAAGAGGTCGTTCAAATTTTAAGAGACGAAGCTGAATCGTCAAGCCATGTACAAGACATGGACCCATTGACGAGTTCGGTTGGGTGCTGATCAACCTTTGGTAGATGATTATTTTGTTCAAAACCCTTTGTATGATGATACACACTTCCGGCGTTCCTTTCGTATGAGCCGCTGACTTTTGTTTGAGAATTCCGGGTAATTTAGAATGCAAGTATCCATTTTTCAAACAAAGAGAAGAGTACGACATGGCAACGAATGCATGGGACGAGTATGTACGAATGTCAGAAAGAGTATGATGGGATAGTCTTGACAATTTCTGTGAAGGTATTCTTTATTAGTATTATTATTACTATTATTGTTACTGTTATTGTTAGTATTGTTATTATTATTATTGTTAATTTCTTATGACTCCTCCATGATGTTGACATAAGGATATACCCCAAATTGACTTTTGGTTTCCATTGAATACGATAGTGTCAAAGTAAGAGTAATCAATCCACCTGATTTTGATGAAAGGAATCGTTAAGGTTTCATCATGTTTTGATGTTTGCTTCAACCCATACATGGATTTCAATTGCTTACACAGTAAGTGTTCTTGACCTTCAGTTTAGAACTTTCTGGTTGTTTTATGAACATGTAAGTCTTTGTTTAGGAAAAGTTGTTTTAATGTTTCTATAATGTAGCTCTAAGTTATTATAAGCTACTAGAACAGTAATGATCCTTAAAGAAATATTTTGTAAGACAAATAAAAGATTTTTTTAATATGTTATTCCCTCTTGAGTAATCATGCTTCTTAGCGTCTTAACGTTACCATTCGGATATAGGTAATACAACCAAACCCCAAACGTTATTCGATCACATAAAATCAGTTTTACTAGAAAACAACTTTAATCAATTTAGAAGATTGATTGACGCTAATGACTTAATTAGATAAGGTAGGATTAGCAAACTTTCCAATATCCATTTCAACTACAGTCAGGGAGGATACATAATCATCAAATTTAGGAGGCTTTTAAACCTAGATGAGCTCAGGAGTTGATTATCAGGTTTACTAGGAGTTTCGATTTTTATGGATTGGCTCTTGGTTGGGTTGCTATCACCTTCAGAATTCTTAGTGTGTAAGAGTTAGTGCAGTGTGTTGTACAAGAGGTGTAATCAGAGTAAACTTGGAGTAAAATTTAATAAGTCTCTTCCTCCACCTCTTGTACTTTTGACAAGTCATGATAAACACTTTTGCTGCTCCCACTGACCTTAGAAGTCTTTAGGAATTTAGCACGCTTATGGTCAGTATTAGAAGACCAATAAATTCTAACAAAGAAACAATTTAATGTCGTTACTCGTTATGGTTTCTCTTGTTTGAGGATTATTTTAGTTTTGGTAAGGAATCTGAGTGTGTCTTTTACAAGAGGTGCAAATTGAGGTAATATCAAGTGTTCACTCCCCTACCTTGTAACACCTCGTAAAAACCGTCCAATAAAATCCCGACACGTGTACCACTGATCCTCGCATGCCACGACTTGGCCAAGAGGGACCAAAACACCGTTATGTTATTATTATAACCTCTGAACGACGACTATAAAAGTTGAGGGGTCAAACATGTCAACATGCCATTTTTATGGCCTCTGAGTGACCTTTACAGACCGTAAGCCATTGTGCTTACAAACCGTAAGAGGAGAATAAACTTGAAGCAGGAAGGCGGTTACGGACCGCAAGGCTTTAGCCTTACGGTCCGTAATCAATTCAAAACTTTGGGTGCCAGGATGGCTACGGACCGTAAGCCATCACCCTTACGGTCCGTAAGGGACTGCTAGTGGCAGAATGTTTGGCAGCTTGCAATGCTGCCACCTTTCTTGTGACTTGCCACACTTTGGCAGCTCTTGACACCTCAATGACCACCTGGAGACCTTTCACAACTACCCTGGACACTTGTCTTGATCCCATGCTTCATCTTCAAGTCTAAATAGGGGCCTTGTGCACCCTTATTTCCTTGCTTATCTTCTTCTTTCTCCTCTACTACTCTAAGTGGAAGTTCCTGTGCTAAGGAGCATCCCAACTGAGTTATAGTCTTTCTCTGGATCACTTGTAAGTGTTCCATCTCTGCTCATTTCATTTTGTTAGGCTTTAAAGCCAAAAGTCAAGCATTATCGTAATAACTCTTTGACTCTCGGTTAAGACCATTATGGTCCAACCATTGTTCAGTACGAACATGGCTACGTGATCGTAATAAGGTAGGTGTTAATCTCTCAAGAGGGCACCTCCTGAGAATCGCGTTTACTTGGTCAATTGACGGGTCAAAGTTAGTAATTTAAAAGTCAAATGGGTTAGTTTTTAATATAAATTCATATCTGATAATGTAGGTGTTATAAAATATGTTTTATCACTTTAATAACTTGGTAATAACTATTAGAACATGTGTAAACATGTTCGGCTCTTCAATTCCAGGTTTAAGGTCGGTTCGCAACCGAAAGTCGCAAAGTTTGACTTCTGCTTTGACTTTTCTGACCCGAATTAGCAACTTTAGCTACTGACTTTAAGTTGCTTTATGACCATATGTTATTGTAGTATAATCCTCTGGAGTTATACTACTTGGTCATATAGTAATCTGAGTTTATTTTACAAGTTCCGTATTTATGCCTTATGTTGACTAAAATGTCCTTTTTGCTTAAAATGAGGTTTTAAATATAAAAGAGCATGCAAATGAAATATAAACTGATATATTTACTTGTTAAACTTATTTTGATGTCATAAGTATGGTCATAGGCTGAGTTTTGTTTAAATACCGTAAATTATGTTTCAAAATGCCTAAAATGCCCTTTCGGCACAAAGAATGGTTTTAAACATAATTCTTTAACCAAAACTCATTACCTACTGATATAATATCATAAATAAGATTATTTGGGATATCAAGTCAGATTATAAACTGAGTTTACATTCAAGTTCTTGTATTAAGTCGTTAAATGAGGATAATGCCCTTACGACACCTAAATGGTTTTTAATCATGGATTTATATATAACTTATACCTGCCGATATGTTATATTAAATAACATATCTTTATTATACAAACCTGATTATAACACTAATTTTCATTAAACATAGCTTAAATCGTCATTTAGCGACTTTTGCGCTGTAGAGGTATGGTATTGGACCCGACCTGAGCGGTTGGACATTCACGTTACTTATTGCTTTTATATTAATTATTATTGTTGCTTACTAACCCAACCGCGAGGCCCAACATGTTGTAGTTTACACTACATTGGGCTGGGGACTTGTAGAGATAACCCCTAACTGGGCCTGGCTCATTGAGGTTAGGGGAGGCCCATGTCCCCTATATAAAGAGGTGTTCACCTCATTATTAGGGTTGACAAGATGGAGCTGCCACACTTTTTTAGTTGGAAAAAGAGGATTCTTCCTCTACCGGCCATCTCTACGGTTCCACTTTTGTCTTCTCCATTGCAGATCTAGATTCAAGAGGAAGAGCAAGGTGTGATTCTTCATGATCTCAGAGAAAGCGGTTCAGATCCTTCAACTAGGTGATTCTGTGTTTCTTCATGCGTCTTTTTGCGCATAGTATGGTTTAAAACCATATTTAACCATCAAGACTTGTTACCTACTGATTATTAAACTTATTTTAAATATTTTTTATAGTAGGTACATGTTCTAAACTCAGAATCCCAAATAAGCTATCAAAACTATGTGTGAAATGACCAGAATGCCCTTATGATGCATAGTTTGGTCTTAAACTATAAACCACACATATATTTGATATCCTACTGATATAACATCATAAATTAAATACTTTCCAGATTGTTTATGACCACGACATCAGTTTATTTGCAAGCTCCTATTATAAGTCGTAAAATGACCAAAACGCCCTTATGAGGCTTAACTTGATTTTAAAACCTTAACCGGCATACATGTTGATATCCTACTGATATTATAACATGTTTAAAGTATAATGGCATATAGCACGTGCATATGACTCATCCGGTTACCTAGTATCGCTTATATGTGTACGGTTTAGCCAACGTGACTAGTTTACGTAATTTAACCGAAGCGGGTTTAACCTTATCATTTCTAACTCAAAATATAGAATGTTATATGTTTACCATTTTATACAATTCGTAGTGCTTGCCGGGTTTAAACTACATTCTATTCCGGTCACCGCTTAATCTAACGTATCGTATCGTATTCATTATTTAAGACTAGCCGGTCCGAGTCTATGACTTAATAGGACCCGTTAGCATTCTAATTGGTTATTAATACCATCATTTTCTAGTAGATTGCTACCATACTTATCTATTTGATTAACGGCTGAGCTATAAATATTTGAAGAATTAGCTCATGTAAATACTTTTAACCTATTTTCCCTATACGGGCTTGGGATACGGTATATTATTACCGCTTGGTCGGGTATGAGATCATGTTGTCGGATTGTGATTTAACTTAATCTCATAACCAGTTTTTATCTGTTTTGTCTGACAACTTAAACATTATGGGTTAACTTGACCGTGTCCTGGATATCCTCGGCTCATTTAAGTTACTAATGGTCATGACCTTTGCACGGGCTGTAGGCATACACCCGTCAGATGCTAATGCTAAAATTATTTTATATACTCCTTGTGAGTTATTAACTGGCGTGTCGGTGAACAGGTTATTCGGTTTTTGCACCAGACCCCATACGTATTGACAAACCCGTAAAACTGTAGACAAGATCATTTTGAATTGTCCCAAGTTGTTTATGAAAATGTGCCATGTGCACTTAAACCAATTTTGAAAGATTTTCAAAATGTGTCGGTTATTTGTATTTACCAGTGTAAACAGACGTATTTTCAAAAGACTAAGCTACAGGTAAAATACGTAATAGGCTGGGAGTTGCTCGGTAGCGACGAAGAAGATCTTGCAAGTCCTTAGTTGTTCCTAAAAGTCTGTTGATCACTTTTGTAAATTTTATGATCTATTTGTGGATCTTATTACAAGCCGTTGTATATGTAACTTAAACATTTGAACATTTCGGTTTGTAATATTATTTTAAATCCAAGACTTCCGCTGTGTTACTCTGTGTTGTTTGGTTATGATGTTATCAATCTTACGTCACAATACTCCCCACCGGGCCCACCAGGATCTACGTGGAAATCGGGGTGTGACATACCTCTTGCAACTCTTGCAAGTTATGATTTAATACATTTATTCTCTTACTAGCCTTTTAGATCTCTAGGAATGCTACAATATAAGTTTCAATGATGTACGTGACACGGGAACCTGTCATATATGTTACACTTGATTTCCTTGATGTCCAAGAATTATAAGAAACTTAGGGGACAAATTTTAGAAGGAATCATAGTATATATGAATTGAGTTCTCTAGTACCTTGATCCATATGAGATATATTAGATACATGTAAATATTATCTGAAATTATAAATGAATTACGTCTGAATATTCCACTAGGGATAAATGCCAGTGATATAAAATTTCTGATGGAACTTGAGTTATTCTTGTAGCCATTTAAATATTAGGACATTTAACACATGCTTGTAAGTCACTAAAATGAGATTTGATTAAATTCATCCTTCATTAACCCGACCATGATTTCTCATGAATTTCGGTCTCAACGGATGAAATTCGTATGTGTCATTTATCCTTTGTTAAATTTCCATGTGCATGTTAACAAAGGTAGTGAAAAGTGTAGTTTCTTCTAGTTCTATCTTGTAAGGCTTCAATCCTAACAATGATAACATATAGTATGAGAGTTTAAGGTAAAAGTGACTTTGTTTTGGCGATGCAAACCTCACAATTGTAATAATCTAGCTTTAGTATTGATATTGAATTTTGAGTAATATCAAAAATATGATGGGTATCAAGAGGCTCAATTATAAATCTATTTATTATGGTTCTTATAGCCTTAACATTGAATTTTTCCATTAACTCTCATGTTGAGTATTTGTTGATTTCTAGTAAGGAAATTTATAGAGCTAGACCCAACAATTCATGTGTTAATTGGAATATCATCATTATCATACTTAAACATCATTAATTGTAAGTCCAAGAACTCCAATCGGATATCACTAACACAATCAAAAGTGCGGAAAACTAATGAAGGTGACAAGAACAAAAACAATCGAATTGAGTAGTTGCACACGAGTATGAAACTCGTCTGGTACAACTATCATACAAACTAAAAAGTCTAAGAAGAACAACCACTCGAACACAACATCCTAATGACCTAGGCTCACCCTATTTATAGTTACATGGGTGACCTAAATACAAACTGGGCCAAGCCCACATGCACACTATTAACTAAACAAGCCCAAAACATTTAATTAGCCCACATGGCTTATCCCAAGCCCACTAGAAAACTAAGTCCAATAACCTATAAATGTGTTTGATAAAGATAAGCGTAAACCTACTCAATTATATGGCCTACCAATATCCCTCTAGATTTATGTTGTCTTTATCAAACCAATGTCTTTATCATGTCTCTGTGGGAAGATATTTCATCTCTTCATCTTCAAACTTGAGACTTTTGTTCTTCTTAAACATTATCAGATTTGCTTGAAAATCCTGTTGAAAATAATGCGAGAGGAGGATTCTTGTCCTCTCTTTTCTTGTTCAATCTTTCTCTTTCAAGTAGGTGCACATGTACTTCTTCACATGTACTTTGACTGTCAAACGTCAATTCGTATCCGGTTCTTCTGACTCTTGTACACTTTGTTATGATGCTTCATACTCTTTCAACAGCTAACAACATCGCATTCTTCATCAACTCATGTTTCTTGAGTTACATCAAGTTTTTCACATGCTCATAAATTCATAAGTAGACATTTCTATGCAACAGAGGAAAGTACCATATGAACACTTGGTACATCCAAATACTTGTACTCGGATTTCACAATTCAAATTTCTTTTAAATTTTGATGATTACACAAATCTTCAAGAAGGGTTAATTTTTAATTTAAAACAAATAAAATAAAACACTCTATTTTTTATTTTATAAAACAAGACACTATTTTTGGATTTTTTGAATTTTCTATTTCTATTAAACAAACACAAAAATTAACTCAACATTTACAATTTACAATTACAATGCAATGGGATCAACCTCGTTTCAGGTAGACCAAGCAACATTTTTCAGTGCGAACTTACTCAGACTGATCTAAGTTATTGCCAACTGTTTGTCCCCTTAAACTTTAATGGCCAACTTTCAAATTTCAATTTCGTGATACACTTAAAGTAATATTATACTATAATACATGTGTGTCTCATTCCATGACATACCCACGCGATCAAGGTAAGCACAACAATTAATCGTAGCAGGTGAGTATAGTAAGTTCATCATTTTGTTTTTACAACGTTGGACTATTGGTGAACATGTCAGTAGTTTTGTACAACAGTGTGACCAATATTTGTGTCCAACGAGGGTTAGGAAAATACCTTTTAGGTACGGATTTAGCTTTTTAGCTCAATGGAATTCCCTTAATTTGAGTTTATCTTCCTTTAAGGTTTTTGGCCTCTTTGGCTCTTTTAATATATCCTGCCTGTGCCTAGGTCTGCATATAATCTGGATGCAACAGAAGGACAGCCATGATATCCCGGATGACTCAACAGTATAAAGACCCAAAACCTCAGATGTTGGCTATTTATCAATGCAAGATTTAAGATTACAAAATCATACGCCGATGGTATGTTACCCACATGATACATAGTTTGTTATGTTTGTATCACTTAGTATCCTTTTATCGTTTTGAGCGTCAAACCTATCGACATATCACATTAGATCCTAGTCTTTTCAGCTATAGCACCTTACATGTGTTGGTCAAAACCCTATAACACGAACATTTATTTCATTTCCCAAATATGCATTGTTTTAGGATTATTCTTTTTTTCTCATGTATCCCCTTAAAACAATGCCTAATATGCAACAAACTCTTTTAGTCTTTTTCTATTTTCTCCATATATACAGATATCTCTCTCTATCCTCCTAAATTTATGCATAAATCTTATGATCAAATACCTTATAAAGAAAATGTATGTACAAAAAGAAAAATGAAAGAAAATGAAAATATTTTTGTTGTTTTTGCTTAACCGTTCCATCATCAGATTTAATACTAATCAATATCAAGATTAGAGTACAAAATTTAAATTTTACCTTTCCGCTGATCTTATTTTACCATTAATCTCTTCCAAAGGAAACATATCAACTGTAAAGAATTAGAACTTTTTGCAATAGTCAGATGTTACCGGTTAAGTCTGTGGAACAAACGCTATCAACATTCCATGGATAGTCAATAGCTCCTCCTTGGTTGTCTCTGAAAAATAAGGAGATTTGTAAGACATAGGTACCCAGGCCATCGTGGTCCTGGGATTTCCTGAAGTATCAAATTAAGATTACATGCCCCCTTTTGTTTCAAGGATCGGTGATGTTACTGCATTACGTTTTGCTTTCCAAATCTGTTTAGGCTTTTCTAATTTCTTAGATGCATTTGGCAAAACAATTTGCTTTTCAACCTTATTATTTTTCAATACTTGTTTAGGTTTCAAAGCTTGTTTTCTTTTAGCTTTCATAGCATTCCAATCCCCATCAGATGGTTTAACCTTGGGATGCTGTAACACCTCGTAAAAATCTGTCCTATAAAATTCCGACACGTGTCCCGCTGATTCTCGTATGCCACGTGTTAAAAGAGAGGGACTAAAAGCATCGTTATGTTATTTTATAACCTCTGAATGACAATTTACTAATTAAGGGACTAAAAGTGTCAACATGCTCAAACTAAGCCTCTGAGTGACCTTTTAACGAACCCAGAGCGTCATGATGTTCGGTCATACTCCCGGATGTGCCTAATATTGGCCATTAGAGGTTTTCATACCTTATACTAACATTATATATTAAATAAGAAAATAAAGTGCTTAAAAATGTCATTTTTGAAAGTTTAATTAAGTATAAAGAAGACAGGGACCAAAGGTGACAAACTGCCAAACTTGTTGCTGGGCCTAACTGTCTCGCGGGCCGCGACCCGGCTGGGCTGGTCCTCTCGCGGGCCGCCAGGCTGCCCAATCTGCATAATATTTTTTTTATATATTTTTTTCTTTTTCATGCTTGTTCACCAAGCATAGCCTCACAACTTGACACCTATCTCATTTTGCCACCATTTCACCTGGTTTTAACACCTCCTAGACACTTGTTATGATCTCATGAAGTCCCTAAACACACTTGGCAATATCTTAAACATTTCCTAACACTATAAATAGAGGTGTTCATCACCATAATTCCTTGCACCATTTCCATTCTTTCTTCCTATCTCTCAATCTTGGAAGTTCCTAAGCAATTGGGAACATCCTCTGAGTTCTCTTCAGCCACTAGGACCACTTGTAAGTGTTCAATCCGTGGCTAGTACAATTTTATAGGATTTAAGCCAAAAGTCAAGCGTTATCGTAATAACGCTTTGACTTTCGGTTTGGACCATTTTGGTCCAGCCATTGTTCGAGTCGAACATGGCTACGTGATCGTAGGTAGGTAGGTGTTAATCCCTCAAAAGGGCACCTCCTAAGAATCACGTTTGCTTGGTCAATTGACGAGTCAACATATTAATGTTTTAAAAAGTCAACGGGTCAGTTTTTGAAATAATTACGATATGAGTTTAGAAGTGTTCTAAAATATATTTTATCACTTAAACAACTTAGTAATAATTATTAGAACATGTGTAAACATGTTCGGCTCGTCAATTCCAGTTTTAGGGTCGGTTCACAACCGAAAGTCGCGAAGATTGACTTCTGCGTCGACTTTCGATTATGAACCGAGTTAGACTAGTATGCTACTGATTTAAGGTCCTGTTATGATCATATTATGATGTAGCATAACCCTCTAAGGTTAAATTACATGATCATAATGGTAATCCGAGTTTTATGCAAGTTTCCGCATATATGCCATACTTTGACTTTTTTGCCGTTTTATTTAAAAATGAAGTTTTAAATACCAATGAACTTGCAAATGATTTAGGTACTGATATGTTAACATGTTTAACATATTTTGATGTTACAAATCTGACCATAAACCGAGCTTTCATATAATATCGTAACATAAGCTTTAAAGTGACCGAAAAGCCCTTTTTGCGCATAGAATGATTTTAAATATAATCTATCATACCAAACTCATTACCTACTGATATAATATCATTATTGGAATATATTGGGATATCATTTCAGTTTATAAACTGAGTTTACGCACAAGATCTTGTATTACGCTCTTAAATGACGATAACTCCGTTACGGCATCTAAAATGGTTTTTAATCATGATTTTCATACAAAACCTTTTATATACTAATGTGTTATACTAAATAACATATTTTAACACCTGTTCATAACATATGTATTTACAAAACATCGCAAATATCGTCATTTAACGACTTTAACGCTTTTCCGGCACGTAGCATGGTTTTAAACCATATTTACCAACCAAGACTTGTTACCCACTGATTTTATAACTCATTTAAAATATTTTTACAGCAGGTACATGTTATAAACTCAGAATCCCAAATACGCTTTCGAAACTATGTGTGAAATTACCAAAATGCCCCTTCAGAGCATAGTTTGGTCTTAAACTATAAAACACCCATATATTTGATATCCTACTGATATTATATCATAAATAAAGTATTTTCACAGAATGTTTATGGTCGAAACATCAGATTATACGCAGGTTCCTTTTATACGTCGTTAAATGACCAAAACGCCCTTATAAGGCATTGTTTGATTTTAAAACCTTAACGGGCACACAAGTTGATATCCTACTAATATTATAACTTGTTTAAAGTATATTGGGATATGGAACTTGTTCATGACTCATTCGGTTACCCGCTTTCGCTTATATGCGTAAGATTAAGCTTATGTAACTAGTTTACGTAATTTAACCGAAACGGGTTTAACCTTATCATTTTTATCTCAAATTCCAGAATGTTAATAGTTTACCCATATTATACAAGTCCTCGTACTTGTCGAGTTTTAAACTGTATTCTATTCCGGTCATCGCTTAATCAAGCGTATTGTACCATTTTTGATACTTTAAGCTAGCCGATCTAAGTCTATGACTTAAATAAGATCCGTTAGCATTCTAATTGGTTATTTATACCATCATTCCAGACTAGAGCCTTCCGGTAAATTGTACCTACGCTTACTTAATTGGATACGGCTGTGCTTATTATATTTCTTATTTAAAAGGATTGCTAAGCTCAGGTAAATAGTCTTAACCTATTTTCCCTATACGGGCTTGGGATACGGTAAATTATTACCGCATGGTCAGGTATGGGATTCGAAGACCCATGTGTCGGGAAATTCAAATAACCCGTTTTAATTCGTATTGCTTGACTTAAACATTTGGGGTTAATTCAACCGTGTCCTGGATATCCTTGACTCATTTAATTGTAAGTGGCCACGACCTAATCGCGGGTGTAGGCATACACCTTTCAGATGCGAAATGGTTTAAATAAATAATTTTATAACCCAATACGGGTTTAACCAATGTGGGTGTTCCCAATAAGGGAATAAGTTATAATTTTATAACCCAATATGGGTTTTCCCAATAAGGGAATAAGTGGTGTGTCGGTTAATCATGAACTGACATAGATTTCGGTCCCGATATGTATTGTCAAGTTATGTAAAACTGATAATATGATATATAGTTTATCCCAAGTATAAAAAGATTCTTCATGCCTTGTGCACCTAAATCAATTTTCAAAAGGTTTTCAAAATGTGTCGGTTGATTGTATTTAGCAGTGTAAACTGACGTATTTTCAAAATAATTAAGTACTTGTACAAATACGTAAATAGGCTGGAAGCTGCTCAGTAGCAACATAAGAGGATATTGCAAGTCCTTAGATGTGCCCAAAGTATGTTGAACATCTTTTGTGTATATTTTCGATCCGCCTGTGGATCTTTATTACGAGCCATTGTATTTGATCTTTGAACCTTTCGGCTTGTAATAATATTTTCAAATTCTAGTCTTCCGCTGTGCTATTCTGTGTTACTTGTAATGTATGGTAATAATGATATCAACATATGTCACGATACTCCCCATCCGGGCCCACCAGGTTATACGTGGAAATCGGGGTGTGACAGGTTGGTATCAGAGCCAACGTTTGAGTGAATTAAACACTAGCCTTTTGTGTTTAATCTCAAATGACACAGTAGCACATTCCTTAGACCTTCCGAGTCTAGACTTGACATAGGAATGCTCTCATCCCTGTTAAATAAATCTTGTTTCGATTTTATGTAATTCAGAAACAAGTCGCCAAGCAAAGAAGCCATTGATGAAAATTCTTCTCATCCGAAGCCACGGAAAAGTATGCTTCGTACCGCAGCTAAGTTAAGCATGCGACCGATTTGGAGGAAGGACTTTATATAAACTTATTCTTAAACCCAAACCTATTGAAACCTTAAACTAGACTTCAGAGTCCATACCGGAGGTCCTTGAGGCTCAAATTTTGAAGTCTGTATCTATGGAGTCCATACCAGAGGTCCATTAGTCTCCAACTTCAAAGATAACACCAGTGGATACTTATGATCCAAATTTCTTACATCCGAGTTTTTGGAATTCCAAACTTGGATTATGCTTACCAAACTCCAGTCCATGATCCATTATTTCTTTAACCATTGAATCCTTGGATTCTACTTCTACAACAAATCCTGATTCGGAGTTATTACACTTTCTATTAAAAACCTTTGTGTCAAATGCCACACGTGGCAAGCCAAGAAGAGGAACAACAAGGAATGAATTAAAGGGAATTATGGAAAATCCTTCTTTCAATTGTATTCTATTTTCTTTTGCGTCCTTATGTGGACATGTCTCTTCTGTTTAAGTCCCTTCGTGGACATTTGTTCATTATAGTCCTTATATGGGCTTATCCTTCGATTTAAAGTCCTTGTGTGGACATTTGTTTCAAATAAGTTCCTTTGTGGATATATTATTTCATTATAGTCCCTTGTGGGCATGTTATTTCTTATAGTCCCTATATATGGACTTATATATTCATTTTAGTGTCCTTGTGTGGACATTTGTTTCAAATAAGTTCCTTTGTGGATATATTATTTCATTATAGTCCCTTGTGGGCATGTTATTTCTTATAGTCCCTATATATGGACTTATATATTCATTTTAGTCCCTGTGGACTTGTGTTGCTTTTAAGTCCCTGTGTGGACAAGTTAATATTAAAAGTCATGTTTTAGGCGCTATTGTAAATTCCTAATGAATTATGGAAAATTTTGATTTTATTATCATTATTATATATGTATTCATTACATCCTTGTTGAAGCAATCGTCTCGATTTTAATCGAGCTTTATTGATCTGCTATAAATTTCCAAAAGATCTTCTTGATGGTTTACCCCAGCCAAGTGACAAGTTCACATTAATTGGCAAATATAAAACGGTAGTTAAGAAGTAAAGCCTTTTACCATGATAGTTAAGGAAGATCATCCCTTCTATCTAGAGGTGGTGAACTATGTTCAAGCCTCCAAGCCTTTATGGTTAATATGATCATGGCTACATTTATAAACCATTTTAAGACAATTTTTTCTTTATTAACATTCAAGTAATGCTAATACTCCTGACAGTGTGACTTGAGGAACCACACTAGTCATCTGGGTGAAGGACTATATCCAAGCCTAATAAAGCCTTATGATCGAATTAGATCCTAGCTAGCATCATCAGTGCGATGATCATAGCATCCATTAGTGATGTAGTGCCTACGAGCCATGATTTAAACATCCATTGGTGATGTAGTACCTACGGGCCATAATTTAAACATCCATTAGTGATGTAGTGCCTACGGACCATAAATAAACATCCATTAGTGATGTAGTGCTTACGAGCCATGATTTAACATCCATTAGTGGTGTTTTGCCTACGGGCTATATTGTCAATTAAAGATAACGACGGTGGTGACCTTTATGGTTCCCTGTCCAAAGTGGTGGGCTATACCTAAGTTTTATAATTAATATGATTAATACGATCGTGACTACTATCATCAATGTGATGATTATTATTTTAACATCTTTTTGAAATGTCAATTGTTTTGCCTACGGGCCATATAATATGTCAATTATGACAACGACAGTTGCGGTCTACGACTCCCTGTCCAAAGGTGATGACCTATGTTCAAGCCTTAAAGCCTCTTGATCGATAAGATCGCGGCTTATATATTTTAAAGTGTCCTTTGTGACAAGGCCTTCTGTGCCATATCTATATGTCCTTTGTGACAGGGCCTTCTGTGCCATATCCATATGTCCTTGTGACAAGGCTTTTCGTGCCAAACTTATATGTCCATTAGTGACAAGATCGTTTGTGCCATAACCATATGCCTTTCATGATGAGGCCATTTGTGCCATATTTTGTGTCCCTTGTGACAAGCTTACGGGCTACTTAAAATGTCATTATGACAAAGACAGATGTGACTCTATGATCCACTGTCCCATAAAATTCATGGACCTTGTCCAAATTATATTTTGCCTATAATAGTCGATTGTGACTTGGGTCAGTATATATTAATAACACCCTTAGTAGTGATAAACCCGAATAATTGTGACAATGAGCACAAGGGCGAAGGTTTATATATCCAAGTTTATAAGCCTAAATGGTTGGATAATACCATGGCTAACATATGAAGTATATATATTTCGATAGTATCGAAACATTAAAATGGCTCATTCCGATGGTGCAAGTAGCCGCCACAATGATAGTGATCACAATAATGCAAACATAGTCATCAATGAAGACGACTTCCAGGCTCGCATAGATGCAGCCGTAGGAAAGGCTATCGAAAAAGCCTTTGAAAAGTTTAAAGAGTCGAGTGCTACTCGCTCTAAAACTGTATCTAAACAACTCTCGAAACCACCTTCCTCTGATAAGAAAGAGAGTTCTGTACACTCCTCTAATGTGAAGAACGAAGTTAAGAAGCAGGAAATTCTTGATAAGGACCATTCTTCCAAGGATGGTTGTTCGTATAAGTACTTCATATCGTGCAAGCCACGAGACTTTGATGGAGAAAAATGGGCTGTTGAAACCCTAAGGTGGTTAGATGAGACGGAAACAGTGGTTGATATCAGCGGCTGTGCTGATAAGGATGTTGTTAAGTTCGCATCCTAGTCCTTCAAGGGCAATGCCCTAATCTGGTGGAAGGCTTTGATGCAGTCATCGGGGAAGGTGCACTTGTATAATTTGGGATGGTCCAAGTTTGTGGATCTAGTTAAAGACACCTACTGCCCACCTCACGAGGTGGAAAAGATAGAAATGGATTTCCTAGCTCTGTCGATGAAAAACCTTGATTGTAGGAAGTTTGTTACCGACTACGACTCATATTCTAGACTGGTGCCATATCTAGTTACCCCGGAACCCAAACGCATTGCGCGTTTTATTAATGGGTTTGCTCCGGAAATAAGGAGCTAGGTTAAGGCTGTTCAGCCTAACACTTACAAATCAGCTGTTGAGCTATCTCTTTCCCTCACTCAAGATTATGTGAGGCGAATGTCAGTCGAGGCTGACAAGGATGGGAAAAGGAAACGGGAGGAGGAAAACTCCCAGAAATCTAAGAAAAAGGGCAAGCCTAGATCCAATAAAAACTAGCAAGAATCTGATAAAAAGCCTATGTGCGAGACCTGCAATAGAAGGCACTGGGGACAATGTCAAAATGACCAAAAGCCTAAGCAATGTGGAATTTGCAAAAGAACTGGTCATTAGTCCCATGAATGTAGGGACATTAAGAATGCAGTCTGCTTTAGTTGTGGCAAGAAAGGCCACATTAGTACCAATTGCCCTAAAGCTGCCAAAGAAGGGGCAGCTAAGCCGGGAAAAGCTAATAAAGGAAATGCCTGAAATTACCTGAGGAATGCCGTAAGCAGCATATATCATAGTCTCATCAGGTACATTCCTTATCATTACTCAAGGATATGTTTGCTAAGAGTCCTGTTTTAATTCAAGCACTAATAAGTCTTTCATAAACCATAAGTCCAGAAAACTTTTATATATATTCATGAGAACTCCTGATATTAAGTATAAGATAGAACCATAGAAATCACTTCTTCCTATTCTTGATGGATGTTCTTATCCATAAAAATCAGTCATGCTCTTCCTTCGGTTGAAGTACGACAAATTCTTATTATTATTACTATTTATATAACTTATTTTATTTATTTATCTCATTGCTTTCTATCGACTACAAATGCTAAACTAGTTCGATTAAAGCATGATAATTGGCAGTATCTTAGTGTGTCCCATAGATTACTTTCATGCCTGATCAACATGAAGGTTTAATGCATGGAACCACTAGGATCTCCCAACAGTCATATTGTACTAAAATCAGCAAACGGTATTCAAGGAGATATTCTATATCGAAATTGCTTAAATAGAAGTCTCTACACAAAGCATCCTAGTAATCAAAAGTCGAGTGTGTCATTTTATGGCACAAGTGGCGTTAGATGAACCAAAAGTTGAGGATTTAGACTACCTCTATAATCTCCATTTACCCTGATAAGTTTCTGGAAGAAAGGCTTGTACAACCTAGCTTGTCATGTAGGAGTTCCGATATTGTTTGTTAAGGAAGACAGTTCGATGAGGTTATGCGTTGATTTCCACAAGCTTAACAAAGTAATGATCAGGAATCTTATCTGTAGCCCAGGATCGACAATTTGTTCGATCAATTACAAGGGTTAGCTATTTCTTTAAGATCGTTTGGGTAGTAGTGGCAATGACCATCTTACCCTAGTTAAGTTTACCTGAAATATTCTATATAAGCATAAAGGCTGCTCCTTTGGAGGCCTTATATGGGAGAAAGTATCAAACACTGTTTGTGGAACGGAAGTTGGAGAGACCCAACTAATAGGACATGAGATTGTCATAAAGGCGACGGATAGAATCAGACAAATCCGTGATCGCCTCAAAGTTGCCCATGATAGGCAGAAGAGTTACACCAACTAGAGGCGCAAATCTCTTAAGTTCCCAATATGGAATAAGGATTTTATTGAAGATATCAGTATGGAAAGGTGTGGTATGCCTCAGTTAGGAGAGCAAGTTAAGTCCTAGATATGAGGGACCATTCAAGATAATCGAATATGTCGAATCTCTAGCTTCAAGCTAGTTTACTTGAGAAACTCGGTGGAATTCACAAGGTGTTCCACGAATGCAATTTAAAGGAAAGGCTAGACAATGAGTTGCTAGCTATGTCACATAAAGTGTGCAAATTAATGAAAACCTAAGGTTTTGTTGGAGAACCAGTATCGATCGAAGATCGACAGGTTAAGAAGCTCCTAAGGAAGCATGTGCCTATTATAAAGGCCAAGTGGGACACTTGTAAAGATCCTTGGTATACATAGGAGGTTCAGTCCGCTATGCGACAAAAGTACCCCTATCTTTTCGAATGAATCTCGAGGTCGAGATTTCTTTAAGGGGGTGAGGATGTAACACCTCGTAAAAACCCGTCCTATAAAATTCCGACACGTGTCCTGCTGATTCTCGTATGCCACGTGTTAAAAGACAGGGACTAAAAGCGTTGTTATGTTATTTTATAACCTTTGGACTACTAATTAAGGGACTAAAAGTGTCAACATGCTCAAACTAAGCCTCTGAGTGACCTTTTAACGAACCCGGATGTGCCTAAGATTGGCCATTAGAGGTTTTTATACCTTATACTAACATTATATATTAAATAATAAAATAAAGTGCTTAAAATGTCATTTTTAAAAGTTTAATTAGGTATAAAGAAGACAGGGACCAAAGGTGACAAACTGCCAAACTTGATGCTGGGCCTAACTGTCTCGCGGGCCGCGACCCGGCTGGGCTGGTCCTCTCGCGGGCCGCCAGCCAGCCCAATCTGCAGAATATTTTTTTATATTTTTTTTCTTTTTCATGCTTGTTCACCAAGCATAGCCTCACAACTTGACACCTATCTCATTTTGCCACCATTTCACCTGGTTTTGACACCTCCTAGACACTTGTTATGATCTCATGAAGTCCCTAAACACTTGGCAAGATCTTAGACATTTCCAAACACTATAAATAGAGGTGTTCATCACCATAGTTCCTTGCACCATTTCTATTCTTTCTTCCTATCTCTCAATCTTGAAAGTTCCTAAGCAATTAAGAACATCCTCTGAGTTCTCTTTAGCCCCTAGGACCACTTGTAAGTGTTCAATTCGTGGCTAGTACAGTTTTATAGGCTTTTATGTAATATCCGTCGAAAAACTGGTTTCAAAACCCGCTTCGTTTATTAATCGAATAGTCAGTTATAAATTTCGTTGCGTAAATATTGTCCATTTTAATTTTAAACAATATATAATTAATAAATACATTAGAATTTAAAAACTATAATTAATAAACAATAAAAACAAGTGAAGAAAAAATAAAAGGAAGCTGCCGGGTTTCGAGCCCGGGTCAGCCGATTCAACAAACAAACACTACACCCCCTCCGCCACTTGACTCGTTTGTGTAATCAATGAAACAAATAATACTTAAGTTAAAACTCGAATTCAAAAACCGGACTTCAACGTGGCAGAACTCGCAATCACAGGAAAATCCGGCAATCCGCGAGTTTAGCCATTTTCCTGTTGACTATAACGTTATAAACCGACGCCGACATCGGTTATAACCGACGCCTAACAGTCAATTGGAGTCGTAACCGCCGGAAAAACCTTGACCACGAATCAAGACCAAATTCGGACTTAATACATTCTGTTTCTTCCTTATAAATACCCTTCCAAACCTCTGGTAATCTTTTCGCTCAAAATCGCACAAACTCTCGAAGCTTAAGCACTCGCCGGAGATATTTTTCAGTCGCCGGACTTTCACCGAAAACCGAGACTTACTTCAAATCGGTAAATTTCTCGACTCTTTCGTTTTCAATCCATTATTAGACAAGTAATAACATAAATCGTTCAACCAGAATCCGACTCAGACAACGTTGCCGGGAATTCCTACACTCGCCGGAAAATCTCTGAAAATTCCGAAGTTTCGCTATGAATCGGTACAATCATCTAAACCCCCTGATATCCTTTGTTTAGTACCTTAATTGCACAACTCATTGATCAAAACCGTTGATTGATTCACTCAGACGGAGATCACCAATCAGAGCCGACGCCCCCTTGCCGGAAATCTGAATTAAACGCGCTGTTTTGGTACATTTTGTTCTTTAATCTCGTTAACTATTACATTTCAACTAATTATAAGTTTTGATAATCGAGTTAAACAAAACAGTCGGAACTCTCTTGTCACACCCCAACCCGCAGCGGAAACAAGAGTCGGGGCATAATTGGGTTATCACCAAAGCTCATGATGTTTACTAATATGTTTCATAATTATTAAATCCAAATTACATTTCAAAGCTCCAAGTCAAATTCATACAATACAAGGAAAGGAAAGATTAACTAAACAAATCCATAATCTAAACTGGTTTATTCTTCTAGGCCGCCCTATATATTTCTTGCTTCAACTTGATCACCTGTATCATGTGTAAAAATGGGAAATTTTGGGTCAACAAAAGTTGGCGAGTGAACCTTGTTTAAAACATTTGTTATCGGTTAATTATTGTAATTTACTTTAGGAAAAAATTGTGCAATAATCATATATGAACAAATGTATGTAAACATAACAATCACAAACCACCTTGCTTAAGCATGAAATAAAAATAACAATGTATGTGTTGGCAACGTCCCGTTCACGCTCATAGGTAATGGGGAAGGGACGGCCTATGCTAATGTATGTGAGATCAAGGCTCAATCAAACGGAGCCGATCTTATGTTGGCAACGCCTGGTTCACGCTCATAGGTAATGGGGAACAGCTCACGCTCATAGGTAATGGGGAGCGGCGGCCTATGAAATGTATGTACTGAAATGATAAAATTAATCTAAACTTCAACCACACAGTCAATGGATACACCTTGGATACACATTGATCATAAACATGATGGATGCACAATGATTAATTAAAATAAATAAATACGACACATGATACACCCCAAAATGTGATTAAAACGGGGAATTTGTAGAGATTCACTCTCATTGGATGCGTTTGTTTGAAGATGATGGATGCGCACGAGTTCAGGGGATTGATCGACGAGAGATAACTAACCAAATAAGAAATGAAAAGGCACGGTAAGTATGTGGATTTTATTAACTATTTTAATAAGATTTTTGGGTATAAATTTGTGAGTTTAAGACTACTTTCTAATCTTGAAAACGTTATTTTTAAGTATTTTTAATTGATTTTTAATTTAAATAATTGATTTAATAAATAAAATAAATAATAAAAAAAAGTTGACTTTGACCGTTGACCGAGACCGTTGACCGTTGACCGTTACTGTTGACCGGTTTAATTGTGCGAAATTGTGCGCTGAGTGAGGCTCGAACCCGAGACCTCCCGTACGCGTGCACGCAGCTCTACCAACTGAGCTACGTGTCTAACCCGAAATAATTCTGTTTTTAATTATACTTATATACTATTTACTTTAAACCGAAAATTATTTATTTTTAAAAAGCTTTTAAACTTAACGGACCGGTGCTGACCACAGGTCTCGAATCCGGGACCTGTGGGTTAGCGTACACGCAGTCCACCGCTGGACTGTGTGTGTCACTTGGTTATTAACTCGGTTTTTATTATACTTAACATATACTGTGCGTCAACCCGGTTCAGTTAAAAAGGCGGAATTTTATTTCAAGTGGGTAAAGCGGGGACAGGATTCGAACTCGCGTCTCGTGTATGTTTGTTGCACACAGTCCACCGCTGGACTGTGTGTCTAACCCGTTTATTAAACCGATTTTAATTATTCTTATATTATACCATACTTCATCTTCTTCGTTCAAAACATAAACATCGATCAAAAGACTGTTATTTGCTAAATTAGCTCAATGAAGGTTATGAGTCATCGAAAAGAAAGTGAATGGAAAGAGATTGGAGGGTTGATTGTACCAATTGTTCGCTTTTCTTCAGACGTCCGGCAAGGTCGTCGGCTCCGTCTTGGTGAGCTGCGGCTGATAGAATCTACCAATGATTTGGAGGGATTAGATGCGAAGTGGGACTACTGGGTAATACTATCAGTGAAACAGAAGAATCATACCGATAATCAGCAGTTCCCCTGAAAATTCAGAAATTTCTCCGGCGAGTCAGATATTCCGGCAACGTCAACTGCAAAGGATTCTGGTTGAGGGATTTATATTAGAATTTGTCTAATAAAGGAATGAGCCAGAAAAATCGAAGTAATTACCGTGCAGGTGAAAGTCTCGGTTTTCCGGCGACTTGCAGAGGTTTTCCGGCGAGTAGATTTTCGTCGAGAAAAAGTGCGATTTGGGAGCGAAAAGGTTTCTGGCGAATTGTGGTTGAATTTATAGGGTAGAATCGAGGTGAATGTGGTCTGAATTCGGTCTTAATTCGAAGTCAGCCGTTCTCCGGCGGTTACGGCTGTTGTCGCGGGTTCAGATGTCCGTTATAACCGTCGCTAAAGTTAATTCAATGGTTAATTCGAGCGGTAACGTAATTTATTGGCTAAGTCGTCGGGATTTCCGACGACTGCTGTTTGGGCGCAAGTTGACCGAGTTTGAATTCCGCATATCATTATTTGATTTAATAAATCCCTTATCTTAACAGAAAACCAAAGTGGCGGAGTGGTTTATGGTTGTGAGTTAAGACTTTGAAGAAATAACCGGCTGACCCGGGTTCGACTCCCGGCAGCCGGTTTTCCTTTTTAATTCATTCATTTTGATATTTTTACAATTTTAATTTATATCTTTTAAATTGTTGATCAATTATGAATCGTTTAAAATTAAAATAAGCCGTAAATGAACAACAAAATTTTAAAACTGATTGTTTGGTTATTAAACAAAGCGGGTTTCGAAAACCCGTTTTTCGACAAATGTTACAGTATCCCCTACTTTTAGAAATTTCGTCCCGAAATTTAGGTAGTAGTAGATACAGGAAAAAGGTGTGGGTATTTTTCGCGCATTGAATCTTCACGTTCCCAAGTAAACTCAGGTCCTCGTTTCGACTCCCAGCGTACCCTGACAATTGGGATGCGGCTTCTTCTCAAACGTTTTTCTCCGAAGTCCATAATTTCTACTGGTCTTTCAATAAAATGCATAGATTCATCAACTTGAATGTCTTCTAGAGGAATATGGAGATTTTCATCGGCGAGGCACTTCTTCAAGTTCGATACGTGGAATGTGGGATGGATTCTGTTGAGTTCCTCCGGTAAGTCAAGCTTGTAGGCTACAGGTCCTACCCTTTCGAGTATTTTGAAAGGACCTACGTAGCGTGGTGCTAGCTTGCCTTTTTGGCCGAAACGAACTACTCCCTTCCACGGCGATACCTTTAAAAGTACTTGATCGCCAACGTCAAACTCCAAGGGCTTTCGTCGCTTGTCAGCATAGCTCTTTTGACGACTTTGTGCTGCTAACAGGTTGTTTCGGATTTGATGAATCTTGTCAGTTGTTTCTTGTATCAATTCTGGACCGGTGATTTGAGCTTCTCCAATTTCGTGCCAACATATAGGTGATCGGCATTTACGACCATATAACGCTTCGAAAGGTGCCATGCCGATACTTGAATGAAAACTGTTGTTGTACGAAAATTCAACTAATGGTAAGTGAGCGTCCCAATTCCCTTTGAAGTCTATGACACATGCCCGAAGCATGTCTTCAAGAGTTTGAATGGTGCGTTCAGATTGACCATCAGTTTGGGGATGATAGGCAGTGCTGAGATCTAATCGCGTACCCAATGCGGCTTGTACAGCTTGCCATGTGCGTGAAGTGAAACGACCATCACGATCCGATATAATGCTTAAAGGTACACCATGACGGCTTACGATTTCACTGATGTAGATGCGGGCTAGCTTCTCATTTTTGAAGTCCTCGCGGATGGGAATGAAGTGAGCTGATTTTGTAAGACGATCAATGATTACCCATATTGTGTCGTACCCACCAGGAGTGCGAGGTAACCCGGTAATGAAATCCATGGTTATATTTTCCCACTTCCATACGGGTATTTCAGGTTGGACCAGAAGTCCTGAGGGTCTTTGGTGCTCAGCTTTCACTTTTGAACAGGTAAGGCACTTGGAAACAAAAACAACAATATCCTTCTTCATGCCAGGCCACCAGTAGGTGTATCGAAGGTCTTGATACATCTTGTCGGCCCTGGATGTACAGAGTATCGTGTCTTGTGAGCCTCTTTCATAAGAGTATCGCGAAGATTGTTGTGATCAGGAATCCATAGGCGATCGAGATAATACAGAATGCCGTCAGATTTGGTTTCGAGTTTAAGTTCTGCTCCACAAGATAACTCATTGCGTATGTCGTATTCTGTTATGGAAACATGTTGAGCTTCTCGGATTTGGTCTTTGATGTTGGTCATGATTTGCGAACATAGAAGACGAATAGAGTTCGCATAACCTTTTCGACTGAGCGCATCAGCCACCACATTTGCCTTGCCAGGATGATACCGAATTTCGCAGTCATAATCATTAAGAAGTTCGACCCATCTTCGTTACCTCATATTCAACTCCTTTTGGTTAAAGATATGTTGGAGGCTCTTGTGGTCAGTGTAAATCTCACACTTGGTACCATAGAGGTAATGTCTCCATATCTTAAGAGCGAATACAACGGCTCCAAGTTCTAGGTCGTGAGTAGTGTAGTTCTTCTCATGAGTTTTGAGCTGCCTAGAAGCATAGGCTATCACTTTTCCCCTTTGCATTAAGACACAGCCTAAACCCTGTCCTGATGCGTCGCAATATACAACAAAGTCTTCGCAACCTTCGGGGAGTGTGAGGATAGGAGCGTCACAAAGCTTTTGCTTAAGAGTTTGAAAGGCTTCTTCTTGCTTAGGTCCCCATGCGAAGGGTTTTCCTTTATGTGTCAAAGCCGTGAGTGGTACAGCGATACGAGAGAAATTCGATATGAAACGACGGTAGTAACCAGCCAACCCAAGGAAAGATCGTACCTCCGTTGGGGTACGTGGCGCTTGCCATTCTTGTACTGCCTTGATCTTTGCGGGGTCGACATGAATTCCTTTGTCATTGACGACATGACCAAGGAACTGTACTTCTTGTAACCAAAATTCGCATTTGGAGAATTTAGCATAAAGCTTTTCGGTCTTCAAAAGTGAGAGGATGAGCCGAAGGTGTCGCTCATGATCAGTCTTAGACTTTGAGTAAATGAGAATATCGTCGATGAAGACTATAACGAAGCGATCAAGATAAGGTTTACAAACTCTGTTCATTAAGTCCATGAAGACGGCTGGAGCGTTGGTTAGACCAAAAGGCATAACCATGAACTCGTAGTGACCATATCGAGTTCGGAAGGCGGTCTTTGGAACGTCTTCTTCATGTACTCTGAGTTGGTGATAGCCGGAACGAAGGTCGATCTTTGAAAAATAAGAGGCACCCTGGAGTTGGTCTAGAAGATCATCGATGCGAGGTAACGGATAGCGATTTTTGACCGTTAATTTGTTGAGTTCCCTGTAATCAATGCACATGCGAAAAGTCCCATCTTTCTTCTTTACAAACAGAACAGGTGCACCCCAAGGCGATGAGCTAGGACGTATGAATCCCTTGTCGGTCAGTTCTTGCAATTGACTGGCCAGCTCTTGCATCTCGGATGGGGCTAACCTATAAGGAGATTTCGCGACAGGTGTAGCGCCAGGTATAAGGTCGATAGAGAATTCGACTTCTCTCTTGGGAGGAAGTCCGGTGATATCGTCGGGAAAAACTTGCGGGAATTCCTTCACTACGGGTATATCTTCGAGTCTCTTCTCTTTGCCTCCTTTCTTGACAACGTGGGTTAGAAATGCTACATAATTTTTGCGGAGATATCTTCGGGCTTGAAGACAGGACATTAGCTTGAGTCCTTTCGAAGGGGTTTCTCCAAAGATTCGTAGAGTTTGACCGTCTGCAAGAGGAATGCGAATGAACTTCTCACGGCATACTACTTCAGCCTGATGTTGGCTGAGCCAGTCCATGCCGATTATAATGTCGAAACTTCCCAACTTCATAGGAATGAGGTCAACAGAAAAGTCGTGATCGTTTAGAGTAAAGGTGCAGTTCCGGATAATGGAGTTTAATGAGACTGGCTTTCCGTCAGCAACTTCTACCGTTATGGAGTTCATAAGCTCGACACGAGTTTGATTGAGGATGGGTTCGAATTCTAAGGACACAAAACTCTTATCCGCGCCAGTATCAAATAATACAGATGCATAACTACCATTGACGAGAAACGTACCGTTAACCACGTTGTTGTCGGCCCTAGCTTGGTTGGCGTTGATGTTAAATGCTCTTCCTCTAGCAGGTGGAGGAGCTTGGTTAGCTTGGTTCACTGGATTCGCTTGAGCTTGAGCATGTATGATGTTTACCAAGCGTGGACACGTGTTTCTAAAATGGTTTGGGTCACCGCAATTATAGCAAGCCCGCATGTGTTGCATCATGGGGTAGTTGGGTTGATAGTAGGTTTGGGTTGTGTGTTGTGTAGGCGGTGGTTGAAAAGGTTGTTGGGTTTGACCCATCATTTGATGGTGGGTTTGAGTTGTGGGTTGGTTGCGGTTCATTCGTTGCAGTGTGCGGCAGGCTTGAATGGTGTGCCCTGCACGGCCACAGCCGGTGCAGTATTGACAGGGGTAATCGGGGGAGTGATGGTATTGGCAACGGGTGCACTTTGGGTAAGGGCCAGAGTATTGCCTTTTGTGTGGTGCGGGTGAAGGAGTAACTTGTGTGATGGGGGCAACAGGGGTGGGGAAATTTGTTTGAGTGACGGCAAAATTTCTGGTATTTCGCTTTCTCTTGTTGAAAATTTTGAGGATGAGGTGGGGTGGTTGGAAGTTGGGCCCTCAATGGAGGCCTTCTTTTTCTCCTCTTTGAACTTACCGTTTCTGATGCGGTTCTCGGTAAGTTCGGTGGCTAATTCCATGGCGGCTTCGAGCGTTGCAGGCGAAGCGCTGAGGACTGAGTCCTGAATCTTCGAGGGAAGGCCTCGAATATAGTGTTCCACCAATCGGTACACGGGGGTGAACAAGTTTGGAACCATCTGGTTCAGCTCAAGGAATCTTTTGTTGTAGGAAGTGTGATCCCCTTCCTTTTGCTTCAGTGAGTGGAATTCATCCTCTAACTTCTTGAGTTCGCTTCTTGGGCAGAAGCGTTTTGTCATTACTTCCCTTAACTCTTCCCAAGTTAAGGCCATAGCGTCTTCCACTCCTCTCTTACCCTTCTCGGTGTTCCACCAGGTCAGGGCTACCCCGAATAGTCTCCCAGTCGCGTAACGTACCTTGCGATCCTCATGACAATCGCAATTTAGGAAAGTGTTTTCCATCTCCTCAAACCAGTGGAGGAGAGCGGTGACACCTTCGGTCCCTTCGAACTTCGGGGGATCGCAAGACTTGAAGTGCTTGTAGGAGCACTTCTTGGAGGAGGGGTTGTCTATGTTTTGATCCTCTTGGTTTGGTGGATTGACAGGATTTGCAGTGAGAGCGTGCTGAACTTGAACTACAATATCAGGAAGTACTGTGGCCATTTGTTTTGCTATCTGAGCGGCCAAGCGTTCGTTTGACCTTCCTGACTTCCGCCCTCCACGTAGCTGCCTACCCGACATCTACAGGAATATACATAGGAAGATGGTGAGTTTATGGATTGTTTAGGGGTCATGTGTCAAAAAAAAATGAAATTAACATAAATATCAATAATGCAACCACATCCATTGGATGTCTTGGGTTAGCTCATGTTGGGCCTCAAATGTCCCCCATACCTTCACCTGTATAGTCATGTGGGCCCCCATGACTATTGGCTTGGTAGGATTCACATTAGTATTGGCGATTTACACTCACATGACCCGAATGAAAACCACAAAATATGTTTACAAGATGTATGGTCGGAATGTGTCCAGGTGTAGACACAATGACAACTCAAAGTGGGGTTAGTTCACACGACGTTTGGTATAGCATGCTTTGGCCTAATAGGTACTTCGTACTCTCATCGTTAGTCCCCAGGTAGGCAAACTGGTCCTTTATTTTGGATTTATACGAATGCCAAGCCTAGACAGGACGTTCCGACTACCGGTACTGGTACCCTTCCAGTTACTACATGCCCGTCATGGGAACTCACTTTGATGAGATTTGAAAATACATAAATCATTGTAAAGCAATCATGAAAATGATGTGGTGTGTGCTTTCATGGATATGATATGTTATAAGAGTATGGTTCATGGTGAGCAATATATGATAGTATATACTTATGAATATGCTTGCATAACATCGAATGTAACGATAAACATAAAGCATACAAACATCATGAGATTTGCATGTAACACACAAAAATTTAAATTTTCTAAGCAACTATAGTATAGGCTCTAAGGGTCTAATAACTTATCCTATATCCCTATAGTCATGGCTCTGATACCAATCTGTCACACCCCAACCCGCAGCGGAAACAAGAGTCGGGGCATAATTGGGTTATCACCAAAGCTCATGATGTTTACTAATATGTTTCATAATTATTAAATCCAAATTACATTTCAAAGCTCCAAGTCAAATTCATACAATACAAGGAAAGGAAAGATTAACTAAACAAATCCATAATCTAAACTGGTTTATTCTTCTAGGCCGCCCTATATATTTCTTGCTTCAACTTGATCACCTGTATCATGTGTAAAAATGGGAAATTTTGGGTCAACAAAAGTTGGCGAGTGAACCTTGTTTAAAACATTTGTTATCGGTTAATTATTGTAATTTACTTTAGGAAAAAATTGTGCAATAATCATATATGAACAAATGTATGTAAACATAACAATCACAAACCACCTTGCTTAAGCATGAAATAAAAATAACAATGTATGTGTTGGCAACGTCCCGTTCACGCTCATAGGTAATGGGGAAGGGACGGCCTATGCTAATGTATGTGAGATCAAGGCTCAATCAAACGGAGCCGATCTTATGTTGGCAACGCCTGGTTCACGCTCATAGGTAATGGGGAACAGCTCACGCTCATAGGTAATGGGGAGCGGCGGCCTATGAAATGTATGTACTGAAATGATAAAATTAATCTAAACTTCAACCACACAGTCAATGGATACACCTTGAATACACATTGATCATAAACATGATGGATGCACAATGATTAATTAAAATAAATAAATACGACACATGATACACCCCAAAATGTGATTAAAACGGGGAATTTGTAGAGATTCACTCACATTGGATGCGTTTGTTTGAAGATGATGGATGCGCACGAGTTTAGGGGATTGATCGACGAGAGATAACTAACCAAATAAGAAATGAAAAGGCACGGTAAGTATGTGGATTTTATTAACTATTTTAATAAGATTTTTGGGTATAAATTTGTGAGTTTAAGACTACTTTCTAATCTTGAAAACGTTATTTTTAAGTATTTTTAATTGATTTTTAATTTAAATAATTGATTTAATAAATAAAATAAATAATAAAAAAAAGTTGACTTTGACCGTTGACCGAGACCGTTGACCGTTACTGTTGACCGGTTTAATTGTGCGAAATTGTGCGCTGAGTGAGGCTCGAACCCGAGACCTCCCGTACGCGTGCACGCAGCTCTACCAACTGAGCTACGTGTCTAACCCGAAATAATTCTGTTTTTAATTATACTTATATACTATTTACTTTAAACCGAAAATTATTTATTTTTAAAAAGCTTTTAAACTTAACGGACCGGTGCTGACCACAGGTCTCGAATCCGGGACCTGTGGGTTAGCGTACACGCAGTCCACCGCTGGACTGTGTGTGTCACTTGGTTATTAACTCGGTTTTTATTATACTTAACATATACTGTGCGTCAACCCGGTTCAGTTAAAAAGGCGGAATTTTATTTCAAGTGGGTAAAGCGGGGACAGGATTCGAACTCGCGTCTCGTGTATGTTTGTTGCACACAGTCCACCGCTGGACTGTGTGTCTAACCCGTTTATTAAACCGATTTTAATTATTCTTATATTATACCATACTTCATCTTCTTCGTTCAAAACATAAACATCGATCAAAAGACTGTTATTTGCTAAATTAGCTCAATGAAGGTTATGAGTCATCGAAAAGAAAGTGAATGGAAAGAGATTGGAGGGTTGATTGTACCAATTGTTCGCTTTTCTTCAGACGTCCGGCAAGGTCGTCGGCTCCGTCTTGGTGAGCTGCGGCTGATAGAATCTACCAATGATTTGGAGGGATTAGATGCGAAGTGGGACTACTGGGTAATACTATCAGTGAAACAGAAGAATCATACCGATAATCAGCAGTTCCCCTGAAAATTCGGAAATTTCTCCGGCGAGTCAGATATTCCGGCAACGTCAACTGCAAAGGATTCTGGTTGAGGGATTTATATTAGAATTTGTCTAATAAAGGAATGAGCCAGAAAAATCGAAGTAATTACCGTGCAGGTGAAAGTCTCGGTTTTCCGGCGACTTGCAGAGGTTTTCCGGCGAGTAGATTTTCGTCGAGAAAAAGTGCGATTTGGGAGCGAAAAGGTTTCTGGCGAATTGTGGTTGAATTTATAGGGTAGAATTGAGGTGAATGTGGTCTGAATTCGGTCTTAATTCGAAGTCAGCCGTTCTCCGGCGGTTACGGCTGTTGTCGCGGGTTCAGATGTCCGTTATAACCGTCGCTAAAGTTAATTCAATGGTTAATTCGAGCGGTAACGTAATTTATTGGCGAAGTCGTCGGGATTTCCGACGACTGCTGTTTGGGCGCAAGTTGACCGAGTTTGAATTCCGCATATCATTATTTGATTTAATAAATCCCTTATCTTAACAGAAAACCAAAGTGGCGGAGTGGTTTATGGTTGTGAGTTAAGACTTTGAAGAAATAACCGGCTGACCCGGGTTCGACTCCCGGCAGCCGGTTTTCCTTTTTAATTCATTCATTTTGATATTTTTACAATTTTAATTTATATCTTTTAAATTGTTGATCAATTATGAATCGTTTAAAATAAAAATAAGCCGTAAATGAACAACAAAATTTTAAAACTGATTGTTTGGTTATTAAACGAAGCGGGTTTCGAAAACCCATTTTTCGACAAATGTTACATCTCTGATCTGGGTGTTTGTAAACGTAGAAGACGAAGTCAGGAATAAGTATAAGTATAATTAAAATCACATAATCAAACGGGTTATAAGATTTTCAGAAATAAAACCAATATTTTTAGAACATAATCAGAATATGTCACAGTATGTTTATAAGAGTATTATAATCCGTGAATTAATCAGATTAGACACACAGCCCAACTGGTTGGGCTGTGCGCATACGAACCGAAGGACCCGAGTTCGACTCCGGGTCCCTGCAACCGGTTCGGCTATATAAATTCGTTTTAATATAAGCCAAATAAAATAACAGTTAATTAGTATATATATATAATTAAAACAGAGAATATTTCGGGTTAGACACCGTAGCTCAGTTGGTAGAGCTGCGTGCACGCGTACGAGAGGTCTCGGGTTCGAACCTCACTCAGCGCACACCTAACCACAGTCCGACCGGTCAACGGTCAAAAAAGCCAAAATTTTTATTTCTTTTTATTATTTATTTAATTTAAAAATCAATTAAAAATACTTAAAAATAATATTTTTAAAGTTAGAAAACGTCCTTAAACTCACAAAAATGAATCTAAAAACCCTATTAAGATTATGAATTAAAATCTATTTATTTACCGAACCACTTTCGTTATTATTTAGGTTAGCTTTCCTCGTCGTCAAATCCCAAAACTCGTGCGCATCCAACGTCATCAAAAGAACGCACCCAATGTGAGTGAATCTCTACAAATTCCCCGTTTTAATCACGTTTTGGGGTGTATCATGTGTCGTACAATTCTGTTATTATATAAATATAAACACCTGTGCATTCATCATATCTGTGATCTAATGTGTATCAATTGTGTACAAATTGTTGTGTGAATTATGTTTAGTTTGGATTTATCATTTTCAGTGCAAGCATTTCATTAGGCCCATCAGCTCCCCGTGGGATACGGGTTGAGTACAGGTGCCTCATCTGATCAGCTCCGTTTGATTGAGCCTTGATCTCACATACATTCATGTCATACGATCGGCTCCGTTTGATTGAGCCTTGATCTCACAGTCATCATCATTCATATCATATACTCATCCAATGTGGTTTGTGTTTTTGTTATATACATACGTTTGCTCACATGTGATTATTGCACATTTTTTTAATACTAAATACAACAAGGAATCAATAATAATGTTTTAACAAGGTTCACTCGCCAACTTTTGTTGACCCAAAATATTCCCCGTTTTACACATGATACAGGTGATCCCGTTGAGACAAGAAACACATAGGAAGGCTTAGAAGAATAATTCAGTTTAAGCTTTGGATTGTATTACTTAGTTTTATTTTCCTTGTAATTGTATGGATTTGATTTGACTATTTAAGTTGTAATTTGAATTTAATAAATATGAAACATTTTAGTAAACATCATGAGCTTTGGTGATAACCCAATTATGCCCCGACTCTTATTCCGCCGCGGGTCGGGGTGTGACAGATTGGTATCAGAGCCATGACTATAGGGATATAGGATAGGTTATTAGACCCTTAGAGCCTATACTATAGTTGATTAGAATTTTTAGATTTTGTGCGTTACATACAAAATTCATGATGTTTATATGCTTTATGTTTATTGTTACATTCAACGTTATGCAAGCATGTTCATAAGTACATATTATTACACAATGCTCATCATGAATCATATCCTCATAACATATCATATCCATGAGAGCACACACCTCACAATTCCCATGATTTTTACAACGATTTTTGTATTTTTTTTGCAAATCACATCAAAGTGAGTTCCCATGACGGGCATGTAGTAACTGGAAGGGTACGAGTACCGGTAGTCGGAACGTCCTGTCTAGGCTTGGCATTCGTATAAATCCAAAATAAAGGACCAGTTTGCCTACCTGGGGACTAACGATGAGAGTACGAAGGACCTATTAGGCCAAAGCATGCTATACCAAACGTCGTGTGAGCTAACCCCACTTTGAGTTGTCATTGTGTCTACACCTGGACACCCTCCTACCATACATCTCGCAATCATATTTCATGGTTTTCATTCGGGTGATGCGAGTGTTAAACCGCCAACACCAATGTGAATCCTACTAAGCCAATAGTCATGGGGGCCCACATGACTATACAGGCGATGGTATGGGGGACATTGGAGGCCCAAACATGAGCAAACCCAAAACATCCTATGGATGTAGTTGCATTATTGATGATTATGTTATTTTTATTCTTTGAACGACACATGACACCTAAAAACTTCTTAAACTCACAATCTTCCTATGTATGTTCCTGTAGATGTCGGCTAGGCAGCTACGTGGAGGTAGAAAGTCAGGAAGATCAAACGAATGTTTGGCCACCCAAATTGCAAAACAAATGGCTGCAGTGCTTCCTGACATCGTAATTCAAGTCCAACAAGCTCTCACCGCGAATCCCATCAACCCTCCCAATCAAGAAGACCAGAACGTCGACAACCCTCCCTCCAAAAAGTGCTCCTACAAACACTTTAAGTCTTGCGATCCCCCAAAATATGAAGGGACCGAAGATGTCACTGCTCTCCTCCACTGGTTTGAAGAAATAGAGAACACCTTCCTCAATTGCGATTGTCCCAAGGATCGCAAGGTACGTTACGCAACTGGGAGACTGTTTGGGGTAGCCCTTACCTGGTGGAACACAGAAAAGGGTAAGAGAGGAATCGAAGATGCAATGGCCTTAACATGGGAAGAGTTAAGGGAAATCATGACGACGCTTCTGTCCAAGAAGCGAAATCAAAAAGTTAGAAGATGAATTCCACTCGCTAAAACAAAAGGAAGGAGATCATACTTCCTACAACAAAAGATTTCTTGAGCTGAACCAAATGATCCCCAACTTGTTCACCCCAGTGTACCGCTTAGTTGAACACTACATTCGAGGCCTCCCCTCGAAAATCCAAGATTCGGTTCTAAGCACTTCGCCTGCAACACTCGAAGCCGCAATGGAATTAGCCACAGAACTCACCGAGAATCGCATCCGAAATGGCAAATTCAAGGATGAGAAAAAGAAAGACCCCATTGAGGCCCAAACCCCAAACCATTCCGTCTCCTCTTCGAAATTTGCTGGTAAGAGGAAACGAAACAACAGAAATTTTGCTATCACACAAACAAACCCTCCAATCACTGCCGCACCAATTACCCAAATTGCTCCCACAGCGGCACCATATAAAAAGCCATACTCCGGCCCATACCCAAAATGCAACCGTTGTCAATACCATCACCTTCCCGAACATCCCTGCCAACATTGCACCAGCTGTGGCCGTGCGGGTCACACCATCTAAACCTGTCGCACACTTCAGCGAATGAACCGCAATCAACCCTCAACCCAAACCCACCATCAGATAGTGGGTCAAGCCCAACAACCCTTACTTCTACCAGCTACGCAACACGTAGCCCAACCTTACTGCCAACCCAACTATCACATGATGCAACCCATGCGAGCTTGCTACAACTGTGGAGACCCAAACCACTTTAGAAACACTTGTCCACGCTTGGTGAACATCATTCATGCCCAAGCTCAAGCAAATCCGGTAAACCAAGCTAACCAAGCACCCCCACCTGCTAGAGGAAGAGCTTTCAACATCAACGCCAACCAAGCTAGGGCTGACAACAACGTGGTTAACGGTACGTTTCTCATCAACGGTAGTTATGCATCCATGTTATTCGATACTGGCGCGGATAAGAGTTTTGTGTCCTTAGAATTTGAACCTATCCTCAACCAAACTCGTGATAATCTCATGGAATCATTAACGGTGGAAGTTGCTGACGGAAAACCAGTCTCACTAAACTCTATTATACGAAATTGTACCCTCACTCTAAACGATCACGATTTTCCAGTTGACCTCATTCCTATGAAGTTGGGAAGTTTCGACATTATAATCGGTATGGACTGGCTCAGCCAACATCATGCTGAAGTAGTATGCCGCGAAAAGTTCATTCGCATTCCTCTTGCAGACGGTCAGACCCTACGAATCTTTGGAGAAACCCCCTCGAAAGGACTCAAATTGATGTCCTGCCTTCAAGCCCGAAAATATCTCCGCAAGAACTATGTCGCATTCCTAACTGACGTCGTCAAGAGGGGAAACAAGGAGAAGAAACTCGAAGATATACCTGTAGTGAAAGAATTCCCACAAGTTTTTCCCGACGACATCTCAGGACTCCCTCCTGTGAGAGAAGTCGAATTCCGCATCGATCTTGTACCTGGCGCTACACCAGTCGCAAAGTCTCCTTATAGGTTAGCCCCATCCGAAATGCAAGAGCTGGCCAGTCAACTGCAAGAGTTGACTGACAAAGGATTCATACGTCCTAGCTCCTCGCCTTGGGGTGCGCCTGTTCTTTTTGTGAAGAAGAAAGATGGAACGTTTCGCATGTGTATCGACTACAGAGAGCTCAACAAGTTAACGGTTAAGAATCGCTACCCACTACCTCGCATCGATGACCTCCTAGACCAACTTCAAGGCGCCACCTGTTTTTCAAAAATCGACCTTCGTTCTGGTTATCATCAACTCAGAGTACATGAAGAAGACGTCCCAAAGACCGCCTTCCGGACTCGTTATGGTCATTACGAATTTATGGTCATGCCATTTGGTTTAACCAACGCCCCAGCTGTCTTCATGGATCTAATGAATAGGGTATGCAAACCCTACCTCGACCGTTTTGTCATAGTCTTCATCGACGACATCCTCATCTACTCAAAGTCTAAATCCGATCATGAACGACAACTTAGGCTCATCCTTACACTCTTAAAGACTGAAAAGCTGTACGCTAAGTTCTCGAAATGTGAATTCTGGTTAACGGAAGTACAATTCCTTGGACACGTCGTCAATGACAAGGGAATTCATGTTGATCCTTCAAAAATCAAGGCAGTACAGGAATGGCAAGCGCCACGTACCCCTACCGAAGTAAGGTCATTTCTTGGTTTGGCTGGTTACTATCGACGCTTCATCGCCAATTTCTCCCGTATTGCTGTACCACTCACGGCTTTGACTCATAAAGGAAAACCCTTCATATGGGGACCTAAACAAGAAGAAGCTTTCCAATCTCTAAAGCAAAAACTCTGTGACGCACCTATCCTCACACTCCCTGAGGGTTGTGATGACTTCGTGGTTTATTGCGACGCGTCAGGGCAAGGATTAGGCTGTGTACTGATGCAAAGAGGAAAAGTGATAACCTATGCTTCTAGGCAACTCAAAGTTCATGAAAAGAACTACACCACTCACGACCTAGAACTTGGAGCCGTTGTGTTCGCTCTCAAGATATGGAGACATTACCTCTACGGTACCAAGTGTGAAATATACACTGACCACAAGAGTCTCCAACATATCTTCAACCAAAAAGAGTTGAATATGAGGCAACGAAGATGGGTCGAACTTCTTAACGACTACGACTGTGAAATTCGATATCATCCTGGAAAGGCAAATGTGGTGGCTGATGCACTCAGTCGAAAGGGTTATGCGAACTCCATTCATCTTCTATGTTCGCAAATCATAACCGACATCAAAGATCGAATCCGAGAAGCTCAACATATTTCTGTAACAGAAAACGATGTACGCGATGAGTTGTCTTGTGGAGCTGAACTTAAGATCGAAACCAAATCCGACGGTATTCTATACTATCTAAATCGCATATGGATTCCCGATCACGATAACCTTCGTGATTTCCTTATGAATGAGGTGCACAAAACACGGTACTCTGTACACCCAGGAGCCGACAAGATGTATCAAGACCTTTGATACACCTATCGGTGGCCTGGCATGAAAAAGGATATCGCTGTTTTTGTTTCCAAGTGCCTTACATGTTCCAAAGTAAAAGCTGAACATCAAAGACCCTCAGGACTTCTAGTCCAACCCGAAATACCTGTATGGAAGTGGGAAAACATAACTATGGATTTCATTACCGGGTTACCTCACACCTCCAGTGGGTATGACACTATATGGGTAATCATTGATCGTCTTACAAAATCAGCTCACTTCCTTCCGATTCGCGAGGACTTCAAGAACGAGAAGTTAGCTCGTATCTATATCAGCGAGATCGTAAGCCGTCATGGTGTACCTTTAAGCATCATTTCAGACCGTGATGGTCGTTTCACTTCACGAACATGGCGAGCCGTACAAACCGCCTTGGGTACACGATTAGACCTCAGTACCGCTTTTCATCCTCAAACTGATGGACAATCTGAACGCACCATCCAAACTCTTGAAGACATGCTTCGAGCATGTGTCATAGACTTCAAGGGAAATTCGGACTCTCATCTACCATTAGTTGAATTTTCGTACAACAATAGTTATCACTCAAGTATCGGCATGGCTCCTTTCGAAGCGTTATATGGTCGTAAGTGCCGATCTCCAGTATGTTGGCACGAAATTGGGGAAGCACAAATCACCGGTCCAGAATTAATTCAAGAAACAACAGACAAGATCCATCAAATTCGAAACAATCTTCTAGCGGCACAAAGTCGTCAAAAGAGTTATGCAGACAAACGACGAAAGCCCTTGGAGTTTAACATTGGTGATCAAGTACTTTTAAAAGTATCACCGTGGAAGGGAGTAGTTCGTTTTGGCCAGAAGGGTAAGCTAGCACCACGTTACGTAGGACCTTTCAAGATACTCGAAAGAGTAGGACCTGTAGCATACAAGCTTGACCTACCAGAAGAACTCAACAGAATTCATCCCACATTCCACGTATCAAACTTAAAGAAGTGCCTCACCGATGAAAACCTCCATATTCCTCTAGAAGACATTCAGATCGATGAATCTATGCATTTCATTGAAAGACCAGTAAAAATCATGGACTTTGGAGAGAAGCGTTGAAGACTCAATGCGCGAGAAATACCCACATCTTTTTCCTGTTACCATCACTACTTAAATTTCGGGACGAAATTTCTAAGTAGGGGATACTGTAACATCCGTCGAAAAACGGGTTTCAAAACCCGCTTCGTTTATTAATCGAATAGTCAGTTATAAATTTTGTTGCGTAAATATTGTCCATTTTAATTTTAAACAATATATAATTAATAAATATATTAGAATTTAAAAACTATAATTAATAAACAATAAAAACAAGTGAAGAAAAAATAAAAGGAAGCTGCCGGGTTTCGAACCCGGGTCAGCCGATTCAACAAACAAACACTACACCACTCCGCCACTTGACTCGTTTGTGTAATCAATGAAACAAATAATACTTAAGTTAAAACTCGAATTCAAAAACCGGACTTCAGCGCGGCAGAACTCGCAATCACCGGAAAATCCGGCAATCCGCGAGTTTAGCCATTTTCCTGTTGACTATAACGTTATAACCGACGTCGACATCGGTTATAACCGACGCCTAACAGTCAATTGGAGTCGTAACCGCCGGAAAAACCTTGACCACAAATCAAGACCAAATTCGGACTTAATACATTTTGTTTCTTCCTTATAAATACCCTCCCAAACCTCTGGTAATCTTTTCGCTCAAAATCGCACAAACTCTCGAAGCTTTAGCACTCGCCGGAGATATTTTCCAGTCGCCGGACTTTCACCGGAAAACCGAGACTTACTTCAAATCGGTAAATTTCTCGACTCTTTCGTTTTCAATCCATTATTAGACAAGTAATAACATAAATCGTTCAACCAGAATCCGACTCAGACAACGTTGTCGGGAATTCCTACACTCGCCGGAAAATCTCTGAAAATTCCGAAGTTTCGCTGTGAATAGGTACAATCATCTAAACCCCCTGATATCCTTTGTTTAGTACCTTAATTGCACAACTCATTGATCAAAACCGTTGATTGATTCACTCAGACGGAGAGCACCAATCAGAGTCGACGCCCCCTTGCCGGAAATCTGAATTAAACGCGCTGTTTTGGTACATTTTGTTCTTTAATCTCGTTAACTATTACATTTCAACTAATTATAAGTTTTGATAATCGAGTTAAACAAAACAGTCGGAACTCTCTGATCTGGGTGTTTGTAAACGAAGAAGACGAAGTCAGGAAAAAGTATAAGTATAATTAAAATCACATAATCAAACAGGTTAGACACACAGTACAGCGGTGGACTGTGTGCGCAAACAAAACAAACGTCACGAGTTCGAATCGCACAACGTACCGACTTTCAGAAATAAAACCAATATTTTTAGAACATAATCAGAACATGTCACAGTATGTTTATAAGAGTATTATAATCCGTGAATTAATCAGATTAGACACACAGCCCAACTGGTTGGGCTGTGCGCATACGAACCGAAGGACCCGAGTTCGACTCCGGGTCCGTGCAACCGGTTCGGCTATATAAATTCGTTTTAATATAAGCCAAATAAAATAACAGTTAATTAGTATAAATATATATAATTAAAACAGAGAATATTTCGGGTTAGACACGTAGCTCAGTTGGTAGAGCTGCGTGCACGCGTACGAGAGGTCTTGGTTTCGAACCTCACTCAGCGCACACCTAACCACAGTCCGACCGGTCAACGGTCCGGTCAACGGTCAAAAAAGTCAAAATTTTTATTTCTTTTTATTATTTATTTAATTTAAAAATCAATTAAAAATACTTAAAAATAATATTTTTAAAGTTAGAAAACGTTTTTAAACTCACAAAAATGAATCTAAAAACCCTATTAAGATTATGAATTAAAATCTATTTATTTACCGAACCACTTTCGTTATTATTTAGGTTGGCTTTCCTCGTTGATCAAATCCCAAAACTCGTGCGCATCCAACGTCATCAAAAGAACGCACCCAATGTGAGTGAATCTCTACAAATTCCCTGTTTTAATCACGTTTTGGGGTGTATCATGTGTCGTACAATTCTGTTATTATATAAATATAAACACCTGTGCATTCATCATATCTGTGATCTAATGTGTATCAATTGTGTACAAATTGTTGTGTGAATTATGTTTAGTTTGGATTTATCATTTTCAGTGCAAGCATTTCATTAGGCCCATCAGCTCCCCGTGGGATACGGGTTGAGTACAGGTGCCTCATCCGATCGGCTCCGTTTGATTGAGCCTTGATCTCACAGTCATCATCATTCATATCATATACTCATCCAATGTGGTTTGTGTTTTTGTTATATACATACGTTTGCTCACATGTGATTATTGCACATTTTTTAATACTAAATACAACAAGGAATCAATAATAATGTTTTAACAAGGTTCACTCGGCAACTTTTGTTGACCCAAAATATTCCCCGTTTTACACATGATACAGGTGATCCTGTTGAGACAAGAAACACATAGGAAGGCTTCGAAGAATAATTCAGTTTAAGCTTTGGATTGTATTACTTAGTTTCATTTTCCTTGTAATTGTATGGATTTGATTTGACTATTTAAGTTGTAATTTGAATTTAATAAATATGAAACATTTTAGTAAACATCATGAGCTTTGGTGATAACCCAATTATGCCCCGACTCTTATTCCGCTGCGGGTCGGGGTGTGACATTTTAAGCCAAAAGTCAAGCGTTATCGTAATAACGCTTTGACTTTCGGTTTGGACTATTTTGGTCCAGCCATTGTTCGAGGCGAACATGGCTACGTGATCGTAATTAGGTAGGTGTTAATCCCTCAAAAGGGCACCTCCTAAGAATCACGTTTGCTTGGTCAATTGACGAGTCAACATATTAATGTTTTAAAAAGTCAACGGGTCAGTTTTTGAAATAATTACGATCTGAGTTTAGAAGTGTTCTAAAATATATTTTATCACTTAAACAACTTAGTAATAATTATTAGAACATGTGTAAACATGTTCGGCTCGTCAATTCTAGTTTTAGGGTCGGTTCGCAACCGAAAGTCGCAATGTTTGACTTCTGCGTTGCCTTTCGATTATGAACCGAGTTAGACTAGTATGCTACTGATTTAAGGTCCTGTTATGATCATATTGATGTAGCATAACCCTCTGAGGTTAAATTACATGATCATAATGGTAATCCGAGTTTTATGCAAGTTTCCTCATATATGCCATACTTTGACTATTTTGCCGTTTTATTTAAAAATGAAGTTTTAAACACCAATGAACTTGCAAATGATTTAGGTACTGATATGTTAACATGTTTGACATATTTTGATGTTACAAATCTGACCCATAAACCGAGTTTTCATATAATATCGTAACATACGCTTTAAAGTGACCGAAAAGCCCTTTTTACGCATAGAATGATTTTAAATATAATCTATCATACCAAACTCATTACCTACTAATATAATGTCATATTGGAATATATTGGGATATCATTCATTTTATAAACTGAGTTACGCACAAGATCTTGTATTACGCTCTTAAATGACGATAACGCCCTTACGGCACCTAAAATGGTTTTTAATCATGATTTTCATACAAAACCTTTTATATACTGATGTGTTATACTAAATAACATTTTTTAACTATATAAACCTATTCATAACATATGTATTCACAAAACATCGCAAATATCGTCATTTAACGACTTTAACGCCTTTCCGGCGCTTAGCATGGTTTTAAACCATATTTACCAACCAAGACTTGTTACCCACTGATTTTATAACTCATTTAAAATATTTTTACAGCGGGTACATGTTATAAATTCAGAATCCCAAATACGCTTTCGAAACTATGTGTGAAATTACCAAAATGCCCTTTCAGAGTATAGTTTGGTCTTAAACTATAAAACACACATATATTTGATATCCTACTGATAATATCATAAATAAAGTATTTTCACAGAATGTTTATGTTCGAAACATCAGATTATACGTAGGTTCCTTTTATACGTCGTTAAATGACCAAAACGCCCTTATAAGGCATTGTTTGATTTTAAAACCTTAACGGGCACACAAGTTGATATCCTACTGATATTATAACTTTTTTTAAAGTATATTGGCATATGGAACTTGTTCATGACTCATCCGGTTACCCGGTTTCGCTTATATGCGTACGGTTAAGCTTATGTAACTAGTTTACGTAATTTAACCGAAATGGGTTTAACCTTATCATTTTTATCTCAAATTACAGAATGTTAATAGTTTACCCATATTATACAAGTCCTCGTACTTGTCAGGTTTAAACTACATTCTATTCCGGTCACGCTTAATCAAGCGTATTGTACCATTTTTGATACTTTAAGCTAGCCGATTTAAGTCTATGACTTAAATAAGATCCGTTAGCATTCTAATTGGTTATTTATACCATCATTCAAGACTAGAGCCTTCCGGTAAATTGTACCTACGCTTACTTAATTGGATACGGTTGTGCTTATTATATTTCTTATTTAAAAGGATTGCTAAGCTCAGGTAAATACTCTTAACCTATTTTCCCTATACGGGCTTGGGATACGGTAAATTATTACCGCATGGTCGGGTATGGGATTCGAAGACCTATGTGTCGGGAAATTCAAATAACCCGTTTTAATTTGTATTGCTTGACTTAAACATTTGGGGTTAATTCGACCATGTCCTGGATATCCTTGACTCAGCTAATTGTAAGTGGCCACGACCTAAGCGCCGGGTGTAGGCATACACCTGACAGATGCGAAATGGTTTAAATAAATAATTTATAACCCAATATGGGTTTACCCAATGTGGGTGTTCCCAATAAGGGAATAAGTTATAAATTTATAACCTAATATGAGTTTTCCCAATAAGGGAATAAGTGGTGTGTCGGTTAATCATGAACCGACATAGATTTCGGTCCCGATATGTATTGTCAAGTTATGTAAAACTGATAACATGATATATAGTTTATCCCAAGTATAAAAAGATTCTTCGTGCCTTGTGCACCTAAATCAATTTTGAAGGTTTTCAACATGTGTCGGTTGATTGTATTTACCAGTGTAAACTGACGTATTTTCAAAATAATTAAGTACAGGTACAAATAGGTAAATAGGCTGGAAGCTGCCCAGTAGCAACATAAGAGGATCTTGCAAGTCCTTAGATGTGCCCAAAGTCTGTTGAACATCTTTTGTGTATATTTTCGATCCGCCTGTGGATCTTTATTACGAGCCATTGTATTTGATCTTTGAACCTTTCGGCTTGTAATAATCATTTCAAATTCTAGTCTTCCGCTGTGCTATTCTGTGTTACTTGTATTGTATGGTAATAATGATATCAACATATGTCACGATACTCCCCATCCGGGCCCACCGGGTTATATATGGAAATCGGGGTGTGACAGATGCTTATTTATCACTGCCTTAGGCTTTTCAACCTTCATTGGCTTAGAATAAGATCTATCCCTTGGTGTAATCATCTGATGGTGTGTATAATATGGCGCATAGGGACGATGTGTGCAATTCCTTGCAACGTGACTGGGTATGCCGCAGTGGTAGCATGTTTGCTTCTTTACATAAGGAGCATATCCCGACCCATTTGATCCAACCGATGATGAGTTTGAGTTAAAAGATCTGTTGCATGATTTGTTTGCAGACTTTTCAAACTTTCTACCTTGCTTCATTTGTTCCTGTTTACAACACTTAGTACATTAATTCATTATTTTTCTTTCTAAAAACATTGTTAGATTTAGCATTTTCATTTGAAACTGTTGTTTTTGGAGGCTCATATTTATTTGAAGGTCCTATCAAAATTGGCTCAGAAACAGCCTTTTTCACATATAGAGGAGCATCAACAGATAAATTGGATGTTTTCAGATAAACATCAGCAGTTTCTTGGCAAACAATATCATCCCCTCAACCCAACCCTCTACCTTTACTTCATCTGCACATGAAGTGGAAGCATCAGTATCGTTTACACACTTAAACTCAGAGCTTGAGTTACTTTCCTTTTGTAGTAGCTCTGCTAAATCCTCTGTTGTTGAGTTAGCTGCTCCAGAAGACTCACAACTGGATTCACGAGATTCAACTGATTCCAATTTCTCAGAATCAGTTGCTTCATGTGATTCACATTTGGAGTCAAATGGTGCAGCTGGCTCAGTCGGTTCATTAGCTGATATAGAAAAACTCTCAAAACTCAATCTCTCTGTTTGCTTAGAAACATCCTCTGATTTAACTAAGACAGGTGCAGATGCTCGTTCGCTTATCTTTGTTTCATTCCTTTTAGGTTTTGAGATTTTAACTTTTGAGGGTTTTGCTGGCTCAACCTTGACATCACTAGCCCGCCTATAGACCATGTCAGGCAAGTTTGCAATCTCCTCTTCAGTCATAGGAATAGAGGTATATGAGTGATTATATGGTAAAGGAATGCACACATATCCCAAACCCTTATTCCTAACTTCTTTCTTACTGAACTGTAACTGCTTATTTATCATTTTCTCAACCTTTTCACTTGACACATCAAAATTTTTAAAATTAAATTATGTATTTTCAAAAGTTGATTTGAGAGAATCAAGTTCAGCAGTTAGTTTTTCAGAAAGTTCTTTAAAATGGAGATGCCTACATTTCTCCTCACTCAAATCCTTATGTAACTGTCGGATATCACATTTTTGTGCCTCCACCATATCCTTGTATCCATACCTCAGTTGAAGTGGGAGTGAAGTCATGAATCTGAGTGCCTGAACAACAACCTGATTCCAAATTTTGCGATGAATTAGCAGGAGTGGATAAGCAAACTACAACAGGCAATGGAGCAATAGAAGTAACAGGAATAACATGAGTGGGTGAGCAGACTGCAACAGTTTTGTTGACTTTAGCATTCTGCTTGTCAGCCTTATCATATGATTTGAGGAGTGAGATCAGCTCACCAAGCTTCATTTTATACCAGTTGGTTGGTTGTCAAAACGATCTGATTCACATTCCTAAACCATCTACTCTTGGGCTGATCTGGAATCCTTTTCAGAGCATCTAGAAGCCTCTTGTTGCTCATAAAAGCAGACACCATAATTTCTGCCTTCTTCATATCAGAGAGCAGTTCAGCAAACCTGCTAATTAATGCTTCTACCGATTCACCAGGAGAGTAGCTAAAATTTTCAAGTTTTTGCTCAAAACTGTGATCCCTAAAAATGTATGTTTTACTGAACCGGGTCGTTAAAACACTCAAAAACTGAGCGAAAGCTGTTTTTACCAAAACGTACCATTAGACTCGTCTCAGAATTTCAAGTCCAATGATATTAAATGTCCAAAAACCTTTTCGGGATTTTCGTGTCTTTTTTTGTCCTAAAAGTAACACGAGTCCAACCGTGCAGTCGGTTTGTAAGATAATTTACAGATCAAATTCTGTGCTAAAATATGTTTAAAACCGTATACGTCAGCTGGTTAAAATTCCACCTTTGTCTTAGGTCGCACACCCTGAAACCGTACACTACAAGTTGGGCCGCACATACTTATGTGGACCGTACACAGCTCAATATTGGGCCGCACGCTCTTTAAATGGGGCACACACTCTTTTATTGGGCCACACACTTAAATATTTGACTGTACACTATTAAGCTAGACCGCATACTGATTGTTGCCGCACACTCAGTTAATTTTGAACCGTACACTTTGATCCCGTACACTAGTCAACAAAACAGGTCTCACACTAATATCCAGCACACTATATAATATCAGTTGCACACTTAACTTAGGTCGCACACTGAACCCAGATCGCACACTATGAATTCTGAACTGATCCGTACACTAGCCTTTTAAGTCGCATACGTGATTTAATATCTCATACACTTATCAACGCTAATTTACTTTGGGTGATCTCGTACACTGCTATTTTGAACTCGTACACAATAGATTTTTGGTAACAATTTACTTTGGCCAGTTTCATGAATTCTGGTCATCTGCATTTGATCATAAACCCTAAAATCCTTCTAATTCCATCAACATTCTCATCAACCAACACCATCTTCAAATTCCTTCAATTGTTTATGAACTTAGTGAACCCTAATCATCTGTTGTCAATTTAACACACACACACACTAATTTACTTTAAACATTTTTCAATCTTGAACATGGCCACATTTTTAATAACAATAAATCAATGCACACACTGATAAAATATAATCAAACACACACAAAAATTTCTTTGCAAGTATTTTTCTCACGGGATCAAATCATGGTGTTTCAGGCCAGACTACACTTATCAACACGAATTTACTTTGGGTGATCTCGTACACTACTATTTTGAACTCGTACATAACAGATTTTTGGTAACAAATCACCACTTTAAATCCCGATAATCAAGGAATAATTTGAAAAATCAAATTCTCCAAGATTCTTTCCACCAAAATTTCCTAAAAACGTGCTATCACAATTAATTCTTCCCCAAATCAGATCAAAATACGAATTAATTGTTCTTATGTCTTCAAGCTGTTCTTCGAGTCTGCAAATATTCTTCGAATATGCAAACTTGAATCATCCTTGTTCTTCGATTTATATCCCATGAAACCGAACCTTCGAAATACTTCTTAAGCTCTGATACCAATTGTAAATCTAAGAACTCTAATCGGATATCACCAACACAATCAAAAGTGCAGAAAACTAATGAAAGTGACAAGAACATGAACAATCGAATTGATTAGATTGCACACGGGTATGAAACTCGTCTTGTACAACTATCATACAAACTCGAAAGTGTTAAGAAGAACAGCCACTCGAACAACAACCTCCTAATGACCTAGGCTCACCCTATTTATAGTTACATGGGGTGACCTAAATACAAACTAAGCCAAGCCCACATGCACATTATTAACTAAACAAGTCCAAAACATTTAATTAGCCCACATGGCTTATCCCAACCCCACTAGAAAACTAAGTCCAATAACCTATAAATGTGTTTGATAAAGATAAGCGTAAACCTACTCAATTATATGGCCTTACATTAATATGTAGCTACTTATCTTAGTCATTTGTTCCTTTGAATTATGGATAGTCTCAATGCTCATGCCTAATCTAACGGCATAATTTTGAATTGAGATTTTCCATTGAAGAAACTTATAGATGGAAGTAGTACTTGTATTCTATCTCCAGATCTTAGAAGTATCCTCTAATTAGGTTTACTTGCGGTGAGGTGAATAACATCTTATTTTCCAGTTTCAGGCGTCGTTGCCTCGTTTTCCTGTACGTATGTTGCTGATCAACACACTGATTTTCATTTGGTACTTATGAGTGGTGTAGTTGATTTTTAAGGCAACTAATCGTATTAGTGGAAAATTTATTATGTAATACCCTTGAAAAGTGTACTAATTTCCATGTGAAAACTCTTAAAATATGGGTAATGGTATTGTATATCATGATGTTTCATAGATGCCATTTAACCTTATAGTTAAAATCTAGAGTACATGCATGTATTTTGGGAGTTATTGTGAATCTTCCAAAGAAAACAGATTAGTCTTAGGAAATTCAGAATCTGGAATAGCTTCAATGATAGCAATATTAAATAAGTTCTTGATTATTATAATAAACATAATGTTTGACTTATCCCACTAGTCATACTCGAATTCTATTCTGTACTACTTTTACAAGGAAAAAGCAGTAGGATTGTCGTGTCTTAAGAGATAATCAAGAATCTAATTTATGAGCAAATTTTATAGAAATTATTTATTAAATAAATAACATATTAAGTATTGAAATTTTTGAGTGGATGATATGGATGAGATACAATCTCGATAAAAGAAATTTAGAATCATTTACGTTATGGGTTAATCAAGTAAGGCAGATTAAATTTGTGATCATGATATTAATGAAAACACATTTATGTACTTACCAATATATTTGTGAAGATATGATAATGTCTATTATAAACACCAAAAAAATAGACTAAGTAGGTTCTACTTAAACGATAACATATCACCTTTGGACATAAGTGAAATTAATCAAAAATAGGTGCAAATCAAGTGTAACACATTACCTTTGGGCATAATTGAGACAATCAATTTATTAGACACACATTAATTTTGCAATACATAAATGTAATACACCACCTTTGAGCCGAAATGTAACATTCATGCATTTTAGTCAAAATTTCAGTTTATTTAGACTGCTTGAACGATGAAATAAATGTAAAACATCACATTTGGGCAGAAGTGAAACAAGAAAAGTTTATTTCAAGTGAAACATGTTACTTATGTAACACATTTAATACGTAAGGTTTTACAAAACTAATCATTTTTATGTGAATGACGCCTAAAATTTGAGTGACGCCTAATATTTGGGTGGCGCCTAATAGTGACACTCATTGTTAGTGACGCCTATAAGACTCTTAATGTCAGTGACGCCTATAAGACTCTCAATGTCAACAAATTTAGTGTCGCTAGCACAACGTAAGTTTAGTCTGCGCGAGAGACACATGCACAACGTTGAAGAACAGAGTTCGCCTAAGGGCCAGCTAAGCGCCACTCGACATAAATATCTCTAACATAAATAGTAGCCTTCTCAGTGTCGCCAACATCAGAGTCACCTGATGTTGACGATTTTGAGTGCGGGTTGGCATGCCTAAATTTGCATTTAGGACTTTAGGAGAGTGATGACGATGACCATTTTACGTGAGTGACGCCTATGCCCATGTTAAGGGGTGCCACCCATGAGGAGTGCCACCCATGCGTATTTTAGGAAGTGCCACCAAATGAATCTTTCACATTATCAAATTATCCATAAGTAACAGACTATTAGTGTATTTAGTCTCAAACTTTTAGGTATTATTAGCAAAAAGGGGGAAAGAGTACACCCAAAACATCTATAATTAAGGGACTATCAGTGCACTTATTTTCAAACTTTTGGGTTTTATTTGCAAACAAGGCGAAAAGTACACACAAGATATTTAAAAAAAACAAGTTTTAATGTGAACTAAACACCAATTTATATGATTTTCATCCACTTTATGATGAAGATCATCAAGAACATCGAGACTTTTTCTTGAATAATTTTTTAAAACTTATTGAAATTTTATGGTTTTAATCTCATTAAAACAAGTTTTTAACGATTTTAACAATCCATAAAGCATAAATGAAAATCAAAACCGAAAAGTACATTAGATCCATACAAATCCGATTTTTAAGTGGGTTTTCTTCATATATTGTGTTTCTTAACAAATATAATTTATTTATTCAACATAAGCTCTTGATACCACATGTTGATCAATTCTAATCACTAAACATTATAGAAATAACATGAAGGAATATGTATACCCGTTAATCCCAAGATGTAGAGATGGTTATAGGCATGATAAAATCCAATCGGGTGTATGATGAAGATGGAGATTTTAGTAAAGAGAGAGAATGAATTGTGAGTGGTTATGGAATGATTGTGAGCCAACCTTTACACCTCTCTAATGAGCTTTATTTATACACCAAAGAGGAAGCCCCATTCATCTAGTAAATATTTACCAATTAAGTGAACAGGGGCATTAAAGTCATTGATGATTTATAATACAAATAATGATAATGAACATTTGAATTTATAATGATATATATTCTTACTGTTACAAATTATCACAAACCACACATATTGTTGAATTTAGGTCTCTTCACATTTGGTGTAACTCACACGGTGCCATTAAAAACTCACTATGAATTGATTTTTTTTTTCTTTTTGGTAGGAAGGAGATTGTTCATCTAACCTAAACATTGTCAACAATAGGGATGTTATCATAACACTTTTTACAATGGGGATGTTATCATAACACTTTACATAGATGACTCGAGGGTGCACTCACCGGTACCTGAGGCTCACAGCCCACAAAATATAAGATTGGACTCTAGCAATTGATCAAGTTATGACCAATTCGATTATAGCCCATTTATAGGCCCAATTAAGTTAAAGGCACATGTGTAGTCGTGTATAGAGATGGGCATAATAACTGGTTCCATACCCGACCCGGTAAAACCGACCTGGAACCGGTTCCAGTTCCTACCCGTCTTATTGAAGAATCGGGGCCCGGGTTCAAAAAACCCTAGGTTCTTACCCGGTTCCACATTTTATAAATAAAATATGTCCGTACCCGGTTCCTACCTGGAACCGGTTCCTCCGTAACCAATTCAGACCCAGTGCATTAAATTCTTGATTATGTTACCGTTGGAACTGATTCCTAGCCGTTGGAATCGATTCCTGACCGTTGCAAACCATGCATTTAATGATTTTGTTACCTTAGGAATGGATTCCTAACCATTTGATCATCACACAATCTTCATCTTCTTCTTGATTCTTTTTCTACTCAATAAGCTCTACTATGGCATCCAAGAATTCCAAAACAACAAATTCTTCATCCGTCAACAATGGTCCTCAATTCGCTCCATATATTGTTGGGACACTATCACATAATCGCAATATGGAGGTATGGAGCAATTGGGATTTGGTGGAAATGAGCTCAATGCAAACATTGTGGATCTTTGTTAAGCAAGGACTCGCATTCAACATCGACGAAGCATATTAAGAAGTATTGTAAAGCTTTGAAAGAAGTAACACCTGTTAAGTGCAACTATCTAAAGATGATTTGATATTCTGTTATGATCAAATGTTAGCTCGGGATAAGATGGCTAAGTTGGTGATTGAACAAGCATTGCCGTTTGGACACTTCAACAACCCTCTTTTAACTAAGGTTATTAGGAGACGCTTCAACCACGCTACAAACTTGTAAGTCGTCGTACTTTAAAATGCCATTGTTTAAATTTATGGGAAAATGCAAGAAAAGACTTAATTGTTTTTTTTTTTGCAAATTTATAAACTAGTGTTAACTTAACTAGTGATGTGTGGTCGGCTCCACACGGTTTACCAGAATCGTACATTTGTGTCACCGCTCATTGGGTTGATCCCGATACGCGGCAAATGATGAAGCGTACGAGTATGTTTGACGAGTTTTCTTTTCCTCATACAGGAGAAAGTATTTATAAAATTATAAATGCCACAATCATTTAATATTGAGTATAAAATATTTTCAATATCATTTGATAATGCTTCAAACAACACATTGGCGATCAATAAATTAAAGTTAAAGTACAAACCTATTGTTGATGGGGCATTTTATCATACACGTTATGTTGCACATATTAATAATTTAGTTGGGCAAATCGGGTTCCATGATAAATATGTTTCGGATTTTATTAAAGCTTTTAGAGTTATGCTACATGATGTTTTCAGAAGTGGAAAAGAAAGATATCAAGATTATAAAACCTTTGTAAAGATGTCAATCAAAAAATTATTGGACCTAATTAGGACGTACCAACTCGATGGAATTCAACACTCCATATGTTTGAAATGGCTTTAAAACAAATGGGCACTTAAAAACTTTTCATACAGCACTAAGTGATGACTACCAAGTCGACCCTTTTCTAGACCCGGCTTGGGGAAATATTGAAACACTATGTGGTTTTTTAAAAGTTTTCAAAACCTCAACAACTAACATTTCCGGTGTTTATTATCCTACTAGTTCTATAGTTCTTTCGGAATTGTATTTGATAACAACCAATTTTAAAAACTTTGAAAATTCAAGTGACATGTTGAGGAACATGATGAAACCAATGATTGAAAAATTTTAAAAATATTTTTTGGATTTACCACACGTTTTTCTATGTGCCGCCGCTTTAAATTCAATGTTAAATGTCCCGGGTGTTGAAGCTATAATTGAGAAAATATATGACAAGTTGGATATGCATGAATAGGATCCAAGATTAAAAGAAAAAATAATAAAAAAACATTCAACACTTGTTTATCTAAGGTTTATGATCATTATTTAAACAAATATGGGGAAAAACATACTACTAATTTGTTTGAGTCTCGGTCGCCGGCCTCTAGTAGTACGACTACGATTGTAGACCTAATCATAACAATGTTGAATGTCGTTAGAACAAGACTAACACCAGAATCATTAGAGATGGCAATTTGCCTAAAGGATCATTTGGATGTCGTGGATCGTATTCAAGATAAGACAAGTCTAAAAGACGAAGTAGAATTAGAGAACAAGATTGTTGATGAAGAGGAGAAAGACATAGTAAAGACTAATGATTCCAAAGACGATTGTACTGAAGTGCTCGCACCAAGGCGAGCCGCACCTCAAAATGCCGCACCCGCCACAAGTAAACGATCAAAGAAATAAATGTAATTTATTAGGACTGGTTCCAAGTTATTAAAAATACCGGTTACTAATGTTTGTTTTTTTAATTCCAAGTATTAGTGTTTGTCTTTTTTATTATTATTCTAACTTTTTATTAATGTAAGTTTTTTATAACCCGTTACAAGGTATAAACCGAAACATAAATATTTATTAGAACCGGTTGCATTACATGACAATTTAAACGTAAGTTAAATCCTACATTACATAAAACACTAAGCATAACTAAACTCCTAAAATCCTGTAGTAACCGGTTACATAAAACACACTAAACATTCAAAGAACCTGTTCCGGATGCTTCACCGGCTTCATTTTTCTTCGCCTTTGTAACCGGAAAATGACGATCGATGTGTTTCTTTAATGTGGAATTGGTCGTAGCCTTCATGGATTTTCCACATGCTTTGCACTGTGCCATCCAGGGGCGGACCTAAGGCTTCCTTGGACGGGCGGGCACACGCCTTAAAATAAAATAAACTAATTTGTTATACTCTTTAAAATCTCGATCACCCCTCATGAAATTTTGTAATCACACCCCATAAAATCTAGCAAACCACAGTTGGAAGCAAGTTGAGAAAAGTGAAGTAACATAATCGGTGGTTTTTTCTGGCAAAACAGGTTTAAAGTTGAAGAAGAGGAGACGAAGAAAAAGTGAACAGAATGAGAGAGGTGGTTTTTAACCTTTTATTCAATGTTTTTAGCTATGAAGTGATACACGAGTGGTTGAGGCTTATCCACCTTTTACCCTAGTCATAGGCTTACAACAGATTTTTCAACCCTACTAAATTATAAAGCATTATATTTTATTTTTTAAATTATTTGTATAAAATAATACTTTATTTTAGAGTAAATTGTCATTTTCGTTCTTGAGGTTTGGGCACATTTGCCATTTTCGTCTAAAATGACACTTTGGTACCATTTTGCCCTCCGCGTTTGTAACTTTTTGTCATTTTCGTCCAAATGCCTAACCTAGTTACTTTATAACGTTAGATGAGTTATTTTTGAAAGAGTAAATTGCCATTTTCGTCCATGAGATTTGGGAATATTTGTCATTTTCATCCAAAATGACACTTGTAACTCCGGCAGCGTCTCCGGCACAATCTGCAACTCCAGCACTGTCTCCGGGACAGCCTGCTACTCTGGCACAACCTACAACTCCAGGACAACATGCAACTCTAGCACCGTCTCCGGCACAACCTGCTACTCTGGCACCACTTACAACTCCGGCACAACCTGCAAGTCCGGCACCGTCTCCGCACAACCTGCAACTCCGGCAGTTGCAGGTTTGTGTCGGAGTTTCAGGTGGTGCCGGAGTTAGAGGTTGTGCCGGAGACGTTGCCGGACTTGCAGGTTTGTGCCGGAGTTGCTGGTTGTGCCGGAAACGGTGCTGAACTTTCAGGTTTGTGCTGGAGTTGTAGGTTGTGCCGGAGTTGTAGGTGGTGCCGGAGTAGCAGGTTGTGTTGGAGACGATGCCGGAGTTACAAGTGTCATTTTTGATGAAAATGACAAATGTGCCCAAACCTCAGGGACGAAAATGGCAATTTACTCTTTCAAAAATAACTCATCTAACGTTATAAAGTAATTAGGTTATGCATTTGGACGAAAATGGAAAAACGTTACAAACGTGGGGGCAAAATGGTATCAAAGTGTCATTTTGAACGAAAATGACAAATGTACCCAAACCTCAGGGACGAAAATGGCAATTTACTCTTTATTTTATGTTTAACTGTCTTATTATTTACTTTATTTGGTTAATACAACCGTAAAACAAATGTTTTATATTGCTTATGCTAAGAATCATGGCTTTATTTGGTTAAGACAACCATAAGAACAAATATTTTATATTGTTTATGCTAATTTTTATGTTTCTTAGTTTGGATAATATAATAATAATAATAATAATAATAATAATAATAATAATAATAATAATAATAATAATAATAATAATAATAATAATAATAATAACACTAATAAAGTGGATTTCAGTATTTTTAATATATGTGATCTTGATTATTACAGTTAAAAATACAAGCTTAGAGTCATCATATAACTTCTAACATTTGTTTTATACATTTAATTTACCGTTTAAAACAGATTTAAGTTGTTTATTAAATTTTATTTTTATCCTGGCATCTTGTATTATGTATTTGCCCCTTAGAGATTTTTTTTATTTTCTATATTACTTTGATGTTTATAAAAATATATACAATTACACTATTATTGTGTTCTTGAATATTAAGGCACAACAATGGATGTTATTTAAGAAAATACATTTTGACCCGATCCGACCCGAACCGAAAAATTACTATATAACGCTATGAAAAGACCCTGAAGGGTTTTCGCACCCTATGAAAATATTTCCTGGGTCCGCCACTGGTGCCATCTCGTGGCTATCAGTCATTAGGCACAAGTCAAAGTGCTTCCAAATTGCGAGGTTTCGTTTAGTTTCCAAAACCATTATGACCTCATCGTTGCATGCCATTGGATCTTTGAAAATATGGTTTTAAAGGTGTAATTATTGTATGTTTGAAGTGTGTGTTTGAAAATGAAAGGAGAAGATGGATATATATATATATATATATATATATATATATATATATTTTAGTAGAAACCGGTTTTAATGAGCATTAATCGGTTTCCAACGGCATTATAGCCGATGGAACCGGTTCCTACAGTGTTTTTGCAGCTTTTCTTTGAATTACCCGACGGAACCGGTTCTTCAGAGGAACCGGTTCCAACCCTACCTGAAATCAGTTACACCCGGTTCTAGTTTTAATGGTTAAAACCTGGGTAAGAACTGGAACTGGTTATATCAAGAACCGGTTCCATTCACACCATTCAGGAACCGGGTACGGCTAGGAACCGGTTCCAGGTATAAAAAACCCGAATATGCCCATCTCTAATCGTGTAGAACCATAGTTGCGGTTTCTTAAGCCCAAATAAATAAGTATAAAAATGACTCATATTAGTACGTCTATGTATACATATCGATTTGGTCAAAATTGGTTTAGACCAATAACTGATTCAAGCATACTTAAAAACCTAACCTATATAAGCATTTAGGTTATTAACTGAAGCGATTAAACAAAATAACCGATCTTTTAAAAATAGGCAAAAAATCAATTAAATACCAAATCTAATTTAAATCTAATCAAATCTGAATTTTAATAAAGGATTCCAATTAATGTCATGTGGCATCTTTTCCTTCAACCTAAAAAAAAAATTTATATTTTTTTTAAATAATTATCAATACATGAATTTCACATATAATAATAATAATAATAATAGAATCTAATCTAATATAAGTTCTAATAAAGGATTCTAAATAATGTCATGTGACATTCTCTCTTCTAACCTAATTTTTTTACTTTTATTTTATTTTTTAAAAATAATTTATTAATATATGAATATCATTAATTCTTTATCAATGATAATAAAAAATCCAAATTCTAATAAGGAGTACTCTCTCCTTTAATTCGTTGGTATATTAAACTAAAATACATTATTGATATACATAACTAATATTATCAATAATATTCATAATAAATAACATATTTACTATCACGTAATTTAGTTAAAACAATATACGACAAGAATTTGGTCCATGTCAGTTCGGCTCATTATGGTAGTGCTATGGCACCGATATTCGGTGTAACAATCGAAAAAAACACAAACACAATATCGTTATATGCCCAAAAGAATGTCAACACGTGTTTACGTCATTCTAGAATCATAAAAATAAATATCAGTGAGGATTCATTCTGATAGTTTCTATTCCGGTATCATTGTTGTTCAGTCGGATTCGACTTTGTAATGATATTGTTGGGACGGTATCAGTTTGTTTCGTCATGATACCGGTACATATCAACACTCACTATAGCTTACGATGCAAAACTATACTCTCTGAAGTTGTTGAGACAACATCGGTTCCATTTGGTTCGTTACAGTAAATAAAAAATAACAGGTAAGGGGAAACAACGTGGATTTAAAATTAAATAAATTAATGAATATGAGGTACATTTGGTAACATGTACGTTTGTGCTTTGATTACTTGTTTACGACTCCTGAATCCCTTTCGGAGAAAAAAGAAAGTTTTATCGATTGTAGATAAAAATAGTAAAGTCTTTTACATTAAAACTTTTAAAAGAAAACAAAATACATTCAAATGATAAAAAAATGAAAGCTAAAAGAAAATGAAACAGCATATTAAAATTATTGTTTATGCAATCTTATAAACTATATATAACTAAGAATGCAATATATTTTATTTGATTAAGACTAATAATATCTAAAAAGATTCACACCCGGGTTTGAAATCGTAAGAACTTAGGTTTAATTACATAATTAGATTTGGAACTGAGATAAACAATTGGTATTAACGGGTAGATTTTCAAGACTTAAGCATCAACAATCATCAACATTAACAATGGACAATACTATGCTTTATCACTCAAGAACATAAACAAACCCTAATTTGAATTGAAGCTTAATTAGTATAATTTATTTCATAAAGTCAATCATGCAAGAAATCTTAACAATTCTGAAACCAAAACAATACTAACACATTCAACACAATTGTTCAAATATGCAAATGTAAAATCAACAATTCACAAATCACTTAGTGTATCAAGAACCTTAAATTTTATACAAAATCTAACCTTAAATTTTATACAAAATCTACACCCTGTGTGAAGCTTGGTGGATTAGCCGCCCATGGTTGCCGCTCATGGTTGAAGGAACCTATAAGTGAGAAGAAATCATATTGAAGACTTGATTAGAATCTTCGATTTCGGTGTTGTAGGATCAAGTGCGTGTTTAGGAAGATGCGAGATAGACTCCCCAATTTCGAAAATTAGTTAACCATTGCATTCAACCTGACTTTTTTTTAATGAAAAGTACATGAAATCCGCAACTTGCAACAGAAGAGCCTTCACCAACGGTCCTGACCCCCGTCGACGATGCCTTAGCTTGGCGGACGACAGATTCTGTTGCCGACAGCCTGCTATAGGCTAATTAAACCTTCAACGATGACTTTAAGGCCCTTCACTGACGCAAGAAAAATCCCAAACACTTCCATTTCTTCGTTTTCTTGATCGGGCCCCCTAGCTCCGTTCCAAAGCTCCGTTAAGATTCCAAAATGCACCTTAAACCTATCAATGTCTGTAGAAGACAAGCCATGTCAAATTAGTGTATTCAAGAACCCAAATTCATATAATTTCGTGAATTTAAACATGAAAAGGTAAGGACTTTTAACCACCTATCAGTCACTCTAGCTTTATGTGTCTCATCATAGCGTTGTAGATACATATGCATAGTGTAAATAGTCTAGTACGACAACACAGTCATCCTCCCCCACCGAATAACCAATACCTCACAAACTTTCAGCAACAATCATCTAACCAAACCATCACATACCCAACTAATGAGGGTAAACTGTGTCAGACGACTGAAGAGCCACCCTAACCGACCGAATACCCTTCAACACATTACCATCCAACAACAATCGTAGAAGCATAGCATCATATACCCATACGCAAAAGGTAAATAGTCTCGGACAACTAAATAGTCATCCTCACAGACCGAACACACATTAATACACAAACATCTAACAACAAACATCTCACCAAAGCATCATAGACCCAACCGAAAAGTATAAGCATACTCCAACAACTAAAGAGTCATCCTCACTGATCAAACACCATTGAATACACAAAATCTAACAACTTTGAAACACATGGAAGTATGTCATTGCATTATAAAACAAATAAAAAACAAAAAAAATAACATCATATCCACCATCAGAAACCAATCATCAAAAGCAATCAACAAACAAACTGATCAATCGTGTAAAAACAAACCCTAAAATACATTTTGGTACACAGAAAGCTACCGATAAGCATATGTGATGTCGTTGTAGGATAATACAACGACATCAGTAAGACATAAACCCACCGAACAAACTCGTACGAAGACGAAAACCAAAACACCAAGACGATCAACCAAAATACAGCAACAAAACAACAATATAGGTAGTTTCCGAGAAAACGTTATGAAGTAGTTAACATAGAGAGAGAGAGAGAGAGAGCATATGAGAAAGAGGCAGTGAGAGATTAACCTTTAAAACCCCCCACAACCTAAAACGTACAAACCAACTAACAAAAGGAACAATCCACCAAAAAAAACCATAGACCAAAGGTACAACCACTAATACCACACAAATCTTGTAAATTAAGGTAATATAAATTCCTAAGACTTAGGAACTAAGACGACTAATATCCAAATCCAAAGTATACGATAGTAATACGATGATACAACGATCAAAACCATATAAAATATTACAGCAACCTAACGGTTTTTAAGCTATTAATTAGTTGACTAACATTAATATTGTTAATATTTAACTGATTTAAGATCTTAAATTGTCAAGGAAAAAAAAACAAGTCAAATTAACAATTAACAATTGCTTTGTACTTTAAAAATGAGTTATTCATTATTAATCCTTTTAAGAAACAAAATCATTTTTTTTTTCCAAAAATCGTACTTAATCCGTTTTTATATATCTTTTTAGATCGTTACATGTTTTAGAATTACATTTTTTAATTTAAACTTTAATTTGTTTTGACATTCAAATCTTTTTATATTATTTCATAGTTCATTATTATTTCCTACTTTCTTCAATAAATGCATGAATCGTCATATTTGTATGGTTGGGTCCAATTGGCAAACCAATTGAAGTTAAGCTATTGCGTTCCGTACGGTCAAGGATTTGAGCCTCGTTGAAGACGGATTTAATACAATTGGCGTTAGAAAAAAGCGAAATGTAACATTTATCACAAATCCATAACTGTTACCAAATCCATAGCTGTTACGTTATCATATTAGAAAGTTATCTTTACATTAAATATTCACATAAGAGATTGTGATTATCATTTAACGTATTCAAGGACTTAACAAAAAAAAAACCATATATAATTTGCCTATTTAAACGAATAACATGATTCATCCTTAAACCAAGTCATTTTGAAACTCCACGGTTAAACATTCTTTTTGTGTTTGAGCATAAACATGGCTAAGTCAACATACTTTTGCTTGGAGCTATTCATTATTGTTATTACAGGTTTGTTAGCCAGTTCTTTCGCTAGTGGTATTTTCTTATAATAGATATTTTAACTGATATAAAATCATTTTTTTAAACATGTGAGAGTGTGAGACTATTAAACTTTAAGCTAATGACATCTGAATACCATTATGTACATCACGTGCAGTGGCGGATGTTAATGGTGGCCTGGGGTTCCTCGATCCCTACTGATTTTTTTGCTCGTCGTGTTAATTTTGCCAAAATGTTTCAATTTTGTAGTGTAAAATATTGGATATTTAAGAATCCGCCTCCACCAATTTGAATTCTGAGAGTCTGACCTCAACCAAGTTTTTGTTGAAGCTCGCAACTGTTTACATTATAATGTGTTAGACACAAATATTGTAATGTGGAAGGGTGACACATGCACTTATTACAAACGCGATATTTTACATATTTATAGATATTACACTCAAACTAAAGAACATAGAAAATATGATATGATAATGTACGTGAATATAATAATAGAGTACATTAAAAGTTAAAAGCTATTTCTTAGAATGTCGAATGTTACCATAACCCTAATCCCTAAACTATATCAAATTAATTTTAATTTACCACATGTCAGGATTTGAGATTAAAACAATGACGAACTAAAATTTAAATGAAAATGTTAACAATCATGGTCATCTTAACAAATTGATGTGATCAATGCCCCCCCCCCCCCCCCTCCCTTTAATAAAAAACGCTTTTCATTTGATCATTGTTGTGTGTATATGTCTGGCTTTTTATATGTTTTTCAGTTGGAGCTTCAGTGGCCTTTGACCCAAATGGATCGTGCAACGATGTGTTGTACACGAGTGGCTGTGAAGTTAGTAAATGTAAATTGGATTGCATTGCAAAACACCATAGTGGTACTGGAGCATGCGTGTATGATTCTAGTACAATAGCGTACCGTTGTGTTTGCACCTACGACTGTTGATGATATCTAAAGGGTCAATGTATTTTGCGAGTTAAAAGTTTATTGGTTCGTAATTATGTTTATGAACCTGTGGATCCTTTTTAATTTTTAATGATATTAGTTAATCCGTTTGAGATTGTTACATGATCTTTAATGATATTAGTAAATCCGTTTGAGATTGTTACATGATCTGATTTTGTCTACAAAATTGTTTTTGTAATAATGAATTACACGTCAAGTACAAATCAGGAGCTGACCTACAAAAGAAAATGGTTATTCGTTAGTATATCAACTAATGGCTAAACACATTTCCATGGTAAGACTTCAATAAAATCATAAGGTGGGCATAATGGACACCACTCTGAGCATCTCGTGTCACACCCCAACCGATGGCGGAAACATCGAGGCGGGACGAAAGAGATTGCTCATTGCTCGTAAATACTAATTGCTTAATTAAACCGGATTTCATTTCATAAGTAAAATATTTGAGTACAATACATGGAAATTCAAATACTACAATAGTCAAAACAAACTTTGATATAACAATTATAAACCTAACGTTTATGTATGTATCTAGTCATCAACACTACTTCCAATTTCATGGCATCATCTTCATCAACCTGTAACATGTTTAAAATAGTTCAATGCAAAAGTAAAGACGAGTACACAAGTTTGGTGAATACATAACATAGGTATAAAAAGTATAACTCGAATCCACATGGTAATTGTAAGCAAAGTATATACTAATCATGCAATACTAGATCAAACCCCGAGTTTCCATAAAAGTTTTACGAGATCGAGCTTCCTTTGTCACAAAAGCGACAAGACTAAAATGAGTATGATAATCTTAACATAACCCCGACGGGTGGTGTGCTACTCTTATAGCGCTATACATGTCAAGTTTGGGTTAGCCCAGTTAATGATCAAGCATGTATAATCTAGCATGTATCTAAGCATAACAAGTACTCATGTATAAGGATTGAGCCTGTAAAAGCATAAGTTTGTGATAGTGTATTTTGATACAGAAACATGTTACAACCCAAAAGTGATAAAAGGTAAATAGGTCGAGTGTACTCACGGTTTTGCTAAAGTGTTCCACTTAGAGAAATCCCGTGAGTTCGTTGTGACTAGGGTTTGGCACCTTGTCCTTCTACAAGAAGAACATAGGTATTAGTTATGAGTGTAACAGAAGATTCGGATTATTCGAGCAAGATTTAAAGGGAATGAGAGTAAAGTATTATAGTATGAAAATAATCACTAAGGTATAGCACTCGTTCTTGACACTATGAGAACCCGAATGGGTTTGATGTGATTTCATAGGTTCGAGACCTATTAGAATCGTGACAAAGAACTACACACTTTAGTGATAAAACTTATTAACTTGATAGGTGATTTATATATTCATCATCAAGGGTTCGATTTGATATATTATATAGTCCATAGATTTACATATAGTTATATAGTCATGTAGGAGGTGGGAGGGTGGGAGGATTAACCATCCACTTTGGAACCTCTTGGTGTCATGTAAGTCAAGTAGGAGGTGGGAGGATTAACCATCCATTTTGAAACCTCGTATGATGTTCACCACTACACAAGTTACTATAGGTAACAAGGAGGGTCTTAGAACACTAATATGACAAGAATGGAAATGACAAGAATGTAAAGTGTGTCACCATGATACCAAGTAGCCAAGTGAAATACAACCCGGTGAGCACACTTTGACACACGTCAAAGGCTAAACGAGGTTGTGGCACTTTCAATCTAGCAAACTAACTTGGGATAATGATGAAAATCATCAAGTGATGTGTGGTCTCAAAGTTAGGATAGCCCAAGATAACCAAGGTGGGACACACATGAACAAGTTCATGAACTTGCATCACTTGTGAGCTTAAAGCTCTATGAAAACATAATATTTGTGAGGATAAATCCTCTAGTTTGAATGTCTCAACCTTGTTTTTAAGCCTAACCAACCACAAGTAGTGTGGTAAGCATTAGGACATAGGTTTGAGATGAGTTAGACTCAAGTTTGATAAGGTTAAACAAGTTTTGGAAGAGTTTAAAACACAACAGAAAGTTTTTGGACACTTTAGGTGCATTTCCAAGTCTGGATTCTCCATGGAGAACCCTTGGATTCAAACCTAAAGATTATCCAAGTAATTATAAAGAAGAATCAAGAGATTTCGTTGAGTTTTGAGCAAGTTATGCTCACTTTTGTAAAGGTGTATGAATCTGCCCGAAAATTCTGATGTTGCAAGAACTTGAGATGATTTGAGAGTGATTTAGGAAGGATTGGAGAGTTGTGAAAGTGTAAAATGGCTTGGATTAGGGTTGTATTCATAGGGGAAGAGTGGGGAGTGGTTAGGAGGTGTTTAATGGTTCATTAGAGGTGATTGGGTGAGGTTTATGTGTGTGGATCCGTGCATAAACGCGAGCCAAAACAATCTGTCCCGCCCAGAGTGTCTTACGTACTGTAAGGGTTTCCCCTTGCGGACCACAAGGACCGGGTGCGGGACCAACTTTTATATTTTGTTATTTTGATCAAGTGTGACGGGTTTATAAGTTGTATAATGGTATTTTATGATACAATAAAGTGCTATAAGTATACAAGGCATGCTATAATGTATGTGTATGTATAAAAGGATCGAGATTGAGTATCAATGTCGTGTATAATGTATGCATAAAGTATAAACGTCGCGTATTCACAAGTATGTCACGTTTTCGAGTATAAGCATCATATATAAGTATGTATGGTTAAGTATAACAAGTATAGAGATAAAAATGTATAATTTCCATTATGATTCAAGTCTCGATTACAACGATTACAACAAAGTGAAGAATACGAATACAATGGTTTCCAAAAATAGAATTACTACACGAGCTTGCTATAAATAGAAAGTATGAAAAAGGGAGACGTTACATCTCGGATCCACCCTACTTTTTCCGGTGCGGTCACTAGTTACCAAGCGGGCAATCGAAGTACATGCCTAGGCCGGTATTGGGCTTCGTAACCAGGCTTCAAATAGGTTAGAAACTTGCTAAAAATCAAAGTACCCAACAACCCAACTTACTAATTCTTCAAGAGATGGCCAGTGGAATCTCTACAAATAGGTTAGCAAATGGAAGAAAAGAAGATGGGGGTGAGCCCCTAATCTATATATTATTGGATGTTAATATTGGTATATCTTTCCATTTTATCTCTCCCTCTATATATAAATATATATATAGAGAGAGAGAGAGAAACATAGTGGAAAAAGGTGTATGAATAAGATCTAGTATTAGGGGTATGTAAATAAGATGACCCTTAATTTAATAACAAGGTGTGGTATATAGTAAAAGTATGTAATGATTTTAAAGTATAAATTTATATATTTTAACAAGTGAAATCTAAAACGAATTTTTTCATAATATAAAATGGTGGGATCAAGAAATTTAAAATTTATATATCTTTTTAAAAAAAATAAAGGGGTACTTGAATTAGTCTTTTAATATTAATGGAATTAGTAGGAAATTAGCTTTTTCTAGTTATTAACTATTTACATTAAAGAGTTAATTACCGAATAGTCCATGTGGTTTGTCATTTTTTCATCTTTAGTCCCTACCTTTTCAAAATAACATGTGTGTTCTTTGTGGTTTGCTTGTTTGTTACTCGGATAGTCCCCCGAATAGTATAAATTAAAATCTATACATATAATAAAATATACTTATTTGGAGATGGATGGCACATTTTGAGAGCATCTCTTTTTTGTTTTCCCACCTGTTTATATGGGTTAAAGATATGGTATTCACGATGATTCATATTTGATTTATTGACCCAACATTTAATTGTGGAACAAATCCCTGAAATTTGCCCTGTTCGTTTCTTTTCATTTTTTCACTCTAAAAACCCTAAACAATAATCCATCGTTCACTCCATCTCGTTCTCTCTCGCCGGAGCTCCGAAGACCGCCATATCGTCACTACCTCCATCAATTAACCTCCACAATCATCTCAATTTCAACTAATATCTTGCAAACGGGGAGTGTACACTTCAACTTGAACTCAAGTTCATTGAGCTGTAATTGACATTCCCAAAGGCTTTTCAGATCATGCGTGGAGGATTTGATGAGTTCTCGTTTTTTTTTTTAATTCATTGAGGTCTTTTTAGATATGTGTGGAGTATTTGGTGAGTTTTGGTTTTTGTAATTTATTAAACTTCCTTTCTCAGTCTCTCACACAACTATCTAATGTTAATATAATGGTTTCATCGTTTTGTTCATATTAGGGTTTTGTAAGTGCACCTTTGTAATACGTGCCGGTTTCTGCAAATGAAGAATTGATCAAGGTCTAAAGTGTAATATCTGTGTAAGTCTTGTATGAAGTCTTGTCCGAGTTTGTTATGTATATGGAGTCCGAATATAAATTCGGAGTTCCTGGTCAGTTTATATGTCCGAGTTTGTCAAGTGAGTCTGATAGTGGTAGTTGTCCGAATATGTTATAAGTTCGGACTAGGTTTTTTCAGGACTTAAGTGTCCGATTTTGTAATTGTTTAATCCAGAACTGATGTGTTGCGGATTTGATCATTGTATTTAATGTGTTGGTTGAATGCAGTGATGCATAACTAATGTCAAAGTTATTATTTAACTTAACCAGAATCAAAGACAGATAATCTGTTATTTTCATTGTATGTAAATAATTATATAGCATAATACTTGAGATATCATCCTAATAATTTGATCAAGGTTCATAGAGTTTATTACCACATTTACATTTCCATACAAGAGGATAGTAATTGTAATTATCCCATCCCAAAGAGATTGATCCCTGTAATCAATCAACTTAGGTTGTGAAGGAATTACCAAAGTAGCTTCACATGGCATGCAATCCACACACTTGTTCACACAGTGGTCCTGATTCCAATATTCTCTTGTTTTGTTGAACACTTGCCACCCCTTCATCATCATAACCTAAAATCAACAAAAAAGGTTCAAAATCTCAAATACCCACAAAAAAAAGTTTCTAAGGCTTCAATTTTTATTTTTGATTTGGTAGTACCTGATATTAAATGTGATACTGTGAGAGATAACAGAAGAATGGTTAAGTAGGCCCTTGCAGGTGCCATCAATAGTTAGCAACTTGAAGAAATACGTATATATTATATATATTAACATTAATAGTGATATAAATAGTGCAAGGAAGTGATGTGATTTTAAATCTCTTTTAATTTAATTCCCGTAACTTAATATATACGTTTCATTTGATTTAAATTTAATACAACACATAGACTTCACTAAGACTTTCATTTATGAACACACTTAACTTAGGTTTAAAGACACATTTTTTTATTTCAATTTATAGTGGAAATGCCCACGCGTTACGGCGGGTGTCCAGACTGATATTAGATTCAGTTATGGTGTCTCTTACAAACCACAACTGATATTCCATACATCATCAATCTAAAGTTTCATTCTACTTTGAAAATTGGATTAAAATATGTATTATAATTTCCAATTAATCAAATACTTCCTATTCGATGTAAACTAGACTAAAATATCTATTATAAGTTGGTAATTTTGCACCTCTATAGAATTATTGGCAGACCAATGTTAATCATGTCATTTGAACTCCACTGTTTTGAGACCGTAGGAAAGTACCTGCACTTAACAGGCCTTATGAGATAGATAAAACACATGCCTAGGAAAAAAAAAGTCGAGCCTTTTAATAATAGCAACAAACATCTGTGAACCTCTTTGGTCCATGAAAATTACAATAATTGCATCATGTTGTAGTTAGTGGGGTAGGGCCGCCCATCACTCACCACTCACTCATCACTCACAACATACAATCAAGTTTCGCCACGTCATTGAGCATTATTCCATCACTAGTGATGGATTTTGGTGGAAATGCCCATCACTCACCACACAAACATGTAAAACGCGTTAAAAGCTTCACGCGTTTTAAAGTTCATGCGTCAAACATATGGGTGGCAGTGGTCTTCCCTTCTCTTCCACGCGTGGTGGATGGGGGCTATCACGGGGCGCCCAGTCCCCCCTTAAAGTAGCAATTGATATATATCAATATCATAAACCGGTGATATTAGGAAAATAGGTGATTCTAAGCTGTAAATTTCCAAAACAAATGCTAAAATTTACAAGACTTCCCAAAATTGACATTGTTATAAATTTAAGTAGTAAAAAATTGACATTTTTATAATTTAAGAACATGTGTAATATGGTGCTCCTCCCCAAAGAGGTCAAGGGATCAGGTCTACGATGGACTAATTAGAAGTAGATTAGATTGTTGTTAAAGAAATAATAAATACGATATTAGCAAAGTCTTGTGGCGGAAATGTCTTGATATTTGTTTAATATACGGCAATCACATTACTTTTAAGGAACATTACAATATTTAAAATAATTATAAAAATATGAGTATATATATGTATTTATGTGTGTATACATATTATAGGTACCTGGATGTACATATAAAAACCGTGAGCCAACAACAGATGTGTCATGTTTTCCTGGATGTACATAATAACAATTATGGAGCAACTGGAAGTCATAGACAGTTATAAATGTGTAGTAATAATAATTATAAGATAAGAAGTATATGATGTATATATCATTTTTTCTTCATAACATAGTAACAGTTATGTACACCATAAAAAATGTTGATGTGTTTTAAAGAGATGATGTAGATGCTAACATTAAATTATATGAAATATGACTTCCACAAATTGATTTTTTTACAAGAATATATACACTGAAGTTTCATATAAAAAACGAGTTTTAGTTCCCGATTAATGTTTCCCTACACCTGGAAAAACGAGCGGGTGGGGTCAGGTTGGATCACAGGCCAGAATGGGTTCAATTAAAATTAAAATTGATCCAACTTGGTTCGGGTCAAAACACCTTCTAACCAAAATAGTTTAGGTCCGGGTCAACCTAATCAGATGACGAAAATTATAAAAATCATCGAAAGTAACAACTGCATGAAAAATACAACCTGAATCAAAGATAAAAATAATCGCTAATATGTATTCTTAAAAAATAAAAAAAGTAACCATGTGTTGTACCACAAAAACATATCAAACATTAATAATATAGGTAAAAAAATTGATTCAATTACCCATAGTGTGTTAAGTTTTAGTTTCTGTCAACCCGATACACATTGAAAATATAAAGTTCAACAGAAGCTCTCTAACCCAAAAATAATGGTGAACGACAGTAGATGGTGGTAGACAAAGGCGGTGGATGACGTTGGAAGGAGGAGGAGGATACGATACAAATAAAGAACCAAATATTGGTCATTTGCGTTGCCCATTCTGACCCGTCGGTCACCTCCTTGCCCGTTCTTACCTGCTCGTCCATGTCGAGACTTTGTTCGACATCTAGTTTGACCCGTTCTTTATTTTGACTTACCCAAAGGAACCCGAAAAGCTAATAAATAATCCAAGTTTACCCATCCATGGTAGCACGGGTTGGGATTGCCAGCTCTACTTAAAACACGTTCCCTAACTATTACAAACGGGATCTTTCAATCCTTTTAAAGGGAACCTACAGTCGTAAATTTGGTAAATTAACTTTCTTACCATAACACTTGGTAAATATTTGTTTTCTAGTCAATTGCTTAACACCAACAAATAATGATAGAATCACATGTTTAACCTAAAAATCAATATTCATAGAGCATCAAACTTAAAGACAACCAAATATTCAATGTATACTCTTTAAAGGTTGAAAAGATTTGTTTCAGAGCAAGTCTGTCTGATTGCCAAGATGTAAGTTTTTGTTTTCTAAAATCTAATGTGATATTCTGTTAATAAAGTCTAAAACCATGTTTTTTCTTATCAAACACAACATATATTGCATAATATATTAAGAACACAGTAGGTATTTTGCAAAAAGTCTCACCTTTTTAGAAGGGTCCTATTTTCACACTTCTATTTTCTTATTTTTACATTCTTAGGTGTATACGGGTCGTATAACCTTATATGGCTCGTATAGAATGTTGTTGCACAGAAATGTGTGCAGTGGAATCAGGGCCGGTCCTCGAATTTTGGAGGCCCAAAGCGATCTTAAAATTCGAGGCCCTCTTTAATTTTTTAGGTTACTAATTTCGGTTTGTATCTGACATGAAATATATTAGGAAGAAACTTATAAAACACTTAACCATTATATAAACTAGATGATTTCCCTAATCAAATAGTGTTAGGGATCTAATACATAAATCAAATCTAAGTTGGTCAAAAAGAGTTTAACCTAACAGATATATCATGTGTGAAAGGAACTAAAACATGCTACTTATTTTGAGTATGTTGTTGTTATTAGTTAGAAACGATTTTTTTAAATAAAATTTAAAAAAAATACCATGTTAAAAATTGTGTGGACAAAATTTTTTAGCTTATTAAATTAGGAGGGATGGTTAAAAAATGCATTTATGACCCTTTATTAAAATGGTGAGTGAGGTGATTAATAATTTTTAAAATTGTAGCAGGTGGGATTCGTACCCGACCCTCCACAAAAACCAAAACTTGTTTTTACCACCAAACTACACTTGTATTAATGTTAATACAAATCATTGTAAATATAATATTCTTTTCTTATAAATATATATATATACATATATATTTTTAATTTTGGAGGCACTATTTTTCGGAGGCCCTAAGCGGTCGCCTAGCCCAATAGCACTAACGGGCCGGCCCTGAGTGGAATGTTTTTTTTGTTTTACATTTATACGTATAACGACCAAATGGGTTTTATTTTGTGAGGTTTTATCAGGTTTTTTTGGGTTTTTAACAAATGTATACGAGACTTATAATGTTATACGACCCGTATATATTTTTTTGGTGAAACCGAACAGCCGTTTAATAAGTTTTAGTAATTCTTTAGATAGCGTTTGCCGTATTATTTAGATATATCAGATTATTATGAGTTTGTAATTAAACGTACTAATAACGTTGAATAATTTTCCGATTTATTAAACAAAATATGTGAATATGATAAACAATACGATAACAATTATTAAACAAACAAGATAAAATATAAACATAAGATTAATATTTACAATGTCTTACATCTAAAACAACAAAAGATAAATATTTACAAGAGTAAATTACAAGTTTTGTCCTTTATGTTTACACCAAATTGCAGGCGCTGTCCTTTTTTCCAAAAATTTACAGGCGGTGTCCTTACAATAACACTTGGTAAATATTTGTTTTCTAGTCAATTGCTTAACACCAACAAATAACGATAAAATCACATGTTTAACCTATAAATCAATATTCATAGAGCATCAAACTTAAAACAACCAAATATTCAATGTATACTCTTTAAAGGTTGAAAAGATTTGTTTCAGAGCAAGTCTTATTAGGGATGGCAATGGGTCGGGTTTGAGACGGGTGTAGGTAATTTCAAACCCAAACCCAATTAGATAAGTTTGTCCTAAACCCGTCCTAAAACCCGTTGAGTTTCTAGCGGGTAAATACCCATCGGGTATACTCGCGGGTTTCGGGTAAACCCGTTAATTTTTTAAAATTACCCACTGGATAACCCAAAACCCAACGGGCATCTATCGGGTAACTACTAATTAGTTACATTAAATATTATCATGTTAAAAATGTATGAAATAATTACAATGTACATGAAATAAAATACATATGGGGTAAATATACATATTTAAAAATATAAAAGAAATTATGTCGGGTCTACAATCGGGTAATTACAATGTACATGAAATAATATACATATTTAAAAATATAAAAGAAATTAGGTCGGGTCTACAATCGGGTAAACGGGTACACTTTATCGGGTAATCGGGTCGGGTAAATGGGTATATCACCAAAACCCAAACCCATCCCAAACCCGCGAAAAAAAAATTAATACCAAACCCTATTATCCGACTCCAAACCCGTTCCAAGTAAGTCGGGTTTCGGGTTTACCCATCAGGTCCGGATTTGATTGCCATCCTAAGTCTAATTGCCAAGATGTTAAGTTTTTGTTTTCTAAAATCTAATGTGATATTCTGTTAATAAAGTCTAAAACCATGTTTTTTCTTATCAAACACAACATATATTGCATAATATATTAAGAACACAGTAGGTATTTTGCAAAAAGTCTCACCTTTTTTAGAAGGGTCCTATTTTCACACATCTATTTTTTTATTTTTACATTCTTAGGTATATACGGGTCGTATAACCTTATATGGCTCTTATAGAATGTTGTTGCACAGAAATGTGTGCAGTGGAATCAGGGCCGGTCCTAGAATTTTGGAGGCCTAAAGCGATCTTAAAATTCGAGGCCCTGTTTAATTTTTTAGGTTAGTAATTTCGGTTTGTATCTGACATGAAATATATTAGGAAGAAACTTATAAAGCACTTAACCATTATATAAACTAGATGATTTCCCTAATCAAATAATGTTAGGGATCTAATACATAAATCAAATATAAGTTGGTCAAAAAGAGTTTAACCTAACAGATAGCAACTTATATCATATATCTTATGTGAAAGGAACTAAAACATGCTACTTATTTTGAGTATATTGTTGTTATTAGTTAGAAACGATTTTTTTAAATTAAATTTTAAAAAAATACCATGTTAAAAATTGTGTGGATAAAATTTTTTAGCTTATTAAATTAGGGGGGATGATTAAAAAAGTTGCATTTATGACCCTTTATTAAAATTGTGAGTGAGGTGATTAATAATTTTTAAAAAAATTGTAGCAGGTAGGATTGTACCCAACCATCCACAAAAACCAAAACTTGTTTTAACCACCAAACTACATTTGTATTAATGTTAATATATATCATTGTAAATATAATATTCTTTTCTTATAAATATATATATAAAATATATATACATATATATTTTTAATTTTGGAGGCCCTATTTTTCGGAGGCCCTAAGCGGTCGCCTAGCCCAAAACACTAACGGGCCGGCCCTGAGTGGAATGTTTTTTTTTGTTTTACATTTATACGTATAACGACCAAATGGGTTTATTTTGTGAGGTTTTATCAGGTTTTTTTGGGTTTTTAACAAATGTATACGAGACGTATAATGTTAAACGACCCGTATATATATATTTTTTGTGAAACCGAAAAGCCGTTTAATAAGTTTTAGTAATTCTTTAGATAGCGTTTGCCGTATTATTTAGATATATCGGATTATATTATGAGTTTGTAATTAAACGTACTAATAATGTTGAATGATTTTCCGATTTATTAAACAAAATATGTGAATATGATAAACAATATGATAACAATTATTAAACAAACAATATAAAATATAAACATAAGATTAATATTTACAATGTCTTACATCTAAAACAACAAAAAATAAATATTTTCAAGAGTAAATTACAAGTTTTGTCCTTTATGTTTATACCAAATTGCAGACGCTGTCATTTTTTCCAAAAGTTTACAGACACTGTCCTTAATCTTCTAAAACTTTTGTACGTTATGTCCTTTAGACCAAACCTAGTTAGATTTTTTGGTTAAATATGGTCACCTAAGGCATTTTAGTCTTTTTACCCCTTTATTTAACATTATTTAAAAAATAAAACAAAATAATTTGAAATATTATTATTATTTTAACTATAATTATTTAGCTTTCTTCACAACGACCCTTCACCACCATGATCACCACTGTCATCACCACTTTGATAACACATCAACCACCCTGGTATTCAGCTTCTAATAATCACCGTAAATGATAAAATCATCTAATAATCACCATAAATGATATATTCAAGTTGTATAAAATTAATCAATAATCACCATAAATGATAAATTCAACTGGGAAGCAAGCATATAAATTCAGATTCATGAAACAAGATTTGAAGTTGTGAATAAAGATAGAACAATAAAAGATAAATTAGGAAACAGAGAATACGATCTGCAGCAACGGAGGACCTAACCCGCCACCACCGACGCACCTAACCCACCATCACTACCGTACCTAAACCGCCGCACCTAACCCACCACGTCCGTCCATTCACCCTGTATCTAACCCACCACCACCGCCGCACCTAACTCGCCGCCCCTAACTCACCACCACCTGTAATCACACCACAACAGCCACCTCCACCACGTCCTTCCACCTAGTACCTAACCCACCACCACCGCTGCGCCTTCACCACCGCACCTAACCCACCATCACCGCCACACTTAACCGCCGCCCCTAACTCACCAACACCTGCAATCACACCACAACAACCACCTCTACCACGTCCATCCACCCTGTACCGTCATGAGCCGCCACACACCACCTTCCATTGCCCACAAAAGCCACCTCAACCACCTCCATATCTGTTGTTAGCGAGAGAGAGAATAGATAGAAAGAGGGGTTTCAGAGATTAGATAGAGAAGAGACGGAGAGAGTTTGTTTATATAGTGTTTTATTTTTATGTTCCTACAAAATGGCCCTTTAATAAAAGTTCTTTACAAAATAGCCCCTAGGAAGATGAAATTACAAGAATGCCCTCATGTGTAAGGCACATGACCAAATTTAACAAAAAAATTTAACTGGGTTTGGCCAAAAGGACATAACGTGCAAGATTTTTGGAAGGTTAAAGACACCGCCTGTAAACTTTTGGAAAAAAGGACAATGCCTGCAATTTGCAAGGACAAAACTTGTAATTTACTCTATTTACAATGTTTCAAATGTAAAACAACAAAACCAAAATACAATAAGCATGTACGGCGGTGGTGTGCAACGCTAGCTCGTGGAAGTTGGGACGCGCGAGAATGAATAGCAATAATCGCCTCGACCATCCACTCTACGTAGCTCTGTATACGGGATATGCCCACCCATACAACAGCTACATCCTACTCGACCTAAGCCAGTCTTTCCTCCACCCCTGGTGAAGGCATCACACACAGTCTCATGCTCCGTCGATCGTACGGGCGATCACCCTGTACATCCTCTACACCAAACTGCGATCTGTCGACCGCAGCATGAACTGCCCCCTGTTCCCCGCCTCCCCCGCCCTCACCTCCCTCTCCTTCGCCTCCCTCTCACCCGCCTACCTCACCCGCATCACCCTCACCCTCACCTCCCCAGCCCCTGGCCTGCCTCGCTCGGTAGTGGCCGCCCTAGGTACCGTTCGGTACGACTCTCATCATACGATCAAATCACCCGGACCTTGTTCGGTAGCACCTCGTGAGCAATCCCCATCGCGCATGCTGTGGCACCCCCTACCAGATCAACCTGGTGTGTGATGGTCATATCCAGGGCCACCTACGGGGACAAGAGGGGCCGCCAGTGCTTCGCCAGACGGGTGACGAAGCCGCCACAGCTAATGTGGCTAGAGGTACGCTTAAAAGCGTACTAGACGAAGTATGTCGCCAACTTGTACGATTAACGTTCATGTATTATACGAGGTGTATACGATTTGTAGAAAGCTCGTATACATTTCGCATATGCATGTATTATACGTCTCGTATACGGTACGTATTAGGGCTGTAAACAAACCGAACAAACTCGAACAAGTCCTTGTTTATGTTTGTTCCTTAAGGTAATAAATGTGTTCACGAACGGTTCATTAACACTTACGTCACGAGATTTTATGTTCTTGTTCGTTCATTAAGTAAATGAGCATGTTCACGAACGGTTCACGAACACAAATAAATTTGGCGAACGCGATGAAAGATAAAGGTGGATGTCCCAGAAAGTAGCACTAGAACTTGAATCCCCTATTGTGGAACGGAGGTCGACCGTATTCGTGGATGTAAATAATGAGAAATGAAAGGGAAATAGTGCGTAAACAAGGTGAAATAGGGTTTCAAAGTGTAATTGTTAGGGAAATAAAATAAATTATAAGTTAATAATATAAAAAGTACAGATAAATATATGAAAGGACAAGAATCTTTAATTAAAACACAAACATACGAACACCTTACCGAACGTTCATGAACACAATTGAACGGATGAGACATCTGTTCATGTTCGTTCGTTTAACTAATCGAACGAAGTTTCTTGTTCATGTTCGTTCATTTATTAAACGAACGAACATAAACGAACTTCCCGTTGAACGGTTCATGAACTGTTCGCTGAACGTTCGGTTCGTTTATGGCCATAATTCGTATTATACCTCTCGTATACGATCTATACAAAGCTCGTATACGTTTCATATACGCACGTATTATACGTCCCATATACACCAAAACAATAACAATCAAGGAAGAAAAGAAAAAATAAAACTGAAAACTAAAGGGTATACAATCATATACAGGTTGAATATTCAAAGCGTATACGATCGTATATATTGTATACGATCATATATCGCTTGAATATTCAAGTTGTATACGATGGTATACAATGTATACGGCCGTATACACTTGAATTTTAAATTTTATTTTTTCAAATTTAGTTTTTATTTTTTTAAATTCAATCAAACAATCAATTTCGTTATGCTAATCTATGCTATTCGATATGCTATAAGATACCATAATCTAACAAGTTACGTAATCTGAAAGTCTATTCTACGAACGAGGCTTAGAAATGTACCGTAATAGAAGAACGAGAGGAAAACGTCACGAACGCCGAAGAACGATATCAAAGAACGATACAAGAGAAAACCGAGAGAATTTTAGTGAAATTTGAGGTCATATGGTGGATATGTGGTCGTATAGCATATTATACGATCTTTTCTGATTGTATACAGATCGTATACAATGTTTAATATTTTTTATTCGCTCATATACACAATATATGAGCATTGTTTTTGTCTTGTATACGGGTCGTATAACGTTATACGGCCCGTATACAATTTACAATTTTTTTATTACTATATGTGGAACTGATGAAAATGCAGTCGGTATGTATTCACCTACATCAATACGGTTTTCATTTCATACATCTTTTCAAGTTCCAGACCAACAAGTTGTCAAACATTGATAGAACGTTAAAGAAGAAGATCAATCTTGTTTTGCTTTATGTTTATCAATTGGCCGTTTGTTTGAGTGATAACAAAATACTTTCTCTTGAGTCCATACATGCATTTAATTCACTCACATCATTACAAATTGTCAAAAAATGAAATAACATTTCAAATTCATAGGCAACCGAAATCCATGAATTCCCTCGTCTTGTATTCATCAGTGACCTTCTAATATTGAATAATACATTCCTTGTAATAGTTTCCTAGCTCACTGCTGATGTATGCCGTGTCGGTTGCCGCCAGTATCCTGACGGGGTAGGCATTGGATATTCCCCTTCTAACTTGACGTGAATACAATGGCTCTTGTTAACATTTACGAGCATAAAAGTTTGGTAAGGAATACTCTGTTCGGCTGTTGTCAACATGGGAAAAAACTTAGCACAAGTGACGTCGCTTAATAAGTGACAAATGACATTCCAACGATTAGCTATCATGACCCCTGTGAAAGGCATTAGCAACCGCTTATCTTATGGTTCAAACTCTATATCGTCCCAATATAAGGAGTTTCGAACTAACTGAAACTCAACTGAATTTATTGTAAAATTACCTATGCCTTTGGAAGTAGAAATAGGTAATAACAAAAGTTATATCTTTTGTGATATGTATTGCAAACTAAACATTGATGGTGAGGACTATTTAGTTGATTTGATAGCCATGTCAATGGGGGAATTCCAAGTGGTGATTGGAATGGATTGGTTGTCTCGTCACCACGCCAAAGTGATATGCTTCCGTAAGGAGATACAACTAACATCTCCGAGCGGAAGGCAGGTCATTATTTATGGGGAGAAGAGTTGCAACCCCATAATATGCTCAATGATGGAAGCCCATAGGCTCATACAACATGGGTGCAAGGCTTATTTAATTTATGTTCACGATTCGGAAAAAGAGTCGCCAAGGATTGAAGATGTACTCGTCGTGCGAAAATTGGAAGATGTATTTCCGAAAGAGTTACCGGGGATATCGCCCGAGCGCGCGGTGGAGTTTGGGATCGAATTAATCCCGGGTGCAAAACCGATGGCTAAGGATCCATATAGGTTAGCACCATCGGAACTACAAGAATGATTGTCCCAATTGCAAGACTTGCTTGACAAGGGGTTTATTCGACCAAGTGTCTCTCCCTAGGGAGCATCGGTATTGTCCGTAAAGAAGAAAGACAGGAGTATGCGCATGTGTATCGATTACCGCGAGCTATATAAGCTTACGGTAAGGAATCGATATCCACTTCCAAGAATCGATGACCTATTCAATCAATTACAAGGTGCAAGTTGGTTTTCAAAGATTGATTTAAGGTCAGGATACCATCAACTAAGAGTTAAGAAAGAAGATATTCCAAAAACAGCTTTCCGAACACGTTATGGACACTACGAGTTTCTCGTAATGTCCTTCGGATTAACCAACGCACCCACTGCATTTAGGGATCTCATGAACCGCGTTTGCAAGACCATGTTGGAAAAGTCGGTGATAGTGTTCATCGACGACATTCTAGTTTATTCAAAAAACGAGGCGGATCACACTCGTCATCTACAAGAAGTGCTGGAAACTCTTAGACGAGAGAGGCTTTATGCTAAATTCTCGAAGTGCGCCTTTTGGCTACGAGAAGTTCAATGACTCGGGCACATTATAAGTGCCGATGGAATGTTAGTTGACCCGTCCAAAATTGAGGCGGTGTCGAAATGGAGTCCTCCAAGAAACCCCTCGGAGATTAGAAGCTTTTTAGGACTTGCGGGTTACTATAGGAGATTCATTCAAAACTTCTTCAGATTGCATCGCCCTTAACTAAATTAACCCGTAAGGATGAAAAGTTTGTCTAGACTGACGAACAAGAAAGGGGGTTTCAAACACTTAAGGAAAAGTTAACCAGTGCACCGGTATTAACTCTACCAGATGGAACCGACGACATGGTCGTGTACTCCGACGCGTCCCAGCTTGGTCTCGGATGTGTACACATGCAAAGAAGGAAGGTAATTGCTCATGCCTCAAGACAATTGAAAACACATGAAAAGAAATATCTGAGGCTGCAGTTTTTGCCTTAAAAATTTGGAGGCATTATTTGTATGGAGTGAAATGTACTATTTTAACCGATCATAAGAGCCTAAAATACTTATTCCAACAAAAGGAGTTGAACATGAGACATAGACGTTGGCTTGAAACAGCGAAGGACTATAATTGCAAAATCCACTATCACCCAGGAAAAGACAATGTAGTAGCTGAAGCCCTTAGCCGAAAGGGAGATTATGAACCCATTCGGATTGCATCGCCCTTAACTAAATTAACCCGTAAGGATGACAAGTTTGTCTGGACTGACGAACAAGAAAGGGCATTTCAAACACTTAAGGAAAAGTTAACTAGTGCACCGGTATTAACTCTACCGGATGGAACCGACGACATGGTCATGTACTCCGACGCGTCCCAGCTTGGTCTTGGATGTGTATACATGCAAAGAAGGAAGGTAATTGCTCATGCCTCAAGACAATTGAAAACACATGAAAAGAAAGATCTGACTCATGATCTTGAGTTGGCGGCTGCAGTTTTTGCCTTAAAAATTTGGAGGCATTATTTGTATGGAGTGAAATGTACTATTTTAACCGATCATAAGAGCCTAAAATACTTCTTCGAACAAAAGGAGTTGAACATGAGACAAAGACGTTGGCTTGAAACAACGAAGGACTATAATTGCGAAATCCACTATCACCCAGGAAAAACCAATGTAGTAGCTGAAGCCCTTAGCCGAAAGGGAGATTATGAACCCATTCGGGTACGATCCATGCAGCTATTGGTCACTTCAGGATTACTTGAACGAATCCGAGTAGCACAAGGAGAAGCGGTAAAAAGGAGAATTAGAGGATGGAACCTGTGAAGGGTTTAGTGAAGGACATTGAAGATGGAGAAAACGGTTTTAAATATCTATTCGGTAGAATCTGGGTTCCAAACACCTGTGTTGTAAAGGAGCTCTTACTCGATGAGGCTCATAAGTCGCATTACTCGATTCATCTGGAGCAACCAAAATGTACAGAGATCTGAAGCAGAATTATTGATGGCGTGAATGAAAAGAGATGTAGCAAAGTACGTTGAAAAATGTCTAACTTGTTTACAAGTGAAAGCAGAGCATCAAAAGCCTTATGGCAAGCTCCAACCATTAGACATACTTGTTTTGAAATGGGAACATATCACTATGGATCTGTTAACCAAATTGCCGAGATCGGCACGCGGTTTTGACGAACTTATAATCATAGAATCGACTTGATCATCAGATTATAGATTATAAGTTCATAACCCAAGCCCATTACCATTTTGGGCGGAACAGATCTACTAATTCTTTTATTCTAGTTAGTAAGAGGGATCTTGAACTAAGAAATAGACCCTAGAAACTAAAAAAGGGTATCCTGAGCAATTGCAATAATCGGATTCATTGATATTCCTGGTATAGTAGATGGGCGCCTGACCAATTAGAAACAAAAATAAATAGAAACATAGTTCTAATAAAAGGAACCCAAGGACCATATTCTTCTCCAATTTGAGTTTTACTCACATCTCGAATAAATTCAAGGACATAATCGAAGAAATTCTGACCGCCGGTCGGAATGGTATGTGGGTTCCGAACGGCTAGAGCGGCTGAACCTAATAAGATAGCAATTACAACCCAAGAAGTAATAAGGGTAGTTGTAGACAGACTGACGAAAAGCGCTCATTTTATTCTTATCCGTGAGACTTATACTTCCGAAAAGATGTCGGAGGTATATGTGAACAAGATTATAGCGCGCCATGGAGTGCTGGTGTCAATTGTATCTGATAGAGACACCCGGTTCACTTCAAAGTTTTGGCGGGAATTTCAAGAACAGATGGGTACAAAGCTATTGATCAGTACGACTTATCACCCGCAAACAGACGGGCAAAGCGAACGAACAATTAAAAATTAGAAGACATGCTTCGGGCATGTATTAGTGATTTTGGTGGTAGTTGGGATGCCTATATACCAATGGTCAAATTTTCTTACAACAACAGTTATCATTCGAGCAATGGTATAGCACCATATGAGTTGCTATATGGTCGAAAAGACGAAGACCCATCAAATTTCAAGAAGGAGATAAACTAATGCTCAAGGTATCTCCGTAGAAAGGAATCATTCGATTTAGGAAGAGGGGTAAATTTTGTCCACGATTTATCAGGCCATTCAAGATTATTAGTCGGGTGGGCAAGGTGGCTTACCGACTAGAGCTTCCGGACGAGTTAAGCGGGATACATAACACGTTCCATGTATCACACCTCCGCAAGTGTCTAGAGGATGAAATGACATATGTATCACTTGATGATATTGAAGTAGATGACAAATTTAATTACATAGCTAAACGACTTGAAATCCTTGACCGAAAGGTCAAAGGAATGAGGAACAAAGAAATTGACCTAGTGAAGGTCAAATGGGAGCATCGGAAGGGATCGGACACCACCTGGGAGTTCGAAGAAGAAATGAGACGACTCTACCCTTCACTTTTTGGTACGTACACATGTTTCAGGGACGAAACCCCTTTTAAGGGGGGTGGACTTGTAACCCTCCAAAATATAAGGTAATATTTGGTTATAATTTTGATGAATAATAACTATTAGTATTGAACCTAGATAATGATATGTTGTTATAAGCTCAAATCATTAAGATTATGGCCCCATTTAAAAGAAAACTAAACATGAGAGACTAAAATAGCCAATTGGAAAAGTTGTTTTTAAAAAGGAAAACAAAATTGCAGCACACACTTATGTGTGTGTACGTGTGTGCGACCAGAGACAAAGAAAAACACCCCAAACCCTTCTTTCATAATATTGAATGGTGAATTGGGATTGTTATCAATGCATGAATCAAGAATATTGATCACCCACACTTGTCTAACACAAGGTAAGTTACAATTTTAGTTTTGGTGATGTTTGATTTTGGGTGAAACTTGATTAATTGAAGTTCTTGAATAATTGGGTGATATTGTGACTTAGGGAAGTGTGATTTAAGGTGTAGGATCATAACCATAACTGAAAATATGAATATAAAAGTATGTGTATACAAATAATGAGCTGCTGTATGCAAATCTGAATATAAAAATATGTATATGCGAATATTGAGTTGTTGTATGCAAATCTGAATATAAGATATGTATATACATATATTTAGCTGTTGTATTCAAATCTGAATATTCAAGTATGTATATGCAAATATTGAACTGCTATATGCCAAAGTAAACATAGGTTGTAATCTATCAAATGTAAATCAATGGTATGTGTTTATACAAGGATGTGGGTTTTCAATACAATTGAGATTATGTCTTGCTAACCCTAGCCTACGGTGGGTTTTCAAGCAAAGATTTTGATTTCGTTTGTTTGATTGTTTGAGTTTTCGGGTCCGTTTAGACGGGTTCTAAGGTCTCAGTTACTAACGTTCGTGATAAATTTATAATGTAGGTGTGATTAAACTTACGATGGGTGAAGATCAAGCTCCATAGTTGTAACATCCGTCAAAAAACGGGTTTCCAATACCCGCTTCATTTATTAATCGAATATCCAGTTAAAAATTTTCGTTGCTTATTTAATGCTCAAATTAATTTTAAACGATACATAAGTAATATATAAATTAGAATTTAAAATCTATAATTAAAAATTAATAATAAATAAGGAATAAAAAAATAAAAGGAGACGTCGGGTTTCGAACCCGGGTCACCCGCTCAAACAAACACACAACACACCACCAGACTACCCGCACTTTTTGTGAAGTAATTGAAATAAATAAATATATGTATTCGGGCCATACGAGTCATCTGCGAGATTCAAGTGAGTAACCGCTCTGACTCAATCGTATAACTTTGAGCATACGTTTTGATTCTTACAGGAACGATTATAACAGTCAACCTTTAACCGAAATCACAATCAAAAGCATTAACTCGCAAACCGTTATGCTGAATCATTGTTACAATTACCGTTTTTGATTTTAAATCAAGTTGTGATCTTGGAAGTCACTAAATACTGTCAGTCAGGAAACCCAACTCGCTTATTCACTCAAATCGACTCTCAACACTCTCTGCTCGATCCTCCTGTCACCACCGGATCTCCCACCGGAAATTTCTCATCGGAAGTCTTTCGCCGGAATTCTCTGCAAGTAGCCGAAAGTTATCGCCGGAAAACTGAATCTATTCCAGTATTGCCTTACTCTATATATAGGACTTCTAGAACTGCGACAGAAGTCACCCACACTCACCTTAAACTCCCTATAGAGCCTCTGTCGCAAGTTATACATCGCCGGAATTTGGTGCACTCGCCGGAGATTGGCACCGGAAAACCGAGATTCTACTTCTAGTGGTATATTTCTTTAACTTCTCTATCTATTATTCTGTATGTTACGAATCTTTGTTCAATCACCCAAAATTGTTTAAAAATCGATTTCAGGCGGGCTTTGGGTTTAATGAAGAAGATGAACTGAAACCAATTGTTAAATGAATTTAAAATCGGAAATTATACCGGGTTAGACACACAGTCCAGTGGTGGACTGTGTGCACTTAAAACAAATGATCCCGGGTTCGAGTCTTATTACTTGCAACGATCCATTCACATCACCAATCTTTTTAATGGATAAAAACATAAGTTAATCGAGCAAGTATATAAATATAATATAAATTCTGTCTATAACGGGTTAGACACCCAGCCCAGTTGGATGGGCTGGGTGCAATATAAGTCGATAGCTACGGGTTCGAAACATGTCATGCACGCCGGTTCGAGGGATTATAAATCCTTTTTAAATTAAATAATTTCTGATATGTTTTAACTAGTATATATATATAATTAAAATGCGAGTTATTTCGGGTTAGACACGTAGCTCAGTTGGTAGAGCTGCGTGCACGCGTACGGGAGGTCACGAGTTCGAACCTCACTCAGCATAGAATAAACACGGTCCGACCGGTCAACGGTCAAAAAGTCAACATTTTATTATTATTTATTTTTTTATTTAACCAGAAAATTATTTAAAAATACTTAAAAATAATATTTTTAAAGTTAGAAAATGTCCTTAAACTCACAAAAATAAATCTAAAAATCCCATTAAGAACACTAATTAAAAATATTAATCTCAATTAAAAGTTTATTTATTTATCGAATTATTATGTTATTATTTAGGTTAGTTTCTCTCGTAGTTAAATCCAAATTCGTGCGCATTCATCATCAATCCAAGAAAACGCACCCACTGTGAGTGAATCCTTACAAATTCCCCTTTTTATTCATGTTTTGGGGTGTATCATGTGTCGCTCTAAATATTTCGTTTATTCAAACTTGTGCCATTCCCATTATATGACCTAAACTTATGATGTAAATATTGTTTGTTGTGATACGTGTTTACATTTTGTCAAGTTGCGTGCAAAACTTTCAATAGGCCCATCAGTTCCTCGTGGGAGACGAGTTGAACATCGCGTGCCTCATTCGATCGGCTCCGTTTGATTGAGCCTTGATCTCATTGTTCATTCATTTGGTGTGTGTGCTTGTGCATTTATTGATATTATGTGTTTTGTGATTAAATTTACATTTACGTTTATTCATATTTGGTTATGCACAATTTTATCCAAATAACCAACCTAACTAATCCTTTCAAATGTTTAAATAAGATTCACTCGCCAACTTTTTGTTGACCCAAAACCCTATTTTTACACATGATACAGGTGGACAGGTTGAAGCAAGGAACACGTAGGAAATTGCCTTAGAAGAAAAATAATGAAGTCTTGATAAATGTATAGAACATGTTGTACTTGTATGTTGATTGTAATGTTCTCCTTTAAAAGGAAATAATAAATATGAAACTTTATAGTAAATGTCATGAGCTTTGATGAAAACCCAATCATGCCCCGATCACCATTTCCGCTGCGGGTCGGGGTGTGACAATAGTGAACCGAACACAAAGAAATTCAAGCTTCCGCAATGGTGTGTTGTGAATAAGAATTTAAAGTTTGTAAACTGATCTAACTAGGATAAGTATTTATAACCCATGAAGCTTTTTATGCATTTTGTTAAATTATTAGAATGGGTCTTACGAACACCAAAAGTCGGTACCGAATTGGTACTTAAGATCTTTCGGTTCGGAAAATTCGATACCGGTACCCAGTACCATTTGCTCATCTCTGACCATGAGTTTCATAGAACAACAACATGACCATACAACTTTTTTGGTTGATTTTCTTTCGGTTATCTTTTAGTGTTTTTTCTACATTTTCTTTTTATTCTTGTCAGTGGTTCTGTGCGCAACACGCTCGTAGTGATTTAAAACATATGTAAACACAGACTAAATAACAAAAGAAGTTCGTCGCGACGCGGCGAATGATGATAAACCTAGTTTAATTAAATAGAGAAAAAAATTAGGGAATCAGATGTAAGGTTTATAAAAAGTGATAAACAAATTAAAAAAATATGATTTTTAGTTAATTTATATGCTTGTGATCAGAGATAGGATGTGAATGCTCATATAATATAAAGTAAATTGCCAAAATGGTCCCTTAGGTTTGGTCACTTTTTCAACTTTAGTCCAAAACTCAAACCTTTTGAATTTGGGTCCCTGTGCTTTCAATTTTGTTGCCATTTTCATCCAAAATCAAAATCGAGTCAGATATTTCAATTATATCCAGCTTTTTTTGTGTTTTTCATCCCTTTTAATGAAGGACAAAATGGTCTTTTAATGTTTTATTATAACAAACTAACAAATCTGACCATTTTTCCCTTAATTAAAACAGAGGAAAATAAAAAAAAAGTTGAATATTAACTGAAAAATCTGATCAAATTTTGTTTTTAGATGAAAATGACAATAAAATTGAAACCATAGGGACCAAGATTCAAAATGTTTGAGTTTTGAACTTAAATGACAAAAGTTACCAAACCTAAGGGACCATTTTGACAGTTTACTATATAATATAACATAAATATATAATTGAGCCAATTAAATCCACGCACATATGCAACTTTTTTTTAGTTTTTATTATAATATTTCGATTAATACTTCATCTTATTTTTCTTAAATAATTTGTACTGTTAACTTAAAAAAAAATACAGTCTATAGATTTTTCTCTCGAACTTTTCAATATGAATTTTAACGAAAAAATGTTTGTCTAAAAAGTGGTCTCGTAAGCAAGTTTAACTCATGTTTGGATCACCCTTTCTGATTATAACTAATTGTCTGCCCATGACATTATAGCCTAGTGGCATCTTAAAGGTGTGATAAAACTTAAGAACCATTAGGCTATGGGTTCGATTCTCACAACGGTTTTTTCCCAGATTTATTAGGTTTCTTCCTGATTTGGTGTATAGGCATTATAGTGTAGTTGAGATGTATATGATCGGATGATTCCGCTGATAACATAATTATACTCCAGTTCTCCGTCAGTTACCTAAATTTGTAAGAGCTGATAAGTAATTTTCTGTAAATAATTGATAAATATTTTTTTTAAAATATATAGCAAAAATGAATTACCATTATAAATAATAAGTATTTTTTTAATATAATACCCTTCATATGAATATGGAAGTGAATCGAATTTTGTTTGGGTGACACTTCACTTTCTATTCACATCTAAGTTATAATAAAAGACTTTAAATAATGTCATTTGTCATTCTCTCACTCAACCTTTTAAATTTTATTTATATTTATTTAATATATTTTTTAATATTAATAACTAATATATAGATATTACTTATCTTTATCTTTATCCTTATCTTTATTTTTATCTAAGATTAATAAATAATTTTCATTTCTAACCCAAAAGTTTTGTTCTTGCAATTTAAACCATTTATTTTTTTTACTTTTAAGTCAAAGTTTTTCAACTTTTATCATTTAACTCCAACTCTTTTTTATTTTCAAATTTGGTCCACCATACTATTCATCTTTTCTAACTTATAATAAAAGACTCCAAATATTGTCATATGACAATCTCTCATTCAACCTCCCAAATTTTATTTATATTTGTTTAATATATTTCTTTTAATATTAATAGCTAATATATAGAATATTTGTTTAATATATTTCTTTTAATATTAATAGCTAATATATATATATCACTTATCTTTATCATTATCCTTATCTTTATCTAAGATTAAGAAATAATTTTCATTTCTAACCTAAAAGTTTTGCTGTTTTGCAATTTAGACCCTTTGTTTTTTTTTTTACTTTTAAGGCAAAGCTTTTCATCTTTTGTAATTTAACCCAAACTCCTTTTTATTTTCAATTTTGGTCCACCATACTAATCATTTTTCCCAAGTTTTTGGTTTCGTTCTAAATTTTGTGAGTTAACGCACCACAACGTGCGTGCGTGTGGGTTCAACATTTTCATATATTTTTCCTGTTTGACTGACCCGTCGCAACACATCTATTTTTCTCCGTTTGACAAGTTCGTCGCAACGCGCGGTCCTGGATTGACTTAGTTATTTTTTATATTTTATGTTTCTGTTTAATTTCTCTAAGCGCGCGTAATTCAAAGATTTTACGTCTGTTTTTCACTCGGCGTTATTTTTTTCCGTTTTTATTTATTTATTTCTTTTAAGAGTTTTTCCGGTGTTGGTGGTTGCTGAGAGTTGTATAGCATTGGTACTACTTTACACAGTTTTACGACAACCGCTGCAACGCAGGAGCTTAATACGAGTCAATAATAACAAATAACACATAGATTTTTGTTGATAGGTGTATGCGATCATTTTTGTTTGCTATATCGTCCACGTTCATTAGTTGTTACATCCAACTCCAATATAGTGAAAGAGTTCTGTATGCCAAGTTTGTTTATCATTCGTTTATTTGGGAGTTATTTTTTCAATTTATAGTTTTTGAAAGGCAAACTTTATTAGCACCCACTAGTAAGCCGCCAGATTATTACAGAGGGGAAACAAATGATTATGCAAAGACTAGTAAGCCGCTAGAGCATTACATACAGAGGAGAAACAAATGATTATACAAAATCACATTTACACCAATTTTTGTCCACTCATGAGAACACATTTTTTCCCGGTGTTTTACCCACATGAACCTGCTAGTCTTTAGTTCCGCCAATGCTTTTGCCACGTCCAATCGTTTGCTGTTGAAAACTATATCCATTCTGACTCTTCAGATCCACCAGCATGCCGAAAGGATGATGGTTTGCAAGAACATTTTTTTGCAGCTGATCCATCTACAAATTTGTGCGTAGTGAGGAGGTCAGTCATTGAGAATGCGAAGATTGGAGGGATAGACAACCAACTCGATACCATCTGCAAAATAATGGTCCTTAAGTGGCAGGCGGTAAAGAGATAATCAATGGTTTCTTGCTTGTTGCATAAAGGACATAGGAGCGATGGTATGTTTTAAGTGTCTTTGGCCCAACGCCATACGAGTTGGAATCTGATCCATGTTGATCATCCAGCCAAAAATATTTATTTTGCGAGGTAACCAATTGTTCCAATCGTAGAGGTTTTCTGGTTGTGTGACCGAGGCCGTTGAAAGCATACCCTTTAGTGATTTGACTGAGAAACAACCCGAGCGATCTCCTACCCATTTCCACGTATAGATGTTTGTGGCTGGTGTAATCTGCTAGACAAACTGAATATGGTTATTCAGCTCATTTATGTGACAACCGGTACTTTTCGACTTTTAATTACGCAATTAACAAACATTTAAGGCGGTAATAAATAGTGTTTAAGACACGTATTAACTTAATTAGGCTTTTGAAATGCCTAGGAATGCCTATCGAACCTTACATTACGCGTATTGTGATTTCTGGGAAAACTGTATAACGATAAATAGTGGCGAACTGACACCGTAAAAAATACTGGCTACGCCGACGGATACGAAGTTTATACGTATGACTATTACATGTGAACGGGGTTTTGTGAAATTTTCACGCTTTCGAACAGCACAGAACGCATACATGAACGAAAAACGAAGGCATCGGACGCGCGTACCTCCTTTAAAATGGAAATACTATGACGTATATTGCTTCGTAATCAAATTTTATTATACACAGTCGAAATCGGATCGAAAAACAGATTAGAAATGACCTCTGAGGCAAATTTCACAATTTTAACGCAATCGACGAACAAACACGTCAAACGACGACTACGATGCTCTTTTACATAGCTTTGACCCTAAAACTTAGTTATACGACACTATACGACGTTCGGGTGCGAAAACGGGCTTCAGAAACGTGACCGGGCCGCTCAAAAATGCTAGGAACGAGCACGGGGGCCTTGGACCCAAATTCTCAAAACCTTAACTATAAATAGATAAACACACACACTAAAACACCATTTTTCACCCACTCACTCTCTCTCTTCACTCCATTCTCTCTCAACAGCTTTCTCTCTCTAGATATTCCGGTGACCGGACTTCGGCCGGCACCGGTGAACCACGATGGCATGTCACCATGCGCGCGGTCCGGCGACGGCGATGGAGGCGGCCGCGCCGCCGCGGCGGAGACGGGGTGTACCCCCTAAATCGGACCTTCCGAGTCAATTTCCGGCATCTATTTTCTCATCCGAGCAAGGAGATGGCAGTTATGCACACCAGCAGTCTTGATTTTCGAATGTTCTCTCCGGTAAGTACCTACAACTCATCTCCTTCATCTTTTTCTTTGAGGATCTTTGTAGATCCGTTCATTTTCCGGTCAAAAACAGTTGTTGCAGGAGATTGACTGCGAAGGGTGGTCAGCGACGGCAGTGGAGCCGCTGGTGTTAGAGACGAAGGGGGAGGGGGTGGTTTATGGTGTTCGGGATGGCGACAAGCAGGGAGCGAGCCGCTGCCGGCGGCGGCAGCGGTGTTGTTGTTGGGCCAGTTTTGTTGGTTTGGGATTTCAAGAAAACCACGTTTGGTGGCTCGAGTCTCGGTTCAGGTGAGGTCCGACGGGTCAACCCGGTTGAAACTAGTCAGATGCGAGGTTCGGTTCGGTGATTCGGGTCAAACACGGGCCATTGTCGGTCAAACAGCAGATTCATTCAGATTTGGGGGCCGGGTCAAACGAGCCAACTCAGTCAACTCGGTCAAACCGAGTCAACCCAGTCAACTCAGACTCGGTTTGGGTCAACAACAGTCAATGTGGTCAATCCCGGGTCAACTAATCAACGCACGATGTGGTAAATTAATTTCGACGTGAAATTATACTACTTCTTTCATAAACTTAGTCTAAACAAGAAACCGAGCTCGACCCGACCAATTAAAATTATACCTTGTCAAAAATTCGAGATAATGATATATAATTATTTCACTTATCGGATCATTACGTGAAAGCATCGTCTAGACGTATACATAAAGGATATTGTATCATAAAAATTAATATTTTGGGGTTGACATTTAAAAGATCGGAAGTATAATAGAATTGTGTTGTATAATGTCATAACAAATTACTGAATCTTGAAATATTGCGTTTTGAAAGCTTATATCGACAACTTGTATTGTCGGATTATTCCAAAAAAAACAGAGGAAACTCTGTCCGATTTTCGTTAAAAAATATATAAATTTTATAGTTTTAACAATAATAAAAACACATCGGGACTCAAAGGAACGTTATAAAAATAAATATAAGTACGTATTTATTTCGGACGATTTATACACTTCGTAAAACGAGCTTATAGCATTTTCAACGAGACATAGTTTACAAGTTAACGAAACTCGAAACTTTTGTATACTAAATATAATTATTTATAGTTATATTTACTCATTTCCAACGTTTGGAACTCGAAAACTATACAAAATAAATATATGGTGTTATATTTGTTTCAAACACCAAAAATCCGAATACTTACTTCAAATGTCAGATTATTTGATATAAAACAAATATAATGTTTTATATTTATTCCATTGTCAATGATTCGGATTCTTGGATTTAAAAAAAAACATAATAGTCTATATTTATTTTCAAGCACCAAAGAGTCGGAGATTCCATAAAATAAATACAAATTATTTATATTCATTTCCGACTGCTAAACAAGAGCGACACTTTATTTCAAGAGAATAACAAGCGTCAAATATGTAATTTTTATTAATTATAAACGAGACGCGAGACATCTATTTCGGTCACGTAGCGTTTTACATATATAAATATACATATATATATATGTGTGTGTGTGTACGTCTACGAAGACTACGACGAGTCGTACCATTATTCATCTACGTGTTTCAAATTACGACAACTAGCACGACATCGTAAGTATATTTATGTTTAAATATATAAATGTATATTTATAAATATTTATATTTAATAACACCCTTTAGGATCGTTTGTTAACGATTCGGAAGAGCTCGGACACGTAGTTTAACTACGTTGTCTTATTAGAATCTTATAAGCTTGATTCCATTATAGGAACGCTATAGTTGCACGCTAGCAAGTTCACGTTCTTGGAACGACACTATGGAATCACATTAAGCTAGCTATGCACAAGGATAACAAGGTGAGTTTATAACCCCCACTTTTTACGGTTTTACATTTTTATAAATGTTTTCGGGGGTGGAAAGAGATGCAAGTTTCGCAAAAGTACACAACATTTCGATGAACAAAAACAACAGATTTCTAAACCATGTTACGAACGAATTCCAACTACACAAATGATTTACGAAAGGTTTATGCTAAACATATCGGTTTCACAAACACACGCGTATTTTCAGAACGTGCATGAGTTTCATGGCTAGTGACGGGAATGTCTTAGCTACAATGGGACCGGATTGTCCTACATACAAACAAGGGGACTGGTTAGTCCTGTTTACAGACTCAAGGACTGCGGTGTCCTACATGCAAGTAAGGGGACATGTTGGTCATGCTTACAGACTCAAACGGGCTAGGCCCATTCTCATTTGTGCGAGGTAGAAAGACTCGAGTGGGTTAGACCCACCTATACTCGTGCGAGGCACGAAGACACAAGGACTAGATTGTCCACTACTCAACACTAAGGGTCGTAGGGTCGCTTAACACTGTACTGTGAAGTCTTCGCTACATATCGAAACTATAACCGCCTGCTAGTCTACCGTCTTGAGTAAACGGTTCGGCGAGGCATTTTCTAGCTTGGGACGGGTTATAGGCTCATGCGGGCATGTTGTTTTTGTTGTACGCGGACATCGACGGGTATTCAAATATAACAAAAACAAGGTTTTTAATTGACATGCCGAGAAAAATGATTTTATTTATGTTTTCTCAACAACTTTTAAACCGGTAAACAAAAAGATTTGTTTAAAATCTTTTTCAAAACAAACTATGAACTCGCTTGTAACATTTGTAAAAATCGGGTCTCCAAAACCCGCTCCGTTTCGTAATCAAGTACCAAGTTATGAAAGTGCATTAATTATTTATGGTTATTTTGAGTTAAAACGATACATAATTAATAAATAAACTAAACTATAAAAATTATATTTGATAAAAAGTTAAAATAAAAAAAATAAAAAACATTTGAAGCTGCCGGGACTCGAACCCGGGTCAGCTGAGTCACTCAAATGACTTAACATCCTTTTCCTAAACCACTCCGCCACAATGTGATTTCTGTTAACTTTAGGAAAGCAAATGAAACTTATACACAAACTCAGTTTAATCAATATTACCATCTGAAAACCGGTAATCGGTAAACCAATCGTCCAATCGATTGTTTACCTCACAATTTCAGTTATAACCGATATGCGACGGTTTCTAATTAAGTCAGAATTGATTGAACATTAAGCTTTATCATTTCGGCTTTTGAAACCGAAAATTTCATCAAGTTCTGATTTAATTCGAGCTCCAGATCATTTACACGATTCAGAACTATCACAACAATACTCAATTTCATTTTCGTCGCAATTCTGAACCATAAGATTTTCTGAATCAGTTCGCCGGAAAATTTCTGCAAGTCACCGGAAAACCGGGACTCACATTCTCACGGTAATTCCTCCGACTCTCTCAGTTTAAAACATGTGATTAGTCAGTCTCTAACACAACTCTATCATCAGAATCGATCCTAGCCAACGTTTATCGGAAATCTTATCTTCGCCGGAAAGTTTCTGAGACTGCCGGAATCCCACTGTGAACTGGTAAGATATCCTACACTTCTTTTAAACCTTGTTTAGGTGACTCCACTTTATGAATAATCGATCAACGCTGTTAATTGGTTCAACAGTCGGAGTTCATTTCCAGTACCGACGAACCTCCGCCGGAATTCAGTGAATCACATCAATCGGTATATTCTGTTCCTTAAACTTTCTCCATCCTTTACTTTTGAGTTACTGTTGATATCGGAGAACTTTGTAAATCACAAATCAATCATAATCAGTCGAGTTATGTTGCCTGTGTAATCGGTGAAGAAGATGAAGTTATAACAGAATATAAGAGTAATTAAAATCCGGATTATAAACGGGTTAGACACACAGTCCAGCAGTGGACTGTGTGCAAATTTCGCATACACGTCCCGAGTTCGATCCTTGCTACGCGCACGCCTTGTGTAATAACATGCCTTTTTAATCATGAACTAAATCGGGTTAAAACAGGTAGTTGTTAAGTATAATAAAAACCAAGAATATAACCGGGTTAGACACACAGTCCAGCGGTGGACTGTGTGCAACATAAACTTCACGTCGCGCGTTCGAATCCTGTCACAAGCACCGGTCCAATGGAATTAAAACATTTTTGCAAATAAAGGAATTTTCGGTTAATTTAAATAAGTATATAAATATAATTAAAACCGAGTTTATAACGGGTTAGTCACGTAGCTCAGTTGGTAGAGCTACGTGCACGTGAACGGAAGGTCGCCGGTTCGAATCCCACCCGGCGCAGAAATAACCGCTGACCGAACCGGTCAACGGTCAACAGTAAAAAAAAATAATATTTTTTTTATATATTTATTTATTTAATTTAATTTAAAAATCAATTAAAAATACTTAAAAATAACATTTTTAAAGATAGAAAATAGCCATAAACTCACAAAAAATTTATATAAAAATTTCATTAAAATCCTTAATAACATCCATCCATTTAACATATTTTTCCATTATTATTTAGGTTAGTACTCCTCGTCGACTCGCTCATCTAAATCGTGCGCATCTCACCATCTCAAATTCAACGCACCCAATGTGAGTGAACCTTTCAAATTCCCCGTTTTAATCACGTTTTTGGGGTGTATCATGTGTCTTTGTTTATTTACATATTATAACGAAACTATTGTGCATACATCATATCATGACATGTGTATTAGTTTGTTGCTGTTAAGTAGTTATTATTGGATGCAAATTATTATTACAGTACATGCATTTGCCGAGGCCGCAGCTCCCCATCCATGAGGTTGAGCTTGTTCCCCATTTTATTATGCGGTTGAACTGTGGCGTGCCCGCACGATCGGCTCCGTTTGATTGAGCCTTGATCGGTCATTTCATTTTACATTTCAATACATGCAATACGATCGGCTCCGTTTGATTGAGCCTTGATCGCACAGTTCAATTTACATTTCCAGTTCATGCAATACGATCGGCTCCGTTTGATTGAGCCTTGATCGCACAGTTCAATTTACATTTCCAGTTCATGCAATACGATCGGCTCCGTTTGATTGAGCCTTGATCGCACAGTTCATTTATGTTAGTTATCGTATGTTATTGGTATATTCATGTATGCTATCAAGTGTTATTGTATGTTATAATTGTAACTGCTATTTGCCAATGCTTGATTACTTACATTTGCTCTTTTATGATTATGCACAATATTTTATTGATAAACTAACCATAAAATCATTATCAAATGTTTATCTAATGAGGTTCACTCGCCAATTTATGTTGACCCAAAAACTACCATTTTACACATGATACAGGTGAACCAGCAGCAGCTAGGAACACATAGGACCTGGACTAGAAGAATAAATCGATTTAGTTCTTGGATTGTTACCTTTTGATTATTCCTTTGTATTGAATGAACATGTTTGGATGTTTGAAAATGTAACTTTGACTTCATTAATTATGAAACATAATAGTAAATGTCATGTGCTTTGGTGATAACCCAATTATGCCCCGACTCTTATTTCCACTGCGGGTCGGGGTGTGACATCGCTCAACTTTATGTTGATTTTTCGCATGTTTGTTTCTCAGGTTACATATACAAACTATGGCGCGGTTAGAATAGGTGAACCCTTTGGGACCCGAGTACATAGCAGGCGTTCAATTTTCTAGAAGTCTTAGCAAATATTAACTTCCGCTGTGCAATGAAGATACCAGTCAGATCACGATCGGCTCTGATGTAATCGATTTATCGGGGTGTGACAGATTGGTATCAGAGCTATAGGTTTCAGCGAAGTAGGTTTCTGTAGAGATACCTAGGCTTTAACCTCACTTTCCTTCGGGGACTTAGCTTATTAAGGCTTGAACACATACAGAACGTCTAGAACACATACATGGGTTCCAACCGTGGTCGAAAACAACGAGTCAACATATTTATTTCAAAACATGCATCAGTGTTGTGTTTTATACACGTTACACGAAACGATTGCATACGATAAGCAAAACTTGGAAGTTTTGAGAACACACACTTAAGACCTTTGGTTAACTTATGACAAGAATTCATTAAAGGTCATTTTGTAGGAACTGCGACTATTTACTTGGGCAAATGATTTCATATATGTCACCTATGCTATTTTACTAACCCGAGCAAGTAAACTACGACAAACAGATTGACGATGCGCATGAATATATAAAATTTAGTTTATACATCACGAATGTTGAAATACAAAACGCACGAATTTCGAGGCAACGCCTTGGGGAAAACACGAATGAACGATGACAGCAGCAATGCAAATCACGTCAGTGGAATGACTGTCTGTCAGAATGCGGCTATTGTCACGTAGCCCTGCAAGCGGTGCGAAACACGCCAAGGTACGTCCAAACGAGGACTTCATAGACTAATGGAAATCACGATTATTGGCATCGCAACAGGAACTACAAGTCCTCACATCTCCCCAGTCTCCTAATGGCGACTACGCCAAGATTGACATCTCGTGGTAATGTCACATAACGCCAGGTCATTGCATGAAATTCGAGGTAAGTCTTAAATTCTTTTGTTGGAAATTACGACTTTTCCATATAGTGAGTAGATTCTTGCACCTCTACTCTTTCTAAAGGTCATCTCATCTTGAGAATTTCATTCATGATTAGTGAACACCCAATTACATTTTCTTGACAAATTCATACGTTACGCATGCATTGTTTGTTTAGCATGTGGTTAGCTTGATTCGGGGAAACTATCAGGGACTCCACATCGAATGAGTGGTTCTATCAATATTGCAATTATTGTTTTTGCTATATCGATTATTGCATTGAAACCTTGATGACCTATATTATTGCAAGAGTTGACTCATTGATATCGAGTCAACTAAATTCCTTGAATCACTTTTCTTGACAAGCCACATACATGGTTTTGTAGGGCCATGTTAAAACTTCCTTGGAAATACATATATCGTTGTTGGTCGATATCTAAATCAAGTTTAGTTGGCTAAACTTGCTTACTATACGTATTCAATTCTAGACTTCCATATGATGGATTGAGGCCATCATATTCAAAGTAATATCAACAAGCATTTCATTCATTTCGAACCATAGCAAACTTGTTTGATCTTAACTCATTTGAATCGTTTGTTGTTTACGGCACCTTGTGGTGGCGTTTTTCACTAATTTGAAGCTTGTGCTGATTTCGTTTACACATTTCACGTATGGATTTAATTACTTGTTTATTTATTATTAAATCCACTTTGTTGATTCATTATCTTGAAACATTCTTAATACAAAAGAAAATGGTACACAAATTCATGGCTTGTTTCGGTGTACCTCTAGCGGTTATTTCAATGCCACTTGCAAAATCGATGACCTTCAATTGTTATTTATTTTTGTCATCGACCTGAATTTCTATGAAATTCATTCGGAATAAGCTTTTGAATTTACTTCACAAACCTTCTATCTCATTGCAAACACGGTGAACTTGTTCGGTCACCGCTATTATTGAATCATTTTGATCACTATGACGCCTTGTGGCGTCAGCATAAACTTGTAGCTTGGGCTAATTATGATCAATCGTTTCACGCGAACTACGTGAACTTTTCGTTTAACTTATCATCCAAATAGTCTTAAGGCAACTATGTATTAAGACGATGATACACCAGGATCGGTTGCATTTCGGTGTATCCTTGCAATTCAATAATATCAACACATATTTTGTTTCATTTAATGGTTCGATAGTTTGTCACACCCCGACCCGCAGCGGAATAAAAGTCGGGGTATCATTGGGTATCACCAAAGCTCATGATATTTACTAAGAAGTTTCATATCTATTAAATTAAAATTAAAATTTAAATATCCAACAAAAATTTCATACAAATACAATAAAAAATTAAATGTTTGTTCCAACGCAATAACTTGTTTATTCTTCTAGGCCATTTTAAGTGTTTCTTTCCTCAACTTGATCACCTGTATCATGTGTAAAACAGAGGAGATTTTGGGTCAACAAAAGTTGGCGAGTGAACCTTTGATAAAACATTTAAATAATTGCTTATTTTGTTCATTAAAGAAAATTGTGCATAAATCACATGTGAGCAAATATAGATATGTAACCAATCACAAACCACATTGAATGAATATATGACATGAATGATGATGTATCTGAGATCAAGGCTCAATCAAACGGAGCCGATCTCATGAGGCACCTGATGCTCAACCCGTATCCCACAAGGAACTGATGGACCTAATGAAATGAGTGCACTGAAATGATAAATTGAATCCACATATAAACCACACAACAAGCAATTCACATTTGATCACGAAATGATATAAGCACAAGTGTTTAAATTAAATAAAGGAATGATACGACACATGATACACCCCAAAACGTGATTAAAACGGGGAATTTGTAGAGATTCACTCACAGTGGGTACGTTCCTTGCTTGATAATGAAAGCGCACGAGTTGAGGATTTGATCGACGAAAGAATACTAACCTAAAATAAGATAGTGAATTCGTTATTGTTTATGGATTACGTTAGTGGATGATATAGATTTTTAGGGATCGCTATTATACGTTCATATGATTTTGATTTGAAAATAACAATATACATTCAGGATGCAAGGTATTAATACTTGTTTTACTAATGAGATTTGCTATTGGTATTAGTTATAGAAATACTATTAATGAAATAGTTTAACAAAGTTATTTAGGTTGATAATAACAAGACTTACAAAAATAATAATTGAATTAGCACCATGAATGGAATCAATACGAATATTATTATTATAAATAATAAGTTTTAATAACACTAGTATTAATTCTTATCAAAAGTAGTTACTGATTCTGTATGATATGTAATAACAATACTTTAGTTAATCGAATTAAATATATATGCATGTTTTCAAGGTTTACTTGGGTTGGCCCAAAAAGGAGACCTGACCCAAAAGCATAACAATAAAAAAAGTATTGGCCCACACAGAAGCTGGCCCAACAGGCCAAACAATAACAGAAACAACAGAAGTGACAAAATCAGAGGGAGCCAAGGTTCGAACCCGGGCGTTACGACTAAACAAGAGCACACCAACAACGGCTGGGCTTTCCCGGCTTTGGTGTTTGTTTTCAGGTTTCAATTGTTTTAAACAGTTATTGACCTCGTCTTCTTCATTGTTTTTTTTAAAATTAACTTACAGTTATGTTTATATGTATATATATATCGTACAAATGCATTTCATAACAACTTAGCGACTGTAAACCGTAAAACATGAATTTGTTGTGTGATAATCAAAGGTAGTTCGCTGTAGTGCACACAATTAATAAGACGAAAAGAATTACCGAGCCGAAGGGTGTTGAACGGGTCTTCCGGCGATGACCGGTTGTCTTCTCCGACGACGTCTTCGACTCTGGCAAAGCCTCCTGTTTCTCCGGCGACTGGCAGAGGTGGCGTCGAGTAGAGAAGGTGTTTGCGAGTGAGAGAAGTGTCGAGAATGAGGGTGTGAAATTGAGGTGTTGTGGTGACGGGTATTTATAATCGTTTCGGAACGAATCGGGTCACAATGTTTTTCCGAGTTCTTGATTGAGTTTAACCATGGAAGGACAAAAGTCTCGAAAAATCAGTTGAATTATACATGGAAAGGACAGCGGTGAAACAGTTGGGTGTTCAACGTTTCTGTTTTGGCGGCATAGGGAGAGATCCGTTTGAAATGTGGTTTGTATATATATGTAAAACATTCCTAATTTAGACAATAATGTGATATAGTGGAATGGTTGGTGTTGTTGTTTCATACATGCGAGACTCGGGTTCGACTCCCGCGGTCCGCATGTTTTTTTTAATTGTTTTTGTTTATTCAAGTTTCATTAATTACACAATAACCCTTAGACTATGACTAACGCAACTAACCTCATTAATTAACTAGATTAGTTATATTACTTTGATTGATAAAAGATGCGGGTTTTCGAAACCCGATTTACACAAATGTTACAGTATCCCCACTTTTAGAAATTTCGTCCAGAAATTTAAGTAGTGGTGGCAACTGGAAAGAGATGCGGGTATTTCTCGCGCATTGAGTCTTCACGTTCCCAAGTAAACTCGGGTCCTCGTTTTGACTCCCAACGCACCTTAACGATTGGAATACGACTTCGCCTTAAACGCTTCTCACCGAAATCCATGATTTCCACTGGTCTTTCAACGAAGTGCATCGATTCATCGACCTGAATGTCTTCTAGAGGAATATGGAGGTTTTCGTCGGCGAGGCACTTTTTCAAGTTTGATACCTGGAATGTGGGATGAATTCTGTTAAGCTCTTCTGGTAGGTCAAGCTTGTATGCTACAGGACCTACTCTTTCGAGTATCTTGAAAGGTCCTACGTAGCGTGGTGCTAGCTTGCCCTTCTGGCCAAAACGAACCATTCCCTTCCACGGTGATACTTTTAAAAGTACTTGATCACCAATGTCAAACTCCAAGGGCTTTCGTCGTTTGTCAGCATAACTCTTTTGACGCCTTTGAGCCGCTAGAAGATTGTTTCGTATTTGAATGATTTTGTCGGTTTTTTCTTGAATCAATTCAGGTCCGGTGATTTGCGCTTCACCAATTTCGTGCCAACATACTGGAGATCGGCATTTACGACCATATAAAGCTTCCAAAGGAGCCATGCCGATACTTGAATGATAGCTATTGTCCCGGTTCCCTTTGAAGTCTATGACACATGCTCGAAGCATGTCTTCAAGGGTTTGGATGGTGCGTTCAGATTGACCATCAGTTTGAGGGTGAAAGGCGGTACTGAGGTCTAACCGTGTACCCAAAGCGGTTTGTACGGCTCGCCATGTTCGTGAAGTGAAACGCCATCACGGTCTGAAATGATGCTTAACGGTACACCATGACGGCTTACGATCTCGTTGATGTAGATACGAGCTAACTTCTCGTTCTTGAAGTCCTCGCGAATCGGAATGAAGTGAGATGATTTTGTGAGACGATCTATTATTACCCATATGGTGTCATACCCACTGGAGGTGCGAGGTAACCCGGTAATGAAGTCCATGGTTATGTTTTCCCACTTCCATGCAGGTATTTCAGGTTGGACTAGGAGTCCCGAAGGTCTTTGATGTTCAGCTTTCACTTTGGAACATGTAAGGCACTTGGAAACAAAAACAGCGATATCCTTTTTCATGCCAGGCCACCAGTAGGTGTATCGTAGGTTGTGATACATCTTATCGGCTCCTGGGTGTACAGAGTATAGTGTTTTGTGTGCCTCGTTCATGAGGAAATCATGAAGGTTGTTGTGATCGGGAATCCATATGCGGTTTAAATAATATAGAATACCGTCGGATTTGGTTTCAATTTTGAGTTCAGCTCCACATGACAGCTCATTGCGTACGACATTTTCCGTTACAGAGATGTGTTGAGCTGCCCGGATTCGATCTTTGATACCGGTTATGATTTGTGAACATAGAAGACGAATAGAGTTCGCATATCCCTTTCGACTGAGCGCATCGGCCACCACGTTTGCCTTGCCAGGATGGTACCGAATCTCGCAGTCGTAATCGTTGAGAAGTTCGACTCATCTTCGTTGCCTCATATTCAACTCTTTTTGGTTGAAGATATGTTGGAGACTCTTGTGGTCAGTGTATATTTCACACTTGGTACCGTAAAGATAATGTCTCCATATCTTGAGAGCGAACACAACGGCTCCAAGTTCCAGGTCGTGGGTGGTGTAATTTTTCTCATGAACTTTGAGTTGCCTAGAGGCATAGGCTATCACCTTTCCTCTTTGCATCAATACACAGCCTAGACCTTGCCCTGATGCGTCGCAATAAACCACAAAGTCATCGAAACCCTCAGGGAGTGTAAGGATAGGTACGTCACAAAGCCTTTGCTTTAAAGTTTGGAAGGCCTCCTCTTGCTTAGGTCCCCAAATGTAGGGTTTTCCTTTGTAAGTCAAGGCCGTGAGCGGAACGGCGATACGGGAAAAATTGGCAATGAAGCGTCGGTAATAACCAGCCAAGCCAAGAAATGACCTAACTTCGGTAGGGTACGTGGCGCTTGCCATTCCTGTACTGCCTTGATTTTCGAAGGATCGACATGAATCCCCTTGTCATTGACGACATGACCAAGGAATTGTACTTATCCTAACCAGAATTCGCATTTTGAGAACTTAGCGTAATGCTTTTCAGTCCTTAAGAGTGTAAGAATGAGTCGAAGGTGTCGCTCATGATCGGATTTTGACTTGGAGTAGATAAGAATGTCGCCGATGAAGACTATGACGAAACGGTCGAGGTAGGGTTTGCATACCCTATTCATTAAATCCATGAAGATAGCGGGGGCGTTGGTTAAACCGAAGGGCATAACCATGAACTCGTAATGACCATAACGAGTTCGGAAGGCAGTTTTTGGAATATCTTCTTCGCGCACTCTAAGCTGATGATAAACAGAACGAAGGTCGATTTTGGAAAAACAGCTGGCGCCTTGAAGTTGGTCTAGAAGGTCATCAATACGAGGCAGTGGATAGCGATTCTTAACCGTCAACTTGTTGAGTTCTCTATAATCAATGCACATGCGAAACGTTCCATCTTTCTTCTTCACAAAAAGAACAGGTGCACCCCAAGGCGATGAGCTAGGACGTATGAATCCTTTGTCAGTCAACTCTTGCAGTTGACTGGCCAACTCTTGCATCTCGGATGGGGCTAACCTATAAGGAGATTTTGCGACCGGTGTAGCGCCAGGCACAAGATCGATTCGAAATTCGACTTCTCTCATAGGAGGAAGTCCTGAAACGTCGTCTGGGAAAACTTGCGGGAATTCTTTCACAATTGGAATATCTTCGAGCTTCCTCTCCTTGCCTTCCTTCTTGACGACGTGAGCTAGAAATGCGACGTAGTTCTTGCGAAGATAACTTCGGGCTTGAAGGCAGGACATCAATTTGAGTCCTTTCAAAGAAGTTTCCCCAAAGATACTTAGTGTTTGACCATCGGCGAGAGGAATACGAATGAATTTTTCGTGGTACACCACTTCAGCGTGATGCCGGCTGAGCCAGTCCATGCCGATGATAACATCGAAACTTCCCAATTTCATAGGAATGAGATCAATTGGGAAATCGTGATCATTTAGGGTGAGAGTACAATCGCGTATAATAGAATTTAATGATGTGGGTTTTCCGTCAGCAACTTCCATCGTCAGAGATTCAACGAGATTATCACGAGGTTGGTCGAGGATAGATTCGAATACTAAGGACACAAAGCTCTTATCCGCACCAGTATCGAATAATATGGATGCATAACTACCATTTATGAGAAACATACCATTGACCACATTGTTGTCAGCCCTGGCTTGGTTGACATTGATATTGAAAGCTCTTCCTCTAGCAGGTGGAGGAGCTTGGTTGGCTTGGTTTACCGGGTTTGCTTGAGCTTGGGCATGGATGATGTTCACCAGGCGTGGGCAAGTGTTCCTGAAGTGGTTTGGGTCCCCACAATTGAAACAGGCTCACATGGGTTGCATCATGGGGTAGTTGGGTTGGTAGTAAGGTTGGGCTGCGAGTTGTTCAGGTGGTAGAAGTAAGGGTTGTTGGGCTTGGCCCACCATTTGATTTTGGGTTTGGGTTGGAGGTTGACTGCGGTTCAATCGCTGAAGGGTACGGCAGGTTTGGATGGTGTGACCCGCACGGCCACAACTTGTGCAATGTTGGCAGGGGTTTTCAGGAGGGTGATGGTATTGACAACGGTTACACTTTGGGTGTGGGCCAGTGTATGGCCTTTTGAATGGTGTGGCTGGAGGGGCGACTTGGGTGATTGGAGCAACAGTGATGGGAGGGTTGGTTTGGGTGACAGCAAAGTTCTTGCCATTTCGCTTCCTCTTACCAGCAAACTTCGAGGATGAACCTGGGTGGTTTGGAGTTGGGGTCTCAATGGGTGTCTTCTTCTTCTCATCTTTGAATTTGCCGTTTCGAATGCGATTTTCAGTGAGTTCCGTAGCTAACTCCATTGAAGCTTCAAGTGTTGCAGGCGAAGTGCTTAAAACAGAATCTTGGATTTTCGAGGGGAGGCCTCGAATGTAGTGTTCGACTAAGCGGTATAAGGGGGTGAACAAATTGGGGATCATCTGGTTCAATTCGAGAAATCTCTTATTGTATATAGTGTGGTCTCCTTCCTTTTGTTTCAATGCGTGAAACTCGTCTTCTAACTTTTTGATTTCGCTTCTTGGACAGAAGTGTCTCGTCATGATTTCCCTTAACTCTTCCCAGGTTAAGCCATGGCATCTTCAACACCTCGCTTACCCTTTTCCGTGTTCCACCAGGTAAGGGCTACCCCAAACAACCTTCCAGTCGCGTAACGTACCTTATGGTCCTCGGGACAGTGGCAATTGAGAAAGGTGTTTTCCATCTCCTCAAACCAGTGAAGGAGGGCGGTGACACCTTCAGTCCCTTCATATTTTGGGGGATCGCAGGACTTGAAGTGTTTGTAGGTGCATTTGGGGGTTTTGGGAGGAGGGTTGGCGACGCTTTGGTTTTCTTGGTTGGGAGGGTTGATGGGATTAGCGGTGAGGGCTTGCAGAACTTGTAGCACGATGTCAGGAAGCACTGCGGCCATTTGTTTAGCAATTTGCGTGGCCAAGCGTTCGTTTCACTTTCCTGACCTTCTACCTCCACGTAATTGCCTAGCAGACATCTACAGGAATATGTATAGGGAGATTGTGAGTTCAAGAATTTCCTAGGTGTCATGTGATGTAAAAAAAATGAAAACAACATAACTGAAAATAATTTAACTACATCCATAGGATGTCTTGGGTTTGCTCATGTTTGGGCCTCCAAATGTCCCCCATACCATTGCCTGTGTAGTCATGTGGGCCCCCATGACTATTGGGCTTGGTAGGATTCACATTGGTGTCGGCGGGTTAACACTCGCACCGCCCGAATGAAAATCGTAAAACATGATTTCGAGATGTATGGTCGGAGGGTGTCCAGGTGTAGACACAATGACAACTAAAAGTGGGGTTAGCTCACACGACGTTTGGTATAGCATGCTTTGGCCTAATAGGTCCTTCGTACTCTCATCGTTAGTCCCCAGGTAGGCAAACTGGTCCTTTATTTTGGATTTATACAAATGCCAAGCCTAGACAGGACGTTCCGACTACCGGTACTCGTACCCTTCCAGTTACTACATGCCCGTCGTGAAAACTCACTTTGATGTGATTTGAAAAATACGAAAACATTGCAAACATCATGGAAATCGTGAGGTGTGTGCTTTCATAGGTATGACATGTTATGAGGATATGAACTATGATGAGCATTGCATATTAACATGTACTTGTGAGAGTGCTTGCATAATATTGGGTGTGAAAATAAACATGAAACATATAAACATCATGAATTTTGCATGTAACACATAAACAATTAAAATTTAATCAACTATAGTATAGGCTCTAAGGGTCTAATAACCTATCCTATATCCCTATAGTCACAGGCTCTAATACCAATCTGTCACACCCGACCCGCAGCGGAATAAAAGTCGGGGCATGATTGGGTATCACCAAAGCTCATGATATTTACTAAGAAGTTTCATATGTATTAAATTCAAATTAAAATTTAAATATCCAACAAAAATTTCATACAAATACAATAAAAATCTAAACGTTTGTTCCAACGCAAGAACTTGTTTATTCTTCTAGGCCATCCTAAGTGTTTCTTTCCTCAACTTGATCACCTGTATCATGTGTAAAACAGAGGAGATTTTGGGTCAACAAAAGTTGGCGAGTGAACCTTTGATAAAACATTTAAATAATTGCTTATTTTGTTTATTAAAGAAAATTGTGCATAAATCACATGTGAGCAAATATAGATATGTAACCAATCACAAACCACATTGAATGAATATATGACATGAATGATGATGTATCTGAGATCAAGGCTCAATCAAACGGAGCCGATCTAATGAGGCACCTGATGCTCAACCCGTATCCCACGAGGAACTGATGAGCCTAATGAAATGAGTGCACTGAAATGATAAATTGAATCCACATATAAACCACACAACAACCAATTCACATTTTATCACGAAATGATATAAGCACAAGTGTTTAAATTAAATAAAGGAATGATACGACACATGATACACCCCAAAGCGTGATTAAAACGGGGAATTTGTAGAGATTCACTCACAGTGGGTGCGTTCCTTGCTTGATAATGAAAGCGCACGAGTTGAGGATTTGATCGACGAAAGAATACTAAGCTAAAATAAGATAGTGAATTCATTATTGTTTATGGATTACGTTAGTGGATGATATAGATTTTTAGGGATCGCTCTAATTATACGTTCATATGATTTCGATTTGAAAATAACAATATACATTTAGGATGCAAGGTATTAATACTTGTTTTACTAATGAGATTTGCTACTGGTATTAGTTATAGAAATACTATTAATGAAATAGTTTAACAAAGTTATTTAGGTTGATAATAACAAGACTTACAAAAATAATAATTGAATTAGCACCATGAATGGAATCAATACGAATATTATTATTATAACTAATAAGTTTTAATAACACTAGTATTAATTCTTATCAAAAGTAGTTACTGATTCTGTATGATAAGTAATAACAATACTTTAGTTAATCGAATTAAATATATATTCATGTTTTCAAGGTTTACTTGGGTAGGCCCAAAAAGGAGACCTGACCCAAAAGCAAAACAATAAAAAAAGTATTGGCCCATACAGAAGCTGGCCCAACAGGCCAAACAATAACAGAAACAACATAAGCGACAAAATCAGAGGGAGCCAAGGGTCGAACCCGGGCGTTACGACTAAACAAGCGCACACAAACACCGGCTGGGCTTACCCGGCTTTGGTGTTTGTTTTCAGGTTTCAATTGTTTTAAACAGTTATTGACCTCGTCTTCTTCATTGTTTTTTTTAAAATTAACTTACAGTTATGTTTATATGTATATATATATCGTACAAATGCATTTCATAACAACTTAGCGACTGAAAACCGTAAAACATGAATTTGTTGGGTGATAATCAAAGGTAGTTCGCTGTAGTGCACACAATTAATAAGACGAAAAGAAATACCGAGCCGAAGGGTGTTCAACGGGTCTTCCGGCGATGTCCGGTTGTCTTCTCCGACGACGTCTTCGACTCCGGCGAAGCCTCCTGTTTCTCCGGCGACTGGCAGAGGTGGCGTCGAGTAGAGAAGGTGTTTGTGAATGAGAGAAAGTGTCGAGGATGAGGGTGTGAAATTGAGGTGTTGTGGTGACGGGTATTTATAATCGTTTCGGAACGAATCGGGTCACAATGTTTTTTCCGAGTTCTTGATTGAGTTTAACCATGGAAGGACAAAAGTCTCGAAAAATCAGTTGAATTATATATGGAAAGGACAGCGGTGAAACAGTTGGGTGTTCAATGTTTCTGTTTTGGCGGCATAGGGAGAGATCCGTTTGAAATGCGGTTTGTATATATATGTAAAACATTCCTAATTTAGACAATAATGTGATATAGTGGAATGGTTGGTGTTGTTGTTTCATACATGCGAGACCCGGGTTCGACTCCCGCGGTCCGCATGTTTTTTTTATTGTTTTTATTTATTAAAGTTTCATTAATTACACAATAACCCCTAGACTATGACTAACGCAACTAACCTCATTAATTAACTAGATTAGTTATATTACTTTGATTGATAAAAGAGGCGGGTTTTCGAAACCCGATTTACACAAATGTTACATTGTTGACAATTCATTTTCATGGTCCTATTCAATTTGAGCTTGTTGATTATGAGTTCCAATCATACAATAAATAACATAAGGTACTATTGATAGTACGTCTATCGTTTCTAGAGTTCATTTGCATATTATGATTGTCCATTTGCAATCTGATTGGTTGACTTCCTCTTTTCTTGGAATCTAGTAAACTTAGTCACATTGGTGACTATATCATAACACCTCGTTCACTTGGCATCAATTCAGAAAACAAATACAGTTAACTTGTTGAGTTCTTATTGTTGTAATAAGTCATCGTACTCATACACTACGGACAAGTCTTGATTCATTCATGTCGTCAACTACCTCGGTATTATTCATTCTTACCTGTGCATGACAAAACTTTAAGAAGATAACAAAGTCTAAATTTTGAGGACGAAATTTCTGCAACAGGGGGAGAATGTGACAACCGGTACTTTACGGCTTTTAATTATGAGATTAACAAATGTTTAAGGCGGTAATAAATAGTGTTTAAGACACGTTTTAACTTAATTAGGCTTTTGAAAGCCTAGGAACGCCTATCTAACCTTACATTACGCGTATGGTGATTTCTGGGAAAACCGTGTAACGATAAACAATAGCGAATTGACACCATACAAAATACTGGCTACGCTGACGGTTACGAAGTTTATACGTATGACTATTACATGTGAATGGGGTTTTGTGAAATTTTCACGCTTTCGAACGGCACAAAACGCATACATGAACAAAAAACGCGACTGTAGGAACGCACCGGCAACAAAACGGAGGCATCAGATGCGCGTACCACCTTTAAAATGGAAATATTATGACGTATATTGCTTCGTAATCGAATTTTATTATACGCAGTCGAAATCGGATCGAAAAACGGATTAGAAATCACCGCCGAGGCAAATTTCACGATTTTAACGCAATCGACGAACAAACACATCAAACGACGACTACAACGCTATTTTACATAGCTTTGACCCTAAAACTTAGTTATACGACACTATACGACGTTCAGGTGCGAAAACAGGCTTCAGAAACGCGACCGGGCCGCTAAAAAACGCTAGGAACTGGCCCGTGAGCCTTGGATCCAAACTCTCAAAACCCTAACTATAAATAGATAAACACACACACTAAAACACCATTTTTCACACACTCACTCTCTCTCTTCACTTCATTATCTCTCACCAGCTTTGTCTCTATAGATATTCCGTATGACCGGACTCTGGCCGGCACCGGTGAACCACGTCGGCCGGCCACCATGCGCGGTGGTCCGGCGACGGCGGAGGAGGCGGCGGCGCCGCCGCAGACGGCGGCGGTGGTCATTTTTCGCGGCGGAGACGGGGTGTACCCCCTAAATCGGACCTTCCGAGTCCATTTATGGCATCTATTTTCTCATCCGAGCAAGGGAGATGGCAGTTACGCGCACTAGCAGTCTTGATTTTTGAGTGTTCTCTCCGGAAAGTACCTACAACTCATCTCCTTCATCTTTTTCTTTGGGGATCTTTGTAGATCCGTTCATTTTCCGGTCAAAAACAGTTGTTGCAGGAGATTGACGGTGAAGGGTGGTCATTGTTGGCAGTGGAGCCGCCGGCGTTAGAGACGAATGGGGGAGGGGGTGGTTTATGGTGTTCGGGATGGCGGCAAGCAGGGAGCGAGCCGCTGCCGGCGGCGGCGGGGCTGGCCGGCGGCGGCAACGGTGGTGTTGTTGTTGGGCCAGTTTTGTTGGGTTGGGATTTCAAGAAAACCACATTTGGTGGCTCGAGTCTCGGTTCAGGTGAGGTCCAACGGGGCAACCCGGTTGAAACTGGTCAGATGCGAGGTTCGGTTCGGTGATTCGGGTCAAACACGGGCCATTGTCGGTCAAACATCAGATTCGTTCAGATTGAGGGTCGGGTCAAACGAGCCAACTCAGTCAACTCGGTCAAACCGAGTCAACTCAGACTCGGTTTGGGTCAACGACAGTCAATGTGGTCAACTGCCGGGTCAACTAATCAACGCACGAGGTGGTAAATTAATTTCGACGTGAAATTATCTACTACTTCTTTCATAAACTTAGTGTAAACAAGAAACCGAGCTTGACCCGGCCAATGAAGATTATACCTTGTCAAAAATTCAAGATAATGATATATAATTATTTCACTTATCGGACTATTATGTGAAAGTATCGTCTAGACGTATACATAAAGGATATTATATCATAAAAATAGAATTGTGTTGCATAATGTCATAACAAATTACTGAATCTTGAAATATTGCGTTTTGAAAGCTTATATCGACAATTTGTATTGTCTGGTTATTCCAAAAAAACAGAGGAAACTCTGCCCGATTTTCGTTAAAAATATATAAATTTATAGTTTTAACAATAATAAAAACATATCGGGACTCAAAGGAACGTTAAAAAATAAATATAAGTATGTATTTATTTCGGACGATTTATACACTTCGCAAAACAAGCTTATAGCGTTTTCAACGAGATATAGTTTACAAGTTTGTAAATATAATTATTTATAGTTATATTTATTCGTTTCCAACGTTTAGAACTCGAAAACTATACAAAGTAAATATATCATGTTATATTTATTTCAAACACCAAAAATCCGAATACTTACTTCAAATGTCGGATTATTTTTTAAAACAAATATAATGTTTTATATTTATTCCATTGTCAATGATTCGGATACTTGGATTTAAATAAACATAATAGTCTATATTTATTTTCAAGCGCCAACGAGTCGGAGATTTCATAAAATAAATGCAAATTATTTATATTAATTGCGACTCCTAAACAAGAGCGACACTCTATTACAAGAGTATAATAAGCGTCAAATATGTAATTTTTATTAATTATAAACGAGACGCAAGACATCTATTTCGGACACGTAGCGTTTTAAATATATAAATATACATATATATGTGTACGTCTATGAAGACTACGACAAGTCGTACCATTATTCATCTACGTGTTTCAAATTACGACAACTAGCACGACCTCGTAAGTATATTTATATTTAAATATATAAATATATATTCTAACCTTTTTGAAAACTAAGTATTCCAAGACTTAGCATCTATCATCGACAATAAAAGGGATAAACTAACCATAGACGGTTATTCTAAGTCAAGATAATAACACCCTTTAGGATCGTTTGTTAACGATTCGGTAGAGCTCGGACACGTAGTTTAACTACGTTGTCTTATTAGAATCTTATAAGCTTGATTCCTTGATAGGAACGTTATAGTTGCACGCTAGCAAGTTCACGTTCTTAGAATGACACTATGGAATCACATTAAGCTAGCTATGCACAAGTGTCACACCCTCAATTTCCACTTGCGGAGTTTTACCGCGAGGCGTGTGAACAAACCAGAATCTGAAACACTAGTACGTCTAACGACTCTATATGATTCGATAATACGTTTTCAAAAATCATTTGTCGTAGATTTTATATTGTCTTGATTAGTTACCAATATTTAGCAGAAGCATCAGTTTTTAAAGTTTGAGCGGAAGCACAAATAAGTAGTGAAGCGGGCGCCAACACAAACGCCAAAACGAATGAAAAACCCCAAAACAATATTTATAAATAAGACTCGATAAAAGATGTCTTGTTCAATGCATGTGCATGCACCTAGAGCTCCTAGCGTCCTGAGAAACATGTAAAGAAACAAGTGTCAACATTAAAGATGAGCGAGTTCACAGGTTTTCATAAATTCGTTTGTTCGGTTATAGTTTGTTTTCTCCGTTATCCCTAACCCGGGATAACGAATTGGTTCCATTATTCCAACCCGGAATAATAAGTTGTTGCGTCCAATATTCCAAACCCGGAATATTAAGTTGTTGCTTCCAATATTCCAAACCCGGAATATTAAGTTGTTGTTTCCATTATTCCAAACCCGGAATAATAAGTTGATTCGTAATTAAGTTCAATGTTAACATATATAGGTAGCTAGCCTAAAGTTATGTCACGTAAGAGTTCGCGATCGAAGCTGACTGTTGTGCCTCCGTTTTGCCAGGCCTATCACATGACCATGGCGAGGTTAGGCCGAATTATTCACCCGTTGACCATACCCGGTCGGCTAGCGCGACTAGCTCGGATGGGGCTTGTCGGGCCCAGTAGTACTACTTATAACTCCCCCGCTATTAAACCCAATACTAACGATCCGAGAGATTGACGAGGACTTAAGTGATAAAGCTGCTTAGTGACCATAACATTACATTAACATTAACTTAGTTACCGAGTAGTTATGTGACGTTAAATTCGTATAACGTAAAGAGATTGAGTTTGAGAGTGTATACATGTTTCTCCCCCTGTTGTTTAAAAACCGGGTAAAGTTAGGGGCCGTGAACTCACCTTTGTTGCTCGGTTAGTGTAGCAAAGAAGTTGTAAAGGATGGGACCGCTAATTGCGTCCTAACAAACCAATTGATTTCAAGTCAGTGTGTGAACACACCACTACAAATTCTATACGTAATTTACTCACAAAGTGATACACACAAACAACATATCTAACACTCAAACATGCATGCAAGTATTCTCATATGAACCTAGTGATCAAAACAACTTATCATGAACATAAACCAATCCATGCCACAATTTGGTGCTCACAATCACAAGTTATCAAATTTCAGCTTAACACTCATAATTCAGCTGTTTTCTAGGATTTTTATAAAATAGCTCCAACATTCCAAAAATTCCAATATTTTTACATTAGGTGACATTTATACCATAGAAATTTATATAAATTTTCCAAGTCCTAAATCTTTACCAATTAACCATAAATATTAATATACTAGGCTGCAGTCAGATTTATCACTTTCTGACTGCAGTCCACGGAAGAATTTATTTAAAAATAACCGATTGTCCAATTAACAAAATTCCAGTTGGAGTTTCCCGGAAATTTCCATACCTAGTTGCTGTACAAAATTCATGACTCAACTCCCTGCTGATTTTAAAATCCAACTCGATAAACGACTAAAAAAAATTTCAGGATTTTCACAGCTTTAGTTACTGAACTTATTTGGCCCTTTAAAAATATCAAATGACTTCAGAAAATTATGAATCCAGCGCCATTAGATTCCTTATTCAAATCTCTACGTTCTAGACATCAGAAAATCCGTTTTTCGACAACTAACGACCGAGTTACAGCCAGATGAAGTCGGCTGTAACTACTACTCAGTAACTGTTTCAGCATATCATTATTATAAATTCGCATAACCCGTCCGTATGATTAACCTAGGCGATCTTTAACCGGTTTCCTAGTCATAATCAATACTAATAACATATCCATGCAACTCTAATTCAAACCTCTAGTTTTTTTTTTATAAACAAAACACAGCCGATAATATTCAGCTTTCAAACAACATTACTTGCAAATCTAGTATTAACAAATCCGCAAACAATCATTCATCTCATACAATCATGCAAATCCGAGAACAACAAAGTTAAAACACATGTATTCCGAATATGATATGATAAATTCAATTCTTTTAACGATAAGGTAAACGAACCGTGAGTACTATAAGAGATCGGTGATCAAAGATTGCTTGCAACCGAGATGATGATGATGGAGTAGGCTGCTCGTGATCACAGGGAGTGCAAGGAGGCTGTTTTGTGATCGAATAGAGGTGAACAATGGTTGATCTTGCGACTGAATGGAGGTGAACAATCGGCTGCTCGCGATCGGGAGATGATGATGGCGATGACTGCTGCTGCTGCGACCGAGAGGAAAGAAAAGAACAAGGCTGCTCAGATTGATATGATGAAGGAAAGAGGCTGTTTGCGATCACAAGGGCGAGAACAAGGCTGCCGACGGCAGTTTTCTTTTAGGGTTTTGTGTGTGTTGTGAAGGAAGGCATGCATGTGTGTGTATATATAGCGCAAGACGGTCAAGCAATAGGGGATGGGTTTACGGTTTGGACTAGTTCTCGCGGCCAAGGACTTGGGTGGGTTCGGTTTGGGTTTGAACTCAATAAGTTTGCGGTTTTGGGCTTGATCTCGGCCGAGAGTGTTTTGGGTTGTTCGCAAAGGGGTTTGCGGTTTGGGTTTGATCCTTGATGTCGGCCGAAGACTTGAGTTAAAGTTTAAAACTTTGTTAACTCCTAGAGTCACAAGGAATCAAAGTTGGTTCGTGTCGCGGTTCGGTTCGGTTCGTGTACCTATCTACCATAATTATTTTATAACTAAAACAATCACACAAACACTCATCACGTATTCATTAACTCGTACACGTTCATACACATAGCATGTAATTAGTTTGACAAGCATTACGTTTAAGTTATCCAAAAAACCCGGGATGTCACATTATCCCCATGTTGAAAGAATTTTCGTCCCGAAAATTGAGTAAACGCGGTTTAGAATGTAGCGTACATGTTTAGAGTGCCACGCACAAAGAGTTAGTTCGTTAATGATGGTACGCAACGTTACAAGAAGTTCCAAGTGCCATGCACAAGGATTTCCAATTGTCATGCACAAGAATTTAGTTAACAGTGGTACGCGAATGTATGAGAAATTTCCAGGTTGTCACATCATCCCCATGTTGAAAGAATTTTCGTCCCGAAAATTTAGTTACTGGTATCGTTAGTTTGCTGCTCAGTTGCGAAGAGATGTGGGTATTTGCTTTTCATTTGATCCTCTCTTTCCCACGTGAACTCCGGTCCACGCTTAGAGTCCCAACGAACCTTAACGATCGGAATTTTGCTGTGCCTTCGAGTCTTGATCTCACGATCCATGATCTCGATAGGCCGTTCCACAAAGTGCAATTGTTCATCAACTTGGATCTCATCCAATGGAATGACTAGAGTTTCATCTGATAGACACTTCTTCAGATTTGACACGTGAAATACGTTGTGAACTCCACTGAGTTCGGCAGGAAGGTCTAATTGATAAGCTACGGGTCCAATACGTTTCAAGATTACAAACGGGCCTACGTACCGTGGGTTAAGTTTGCCCCGTTTTCCAAAACGGATTACACCCTTCCAGGGTGACACCTTTAGTAGGACGCGATCGCCTACTTGAAATTCGAGCGGTTTGCGTCGTTGATCAGCGTAGCTTTTCTGTCGATCTCGTGCCGCCGTCATGCAGTTTCTGATTTGTACAATCTTTTCAGTAGCCTCAAGTATTAACTCAGGGCCTGTGAGTTGACTGTCACCGACTTCTGCCCAGCAGACCGGTGATCTACATTTACGACCGTATAATGCCTTAAACGGTGCTGCCGAAATACTCGTATGATAGCTGTTGTTATATGAGAATTCTACTAGAGGCAGGTGGATTTCCCAACTATTTCCGAAGTCTACCACGCATGCCCTAAGCATGTCTTCCAAGGTTTGTATGGTCCTTTCACTTTGACCATCAGTCTGAGGGTGATAGGCTGTACTCATATCTAAGCGTGTTCCCAACGCTTTTTGGAGTGACTGCTAGAAGTTAGACGTGAAGCGAGCATCTCTGTCTGAGATGATGGACGTTGGCACTCCGTGCCGAGTAACTACTTCCTTAATGTAGATGCGAGTCAACTTCTCCATCTTATCTGTTTCTTTAATAGCTAGGAAGTGTGCGGACTTAGTTAAACGATCCACAATCACCCAGATGGTATCGCAACCACCCAAGGTTCGCGGGAGTTTAGTGATGAAATCCATTGAGATCTGATCCCATTCCCACACTAGGATCTCAGGTTGTTGGAGTAGCCCCGATGGCTTTTGATACTCCACCTTGACTTTTGCACAAGTCAAACATTTACTCACGTAGGTGGCTATATCGGCTTTCATGTTGGGCCACCAATATGCAGCTTTAAGGTCTTGATACATCTTATCCGAACCCGGATGGACAGAGTATCGAGATTTGTGAGCTTCGTCCATGACTAGCTCTCGGAGGTTTCCGTAGAGAGGTACCCATATGCGATTCATGAAATACCGGGCTCCATTGGGCTTTACTTCCCAATCGCGTTCCATTTTTCCCACCGATTCGGCCTTGATATTTTCCTCCTTAACTGCTTCTAACTGGGCGTCGCGTATTTGTTCGGGTAGCCCCGAATGAATAGTGAGTTGTAATGCTCGTAGACGACGTGGTTTCAAGTGTTCCTTCCTACTGAGGGCATCCGCTACCACGTTAGCTTTACCCGGGTGATACCGAATGGCACACTCATAATCGTTCAAGAGTTCGACCCAGCGACGCTGTCGCATGTTCAACTCCTTCTGATCAAAGATGTGTTGGAGGCTCTTGTGGTCTGTAAAGATTGTGCACTTCGTTCCATAGAGGTAGTGTCTCCAAATCTTAAGTGCAAAAACTACTGCTCCCAATTCCAGGTCATGCGTCGTGTAGTTTTTCTCGTGAACCTTCAGTTGTCGCGACGCATACGTGATGACCTTATCGCGTTGCATGAGTACGCATCCCAATCCCTGAATGGAAGCATCCCAATATACTACAAAGTCATCTGTCCCTTCCGGCAAGGACAGAATGGGTGCACTGCAAAGTTTCTGTTTCAGCAATTGAAATGCTGCTTTTTGCTTGTCACCCCAAGCATACTTGATGCCTTTCTGGGTGAGGGTAGTAAGTGGTTGTGCGATCTTTGAAAACCCCTCGATGAAACGTCTGTAGTAACCAGCCAATCCCAAAAATTGGCGGATCTCCGTCGGTGTCTTAGGTGCTTCCCAGCTTTTGATGGCTTCAATCTTGGCAGGGTCCACGTGAATTCCCCTTTCATTCACGACATGCCCGAGGAACTGAACTTCCCGAATCCAGAAATCACACTTCGAAAGCTTGGCATATAGCTTTTCCTGTTGGAGTAATCCTAGCAGTAGTCGTAGATGTTCAGCATGTTCTTCTTCACTTTTGGAGTAGATGAGTATGTCATCGATGAACACAATGACAAACTTGTTGAGGTATGGTTTACACACGCGGTTCATGAGGTCCATGAACACCGCGGGTGCGTTGGTGAGACCGAAGGGCATGCCCAAGAACTCGTAATGGCCATACCGAGTGCGAAATGCCGTCTTGGCGATATCCTCCTCCCTGACGCGTAGCTGGTGGTAACCGGACCGTAAATCAATCTTAGAGTAGTAACTTGACCCTTGAAGTTGGTCGAATAGATCGTCGATGCGAGGTAACGGGTATCGGTTCTTGACGGTAACCTTGTTGAGTTCCCTGTAGTCGATGCACATGCGGAGAGTCCCGTCCTTCTTCTTGACAAAAAGGACTGGAGCTCCCATGGCGAAACGCTTGGTCGGATAAATCCTTTTTCTAACAGCTCCTGAAGTTGGGTAGACAGCTCCTGCAGCTCGGCTGGAGCTAGGCGGTATGGAGCCTTGGCAATAGGAGTTGCATTGTTTGCCAATTCTTTTTCAAACTCCAATTGTCGATGGGGTGGAAGACCAGGTAGTTCTTCTGGGAATACATCGGAAAATTCACGGACGACAGGGATGTCTTCTATACATTTCTCGTCCTTAGGCTGTTCGGTAATTAGTGCGAGTAAAGCGAAGGAGTTCTTTCTCTGAAGATACTTCTGCGCTTGCATGTATGAGATGATGTTGGTGACGGCGCTTGCCTTGTCGCCTTGTACCGTCAGGATTTCGTCGTTAGTGAGCGGAATACGGATAGATTTTTTTTCAAAACAGAGAACTTCAGCCCGGACGTTGGATAGCCAGTCCATTCCGACTACCACGTCAAAACTACCCAGGGTAGTTGTCATCAGATCAATGGTAAAAGTGTGGCCCGCGAGTTTGAGTTGACAGCCGGATACTATTTGGGTCACATCTACAGATTTACCATCGGCTAATTCTATAACATAAGGGGTCTCTAATGGTTTAAGCGTGAGATTTAGGTTCTTCCTAAAAGACTCAGATATAAAGCTCCTATCCGCACCCGTATCAAAAAGCACAGAAGCAAAATGTTCATTAAGGGGAAGCTTATCGGTGACCACGTTCGAGTCGTTTCTGGCCTCTCCGCTGCCCAATGTAAATGCGCGACCTTTAGCACCTCCGGTGCCACTGTTCCCATTATTGTTGTTGTTATTATTGTTGTTGTGGTTATTGTGGTTGTGGTTGTTTCCTCCATTATTGTTGTTGTTACGCAGTTGCGGGCAGTCTCTTCTGAAGTGGGCAGTGCTACCACACTGATAGCATCCCCGGTTAATACCATGCTGCTGACCCTGGGGTTGATGTTGATTTTGTCGGGACATGATTTCCCCACGACAAACCTTTGCCGCATGTCCCACCTTGCCACATCGTTGGCAGCAATTTCCGGCACAAGGGCCGTGATGATGAAGATTACAGCGACTGCACTGCGGCTTTCGACCTACATTGCCGCCTGCATTCTGGTTATTGCTGTTGTTGGCAGGCTGATTTTGGTGACTCCGGTGGCTGTTGAAATGATTGAACCGCTTCTGGTTCCCTTGCTGCGGATGGGATAACGAAGACTGTCGAATAGTTGAGTCTTCAAACTTTCTTTTGTTATCCGGGGTAACTTCAGTTGTACCCCGTGCCGGCAGCTTCTTCTGTTCCACCGCCTTATCGGTGAGTTTGTGAGCCAATCGGATTGCTTGATGTTCAGTTACAGGGTTACTAGCCATTACCATACCCTGAATTTCCGGAACCAGACCCCCAAGATAGAACTCGAGTCTTTTCTCCACAGTGTTGGCCAAATCGGGACACAGAAATACCAAGTCATGATGTTTTGCGGTGTAAGCTTCAATTTCCGATCCCACCATCTTGTGGTTCCATAAGGCTTGCTCCAACTGTTGCACTCTGTCTCGTGGACAGTACTCCTCTTTAATTAGGGCCTTGAACTCGGCCCATGCCATTGCATTCGCAGCTATAAGTCCACGTGTTTGGACTTGTGCATTCCACCATGTCAGTGCCCCATCTTCCAGTGTCGAGGCTGCGTATTTGACCTTGTTGGCTTCTAGGCAGTTGCACATTTCAAAAACGGATTCAGATTTTTCGATCCAGCGGACCAGTCCAATGGGTCCTTCCGCCCCGAGAATTTGCTTGGCTTTGCGTCAAGGAACATCTTGTAGGGGTTAAAGCCCCCTCCTCCTGCTGGTGGGTTTTGAACACCTGCCAGAGCAGCGTTCACGTGTTCTTGGTTCGTTGCGGCCAATTCTTCGTTGACATGTTGAGGTTTCCGCGACGTCCAGTTGCCATTTCAAATAAACTAAAGAAAACAAAGCGGGGATTGGCGAGACGAGTTAGTCTTCTACGTCTCCATCTCCCAAGTTGCTATCGTTGCCGTCATCCTCCGCGGCGTTTCCAGCTTCTACAGCCGGGTCTTTCTCCGGATCCTCCTCTGGATCCTCTTCTGGGTCCTCTACCGGTATTGGAGGGGCCGGTGCTGATGCAAGTGCTTGATTTTGCAGTTCCTGAATGTTCCAACTATTTTCCAGGACTCTGTCCTCAAGCCAGTTGGCTCTTATCTGCTCAGCACGCAGATCTCTGTCTATGGTGTTACGATCTATCTTACTCGTATGATGCTCTTCCTCGAGCGAGTCGGTTTTACCAGTAAGTTGTCGGATCATCCATCCTTGTGCTAGGATGGTTTCCTGCATTCTTTCTATCTGTGCTTGTTGTTTATGTAATATGATTCTAAGTAGGTCAATTCCTACTTCTACAGGGTTAACCGGTTCAACCGACACAGCAATGGTTGGGCGTGATGACGACTCCTCCCCCAGAGCGAGCCTTTTCCTCGCAGCTGAGCGTGTCTCCACGCCATAAGATGGTATGGGTTCCACCATTGGTGCCTTTCCTGGTGCCCTTGGTGGCGTAAGTCTGTCGGATGATGATGAGGATGATGATGACATTGCCTTTAGGTTGTGTAGTTAGTTACGAGTTGCATTCACTTCAATTATGCAGTCATATTTCACATAACATAGTTGTGGTACATAACATAACAAGATATAACAGTTCGGTGCCAGACTAAGTCTAGTGTCGTGAATTCAGCTATAGTTTAGGTCTACTTCTAATACAAACCTGGTTCTCTATAGCTAGTGGCTCTGATACCAATCTGTCACACCCTCAATTTCCACTTGCGGAGTTTTACCGCGAGGCGTGTGAACAAACCAGAATCTGAAACACTAGTACGTCGAACGACTCTATATGATTCGATAATACGTTTTCAAAAATCATTTGTCGTAGATTTTATATTGTCTTGATTAGTTACCAATATTTAGCAGAAGCATCAGTTTTTAAAGTTTGAGCGGAAGCACAAATAAGTAGTGAAGCGGGCGCCAACACAAACGCCAAAACGAATGAAAAACCCCAAAACAATATTTATAAATAAGACTCGATAAAAGATGTCTTGTTCAATGCATGTGCATGCACCTAGAGCTCCTAGCGTCCTGAGAAACATGTAAAGAAACAAGTGTCAACATTAAAGATCAGTGAGTTCACAGGTTTTCATAAATTCGTTTGTTCGGTTATAGTTTGTTTTCTCCGTCATCCCTAACCCGGGATAACGAATTGGTTCCATTATTCCAACCCGGAATAATAAGTTGTTGCGTCCAATATTCCAAACCCGGAATATTAAGTTGTTGCTTTCAATATTCCAAACCCGGAATATTAAGTTGTTGTTTCCATTATTCCAAACCCGGAATAATAAGTTGATTCGTAATTAAGTTCAATGTTAACATATATAGGTAGCTAGCCTAAAGTTATGTCACGTAAGAGTTCGCGATCGAAGCTGACTGTTGTGCCTCCGTTTTGCCAGGCCTATCACATGACCATGGCGAGGTTAGGCCGAATTATTCACCCGTTGACCATACCCGGTCGGCTAGCGCGACTAGCTCGGATGGGGCTTGTCGGGCCCAGTAGTACTACTTATAACTCCCCCGCTATTAAACCCAATACTAACGATCCGAGAGATTGACGAGGACTTAAGTGATAAAGCTGCTTAGTGACCATAACATTACATTAACATTAACTTAGTTACCGAGTAGTTATGTGACGTTAAATTCGTATAACGTAAAGAGATTGAGTTTGAGAGTGTATACATGTTTCTCCCCCTGTTGTTTAAAAACCGGGTAAAGTTAGGGGCCGTGAACTCACCTTTTGTTGCTCGGTTAGTGTAGCAAAGAAGTTGTAAAGGATGGGACCGCTAATTGCGTCCTAACAAACCAATTGATTTCAAGTCAGTGTGTGAACACACCACTACAAATTCTACACGTAATTTACTCACAAAGTGATACACACAAACAACATATCTAACACTCAAACATGCATGCAAGTATTCTCATGTGAACCTAGTGATCAAAACAACTTATCATGAACATAAACCAATCCATGCCACAATTTGGTGCTCACAATCACAAGTTATCAAATTTCAGCTTAACACTCATAATTCAGCTGTTTTCTAGGATTTTTATAAAATAGCTCCAACATTCCAAAATTCCAATATTTTTACAGTAGGTGACATTTATACCATAGAAATTTATATAAATTTTCCAAGTCCTAAATCTTTACCAATTAACCATAAATATTAATATACTAGGCTGCAGTCAGATTTATCACTTTCTGACTGCAGTCCACGGAAGAATTTATTTAAAAATCACCGATTGTCCAATTAACAAAATTCCAGTTGGAGTTGCCCGGAAATTTCCATACCTAGTTGCTGTACAAAATTCATGACTCAACTCCCTACTGATTTTAAAATCCAACTCGATAAACGACTAACAAAATTTCAGGATTTTCACAGCTTTAGTTACTGAACTTATTTGGCCCTTTAAAAATATCAAATGACTTCAGAAAATTATGAATCCAGCGCCATTAGATTCCTTATTCAAATCTCTACGTTCTAGACATCAGAAAATCCGTTTTTCGACAACTAACGACCGAGTTACAGCCAGATGAAGTTGGCTGTAACTACTACTCAGTAACTGTTTCAGCATATCATTATTATAAATTCGCATAACCCGTCCGTATGATTAACCTAGGCGATCTTTAACGGTTTCCTAGTCATAATCAATACTAATAACATATCCATGCAACTCTAATTCACACCTCTAGTTTTTTTTATAAACAAAACACAGCCGATAATATTCAGCTTTCAAACAACATTACTTGCAAATCTAGTATTAACAAATCCGCAAACAATCATTCATCTCATACAATCATGCAAATCCGAGAACAACAAAGTTAAAACACATGTATTCCGAATATGATATGATAAATTCAATTCTTTTAACGATAAGGTAAACGAACCGTGAGTACTATAAGAGATCGGTGATCAAAGATTGCTTGCAACCGAGATGATGATGATGGAGTAGGCTGCTCGTGATCACAGGAGTGCAAGGAGTCTGTTTTGTGATCGAATAGAGGTGAACAATGGTTGATCTTGCGACTGAATGGAGGTGAACAATCGGCTGCTCGCGATCGGGAGATGATGATGGCGATGACTGCTGCTGCTGCGACCGAGAGGAAAGAAAAGAACAAGGCTGCTCAGATTGATATGATGAAGGAAAGAGGCTGTTTGCGATCACAAGGGCGAGAACAAGGCTGCCGACGGCAGTTTTCTTTTAGGGTTTTGTGTGTGTTGTGAAGGAAGGCATGCATGTGTGTGTATATATAGCGCAAGACGGTCAAGCAATAGGGGATGGGTTTACGGTTTGGACTAGTTCTCGCGGCCAAGGACTTGGGTGGGTTCGGTTTGGGTTTGAACTCAATAAGTTTGCGGTTTTGGGCTTGATCTCGGCCGAGAGTGTTTTGGGTTGTTCGCAAAGGGGTTTGCGGTTTGGGTTTGATCCTTGATCTCGGCCGAAGACTTGTTAAAGTTTAAAACTTTGTTAACTCCTAGAGTCACAAGGAATCAAAGTTGGTTCGTGTCGCGGTTCGGTTCGGTTCGTGTACCTATCTACCATAATTATTTTATAACTAAAACAATCACACAAACACTCATCACGTATTCATTAACTCGTACACGTTCATACACATAGCTCGTAATTAGTTTGACAAGCATTACGTTTAAGTTATCCGAAAAACCCGGGATGTCACAACAAGGATAACAAGGTGAGTTCATAACCCCCACTTTTTACGGTTTTACATTTTTATAAATGTTTTCGGGGTGGAAAGACATGCAAGTTTCGCAAAAGTACACAACATTTCGATGAACGAAAACAACAGATTTCTAAACCATGTTACGAATGAATTCCAACTACACAAATGGTTTACGAAAGGTTTATGCTAAACATACCGGTTTTACAAAACACACGCGTATTTTCAGAACGTGCATGAGTTTCATGGCTAGTGACGGGAAAGTCTTAGCTACAATGGGACTGGATTGTCCTACATACAAACAAGGGGACTGGTTAGTCCTGCTTACAGACTCAAGGACTGGGGTGTCCTACATGCAAGTAAGGGGACAGGTTGGTCCTGCTTACAGACTCAAATGGGCTAGGTCCATTCTCATTTGTGCGAGGCAGAAAGACTCGAGTGGGTTAGACCCACCTATACTCGTGCGAGGCACGAAGACACAAGGACTAAATTGTCCACTACTCAACACTAAGGTTGTAGGGTCGCTTAAAACTGTAAAGTGAAGTCTACCGTCTTGAGTAAACGGTTCGGCGAGGCACTTTCTAGCTTGGTGTGGGTTATAGGCTCATGCGGGCATGTTGTCTTTGTCGTACGCGAACATCGACAGGTATTCAAATATAACAAAAACAAGTTTTTCAATTGACATGCCGAGAAAAATGATTTTATTTATGTTTTCTCAACAACTTTTAAACCGGTAAACAAATAGATTTATTTAAAATCTTTTTCAAAACAAACTATGAACTCGCTCAACTTTATGTTGATTTTTCGCATGTTTGTTTCTCAGGTTACATATACAAACTATGGCACGTTGGAATAGGTGAACCCTTTGGGACCCAAGTACATAGCAGACGTTCAATTTTCTAGAAGTCTTAACAAATATTAACTTCCGCTGTGCAATGAAGATACCAGTCAGATCACTCCCGGCTCTGATGTAATCGATTTATCGGGGTGTGACAATTTAACTCTTGTAAAGTTGCGGGTTCCCTATACCAGCACCCGGAGAAAATCGTTGTTGACTCGATGCCTTGCACCCTATCCATTACTGAGCATTTTTTGAACTTTTCTAGCGCAAAAAGGCATGGAAACAACAACTGAAAGGGTACCATTGCTGCCCATGAGTCTGTCCAGAATTGGGTGTGCCTCCCGTCACATACTTCCTCCTTGATAAGCTGGTTCAAAAAGATGTTCGCCTTCTTTTATTTGAGTCCTTTTTCATGATATTGTTTCAAACCCCCGACAAACCCAGTTTGGTTGGAAGGAAATTACCATGCTTCGGGTTGAAATGTATACTCGTTACCATCGTCCTCCAAAGCCGCCCCACTTTCGTTATATACTTCCATGCCCATTCTACTAGAAGAAAAGTGTTCATGTTTTTGAGAGAGCCAAATCCCAACCCTCCTTTTGATTCGGGTGCAGTCACCATTTCACCCAATGCATTTTGCTTCTATCCTCTGTCCTACCCCAAATGAAGTTCCTTCTCAATTTTTCTATTTTGTTGACAACATTACAAGGAGCTTGATAAAGAGAGGAGTAATATAGGGAAGAGAGTCAAGTACCGCCTTTATTAATGTTGATCTACCCCGATTGATTATGTTATTGCTTTCCATAACGAGAGTCTTGCTTCAAAGGTCTCTATGACAGGGACCCAATTGGTGTATTGATTCATGTTACCAGCGACATTGAGTCCAAGGTAGGTGAAAGAAAGGATACCGACTTTGCACATTAAAAGTGTCGCCATGTGATTGTTTTGTACATTGATACCCCGACACCGTTGAAGGTTGATGATGTTGTTCGTTGACCATCCCCCGCATTACGTTGTCTGCGAAGACGACATGTGTCATGGTAGGACGCTCATTTGGTAATGAGATGCCTTTTAACAAATCTACATTAGTTGCACTAGTGATAAAACTTGATAATGCTTCCGTTGATAATATAAAAATAAAAGGCGAAAGCGGGTCGCCTTATCAAACTCCCCGTTAACATTGGAATTCTGAAGTGGGTAACCCGTTTACCAGTACTGAGGATCTAGAGGATGAGAAGATCCCACCATTTGCTTGGATAGTTCATTTGTAGAAGTACCAAATCCACAAAATCCCAACTAACCGTGTCAAAACCTTTTTCGAAATCAACTTTGAGCAAAAAAGCCCGTCTCTTAGTCTTTTTAACCCATGAGATAATTTCATTGGTGATTAATGGACCATCCAAAATGTTCCTATCTGACAAGAAGGCCGATTGTTCTTCCGATATGACCGAAACAATAACTAATTTAAGCCTATTAGCTAAGACCTTGGAGATGGCATTGCTAATACACCCAATTAAGTTAGTTGGTCCGAAATCATTAAGGCACATTGGGTTGTTTACTTTTGGGATAAGAGTAATAAATGAGGAGCTACATCCTTTTGAGATGGGACCGGTTACATGAAAATGATTTGATGTTGTGAAAATCAGCCCCAAGAATGTCCCAAAAGGTTTTATGAATGTGAGGTTAAAACCGTCCGACCCTAGTGCTTTGTCACCCTCACAATCCCACACTGAGGTTTTAACTTCCTCGAAGGAAAAAGGAGAGATTAAAACCAAACCTTGGTCGTCCATGAGCTTTATAACTTGGTGGCATGTGAAGGTTGGTCTTGAGCGAAGAGGTTCCTTGAATTTATTTTCAAAAACCTGACACTTCTTCTTTGACTTTCATTGGTTCACTTCCCTATTCACCCTGAATCATTACACATTCTGGCGACTTTTGCTTTATTGGCTAAATATTTAGGATGTGTACGGGTTGAGAAGATAGGTAGGATTTTCATTTTGTTTATATGATTAAGAAAACTTAAATACTGTCATTTAATATTTAGGATGCTTCATTGGTTATAAATATTTAAGATGATTTTAATAGACAACATTCTAATGAAATAAAATTTACTTATGCAAAATTATTGGTTTTTTAGGATGCTTCATTGGTTATAAATTTTGTGGTTGAAAATATACTAAAATTATTGGTTTTTAACTTGTCCTGCAAAATTGTGGTTGAAAATATACTAAAGTTATAGGTTTTTAACTTTTTCGACAATATGATATTTAAAATTACATATATTTAATGAAGTTTTGGAACTATTCGACACCCGTGACTCTCGCATCGGTACTATCAACTCTGTAGTACAATAAATTCGGTGCATGTCAAAACAACAAAATATAAATTGTTTTCTTATCGATCTTTTATGTGAAATGAAAAGTGATCAATATTTTTGCTTATGATATTTCACTTTAGCTTTCTCCAAAAGTTGCAATTTATAACAGCAAAAACTTTACAAAAGGGAGAAGTACACGTAGATGATATAAACTTTAAGATTATATCTATTACAATTATAATCCTTTGTTGAAAATTAAAATCAATGAATATTCTTTATAATTGTAATAATTCACGAAGTATACATACTTGAAAATATTTTTTTCATATATTTAAACATGTATATTATCATAATTTCTTAAATAATATCATAAATTATCTATTTGAAGGCAATCTATACATATGGAATTATGAATAGCATGACCACCTTTATCCAATAATTGCACACCATTTGGAATTTAAAAATGATTCATGTTAGAAACAAAAAGATAATAAATATTTTTTTTTGATTGGCAAAAGATAATAAATAATAACTATAATTTTTCAACATATTTTATAAACGTTAAATAAGAATTATTAACTTCTAATAAATTAAACATAGAAAATATCATTTTCTAGCAATCAATAGCCACAAATTTTATTATTTAAAAGAGCAGAAAAACCCAAATAACTAACAAACATAATATTGCCGATTATATAAACCAATACATATTATATAACACTCAAATTTTCAAGAAATATTACCAAGAATTATTTGAAATAATAATCATTTAAAAAACAACTTTAAGTCCCTTTTGGGAGCATTTAAACCTAAGAATCACATATGAAATAAACCTATAAACCAAGATAAAACACACCATAATCACAATATTCTTCCATTTACCATCCTCCTCAAACCCTCCTGTTTCCCTTAGAACATCTTCACCACTCACTATACACTTCCCAAACAAATACTCCAAGCACTTACCCTCACCACCAGAGAACTCATTCATCAACAACCCTTCAAATGGATACTTAAACAATGAGATATAATGCATGAATATCCAGTACTTTGGCATGCCTTGTTTCGACACGAAATAGCCCGAAAACAAGAAGAAAGACCCCATAACACCCGATATAACCGAGTTTCCAACGATGAAATTCGGTACCAATGCACTAAAACACACCACCACTGAGTTTGCAGTGTAGAGAATTAGCCATATCAGTAGTAGAAACCACGAAAATGCGAAGACATTAGGGTTCAACCCGACTAACCAGTATAACGGTGTCGCGAATAGTAGAGCTAGAATAAGCAAAAACGGCAAGTATACGAGCCCGTTCGCAATCGCGTATGACGAAACTCGATAACTTCCGCATGAAGTTTCTTTCATGAGTATTTCCTTCTCTTGCAAGAAAACAGGCAGGGCTTCCACAGTTGTTGATATCAAAAATGTTAAAATGAAAGCAAATAAACCTACTCTTTCTTGTGCTCCAAGCAAGTCCATGTCAAGATTGTAAAAAATCGACCCGAGAATCAAACCGGATACGAGCATTTGGAGTGTTCGACAAGCGAAAAGCTCTTTCGTTCTTGAAATGTTTTTCCAAAACCGATGAGTCAAGATGACGGTCTCGCATAATCTTGAATTTGCGAAACCGTCTCGAATTATTAGTTCTTGTTCTTTATGTTCATCGTGTTCTTCGTCAAGGTCTATGACCTTTGATTGTTGAAAGAGTTGTTGTAAAGTGAACTTACCTTGAATCATTTTGTTTGTTGAAGGAGTACTTATGTTTTCTTCAAGATTTGAAGTCTTTTGGTTCTTTTGTTGTTGTATAATATCAATTGAGTCTATTGCAAACTCAATAATGTTAACATGGAGAGGTGGCTCGAGCCCTTTGAGCCGTAATGAACGGTTGAGTTCATCTACGGATCCTTGGTGCAAAACGGTCCCGTTTGCTAAAAGAAGTATTGAGTTAAAAAGCTTGATGATTCTAAACCCTGGCTGGTGAATGCTAAGGATCACGGTCTTGCCTCGGGTTTCAGCCATGGTCTTGACCATGTCTACGATTTGGAACGCGCAGTTGCTGTCCAACCCGGATGTGGGTTCGTCCAGGATCACCACTTTCGGGTCGTGAACAACTGCGACACCAATAGAAACCCTACGCCGCTCTCCGCCTGAAATCCCACGAACCCTATCATCCCCAACACGTGCATTTGCCACGTGTGTCAACCCGAGCTCATGTATCAGCGACTTGACTCGTGAACTGAGCTCGGATTGACCAAGATTCAGGCGGAGCTTAGCAGTAAAAATTAGGGTTTCTTCTACAGTTAGCAGAGGGAACAACGTGTCCCTCTGCGTAACATACCCTGATATCTTTTTAAATCTTGTCTTGTCAACGGGTCTCCCGTTAACATAAATTGATGCCCTTTGTGGGGTGAGTTTTCCGGCGAGGATCTCGAGAAGAGACGACTTTCCGGCGCCGCTGGGGCCCACCATGGCGAGGACCTCCCATGGTTTTGCATGGCAGCTTACTTCGCGGAGAACCCGGCGGGGTGTGTTGTGATCCGAATTTGGGTTTTGGTGTTTGTTGAAGATGTTGAAAGAGGGTTGAGGGTAGATTGTGTAGTTGATGCCGGTTGCTTCAATGGCACAACCCTTTCTATTCATTTGGAGTGAAATCTTTTTATGGTGTGTGGTTTCAAGTGGTATTTGCTTATGCATTTATGAGTACTTGTAAGCTTTCTTTGGAGCCTTTCACATCAGAGGACGTACTCCTTTGTCCGTAATCTTGTTGTTTTCTATCATTCTATGTATATATATTTATATATGAATGTACGTATATATGTGGATATAAGTATGTATATGTTATATGTATGCATGTGTATATTTCATTTAGGTCCAAGTAGAAATGACAATGCATCGTTCACATGCAACCAGCAGCAACTTATTTTCGAGGTTTCAGGCCATGCAAAAAACAAAAGTATTCACGTGAAATACGTAATCTCTTCATTGGTTTGTAAATTGCAAGTTTGTAACCATCTCTCCACATGCTTCTATGCTCAAGTCTCCATTTTTTTAATATTCTATCAAATATGGTACATATTAGTACAATGCAATTATGTTTGAAATAAATTATATATATGTTCACGATCATTTCGGAATAAAAGAATATATATACTAGCGCAAAACCGTATAATAATGCTAAGTAGAAGATGATCAAAGTAGTAGAAGAGTGAAAAAGGTACAGTGGTTACATAACCGTATTATATATCAAATTCAAAACAATTACAAGTGAATTATATAGTTCTTATGATTTTCAACACACCACTGGTTCATACTGGTTCTTAAACGTATGCTATACACGTGTATATTGTTCAATATATAAAAAAGTTACTAAGGGGTTGAGTATAATCCGAAATTTGCATCTGTATATGACATAAATTATAACTCATTTAGGTTATAAGCTTAATAAATTGCCTTAACTTCTGTATTTTAAATAGCACTCATAACTTGAATTTGACTAATTAATTATATGCTCACTATATGTCTATATGGTGGTTGTCTTTGCATTTTATACCATCTGTTCTATACAAGTTGCAGATAAACAATGTTTGGTGTGAAAATGTCTTCGACTACAACTCATAAAAAGAATACAAAATACAGTTATGGATGAGTATGAGTAGACAATACACAAATATCAGAGCCATAATTAAACATATTTTATTTTACATATGTGTGAAATCTGAAATCAGACTTGTCCTTTACAAAAAGAAAATACGAACATCTTTCTGTATAAATGATTAAAAAAGTCTATAGCTAATATACAGGGTATGGAGAAGATTCAAATTATTTAAATATTAGGTTAAAGGAAATAGAAAATAAGTAAAAAAATATAATATAACAATAAAGCAAATTTGTCTTTATTATGCAAAGAATTTTGAAGGCATGAGTGATTGAAAGAACCCGTGCGTTGGGGTCACATGTCTCTTTAGATATGTGGCTGGAATTGCTCAAACCTTATTTTTCTTATATAAATGATATTATATTTAAAATTATAGTACTAGCTATTTTGTACTGTTATTATATCATGTGTAACAAATAATGCAACAGGTTAACATGCAAACAATATTTTGTTGAGGATGAGAAACAATCTTTCAAGGTAATGGTCGACTAACCAGATAAGAGTTTAAGAGCTAAATAGTTTTAGTGCGGATTTAGTTGGGTTAACTTGGGTTAAATTGTGTTTTAAGTATATTAACTTTGTACGAACAGTTCGTAAACTTTAATAAGTATATAATTTTTAATATATGTATTAATACGTACGATCAGGGTACCCAGTGCCGGACCGATAGGCTTAGCATTCTAAGCGAAAGCCTAGGGCCATAAAAAAATAGGGGCCTCCAAATTTTTTGTTTTTTTTTCATATATTATATGTGTCTGTGTATTTGATGTGTAGTTGGCCCAAATGAACAAACACATAATGACCCAAACAAATAAATGGTCTACACCCAAAACTTGAAGGATTATTGGCCGAATCTGTTTTTTACTTGATATTGTGATTTGCTATTGCCGTTTCATTTTTTTTAGGTTCAAGTCTCACAAGGGCCCCTACTTTATACTTCGCTTAGGGCCTCCAAAAACATTGGACCGGCCCTGAGGGTGGGTACCACTAAGGTGTCATACAAACTAGAGTAAATTGCACAAAACGTCCTTTAAGTTTCACCAATCTTGTTGGTTTCAGCCTTAATCTTTAAAAGTTGCCAAAACCAGCCTTTAAGATTAATTTTGTTGCAGGTTTCATCCTTTATCACTAACCCAGTTACTAATCCATTTAAATGGCCTCACATGCATAGCATGTGAGGGTAAAACCGTCTTTTCATCCAGTGGGAAGCCTCTAGCATCACCTTCCCATGTCTCAAACAATTATTCTTGGTGGACTGCATACACCTTGAACGGATTCCCCCTGAAATGAGGTACATCCCAACACTCGAGCATATCCAAATTAGCTGTTGTAGCAACTTTGTTACAGAATCAGTTTACGAAATACAAGAAGAGCAACATGCCGATGGAAATTATAACCTAAAGATTACTTCTGAAATAGGGCCAATATTAACATTACTGCTCGATGTGTGATTTTCGGTAGAAGATTTTGAAAGACTGCAAATTCGGCTGCAAACCCCAACAGAATGCGGTGGTGATTCCATCAACACCCCCCAATTCGACTGCAAATTCCAATAATTATCCCCGCAATTTCGCCTCTGCATCTCCATATCCTCCAACAAACATCATCGGTCCACAATCTCAAACCGAAACCCTAACCCTACGGTGGTGATGTATCAGGTGGCGGTGGTGGTGGTGGCAGTTGAAGATGATGGTGGCGGAGTTATTTGGGGATTTTGAGGGTTTTGTCGAAGGTGGAGGTGGTGGCAGAGGAGGTGGTGTCGAAGGTGGAGGTGGTGGCAGAGGAGGTGGTGTCGGTGGAGGAGGTGATGTGTTTTTTTGGAGGTGATGTGTTTTTTGAGGGTGTCGGTGGAGGAGGTGGTGTCGGTGGGGATTCATCTCTCTCTCTATCTTCTCTCAAATTGGGGAAAAGAGATCTTCACCGCCACAAACGGTTTTCTATCCGCAAAATACTCATCGTCGTCGTCCTCCGCCGCGTGGCGGTGCGTCATCCGCGGCGATGATGTCATCGTCTTCCAACGGAAATTCAGGCGTCCGATTGATGAACAGGAGCTTCTTCACCGCCACAAACGGTTTTCTATCCGTAAAATACTCATCGTCGTCGTCCTCCGCCGCGTGGCGGTGCGTCATCCGCGGCGATGATGTCATCGTCTTCCAACGGAAATTCAGGCGTCCGATTGATGAACAGGAGCTTCTTCAACGACTTCTCGTGATATGTAAAAGTCATCACTCAAGTTTGATTAAGCTTCGAGGAGCTTCGATGTCTGGTAGTTATATATATATGGTTTATGATTATGTTAACGGCGTTAGTCTCTCTGATTGCTTGAAGAACAGTAGAAACCCTAGCTTTACGATACTTTCTGATTGGATGTCTCGGATTCAGATAGCTGCTGATCTTGCTCACGGTGTTGATTACATTCATAATTCTACAGGTGTGAAACAGTTTGTGAATTTGTGAGAAGATAGAGAGAGAGATGAAAAGACGGTTTTACCCTCACATGCTATGCATGTGGGGCCATTTAACATGGATTAGTAACTGGGTTAGTGATAAAGGATGAAACCTGCAACAAAATTAATCTTAAAGGCTGGTTTTGGCAACTTTTAAAGATTAAGGCTGAAACCAGCAAGATTGGTGAAACTTAAAGGACGTTTTGTGCAATTTACTCTACAAACTAACACGCTGTCATTGACGATAACAAAGTATATTATCATTGTGTTCTAGGTTTTGATTAATGACTTTTTTCGGCTTGTAAAATTTAACATTTCTGAATGTTTTTATAATATAATCGATGAAAATAATATAAAATTATATTGTTTTAAGTTTAACCTTTTTTGTGTCACTAATTTTTATCCATTTTCGATCTCTACGAATCTCTTGATTATTAGATGTATTACATATATACGTAGAAAAAAAGTAACTGAATTGAGTGTATTTGAGTTCTAATTTAATTGAATGTTGCGTTAGACATCTGTAATGGAAATGTAAACTGGCGTGAAATTTTCACTTAACGCCCCATAATGTCCTGCACACCACCCCCTTGACGTGATTTGATGAAGAAAAGCTTAGGCGTGTTTATGAAAACGCCTTCTCAACTTTGAAAAGGTCAATAAGAAATTTTCAACTTTTTCATGATAATATCATTTGTTTTATTTTATATATATATATATATCTATATATGTATTTGGGTAATCATTGCAAAGACAAAATTATACCACTGCACCACTTTTGAGTTTCAAACCTTATAATGCTTTTGCTAACTAGGACGGCACGTGTCGTATAATGCCTAAGAGAAGAGGCTTGAACTTCAAGTCCCACTACAAATATCTTAAACGTGTTACTTCACATTAACACGCAAGTAGAAGCCTAGTATATAGTGTCTGTATATATTTATGGTTTTTCATGGTGTATACGTGTGATTACAGATAAGTAATTACTTTCTTTATATTATACATACCTATATTGAATTGGTAAGGTTGAAACATAAGTTACCTTATATTATATAGTGTGTGTATATATTTATGGTTTTCCAAGGTGTATATGTGTGTTTACTGATTAGTAATAACTTAAATTCTTATAATTATTGTTGAAATAAAAATGTAAATATAATTAGTGGCCAAAAAAATATTGTTGAAATAAAAATGTAAATATAATTAGTGGCCATGGTTCAAAGTCCGTGACACAATTTGTTGTGGGCCAGTCTACCCTTCTAGTTTAGTAACAAATCCAAAACACATATTTAACTCTTCTCACTTTTAATTATTTCAAGGTAAATATTATAAAATACTTCTATATTTTAGTGATACCTATTTTCCTAATTATAATTAGGGCTCGATACCGTTCGAGAGAAGTTTCTTGTACGATGTATACACGAGAAGGTTGTCCGTTGATCGAGAGAAGTTTCTTATACGATGTAAACACGAGAACGTCGTCCCTTAATCTCTCAAAGTCAACCATTAAAAATTAAGCGATGTCATTTACGTAATTAACAAGATCAAATAATTGTAAAAAGATATAAAAAGGGGAATTTTTGTCATAAAAATTCAAAAACCCGCTCTTTAACTAAAACCGTCTCTTCATTCTCCTCATCTCTCTTTCATTATTCAAAATAAAAAATCATGAAAACGCGAAATCGAAAATCTTAAATCGCTCAATCATCTTCTCAAACGCAAAATAGTAATGGATTGTTCACTCAAATATCAACGTAATTACATTGCGTTATTATATGTTCAATTTATAGTATGATTTCAGCTGAAGTATTTCATTAAATTCACAGGTAGAAAATAAATGGAATCAGAAAAAGATAAATCTGTTATCAAGCTTTCAAAAAAGAGCAAAAATGAATGTAAACTACGTAGTTTCAACGAAAACCTTGAAGATTTCGAAATAAAGAACAATGACAAGCCATCTATAAATAAAGACTGATGGTAAGTGATTCTAGATTTAGGTGTTCATTGTGTATCTGATACGTGATTCTAGATTTAGATTACATTTAGTACCAGGTATGTGATTTTGGTATACATTGTGTAACTGGCACGTGATTCTAGATTTAGTTGTACATTGAGTATCTGGTACGTGATTATAGATTTAGGTATACATTGAGAATCTGGTACGTACGTGATTGACGTGGTTGAGCGTGGTTATAATTTTTGTTATATTTTAAGCATATTTTACTCGAGGATCAAGCTTTATATTTATAAAACACGGTCTACACACGTTCGGACAAGTGCACCCATCGTTGATGTAGTATAGTGATAGCAAGATACCGAGGTCGTCCAAGGACACAAGAGCTTTTAATACATGCTTATCGTTAACGTCTAATCTAACCAAATTTTGATAATAGTTTTGGAAGCTTTAAACAGATAAAATATAAAATAAAATAAAAGATGTAAAAAAAGGAAAAACAAACAGACAAGAAGGAATCACTTGGTTCCAACTCCTCTTTTATGTATCATTTGATGATTTCCGCACATTGGGCTTTTAAGAGATTATCTTAGTTATAGTGGTAGACCCTCTTGTGAAGGCGACGTTACCCTCAACCTATTGGTCTGAGTCAGCAGGGATACAGTCCTGCAAGGTCGGAATATTGAAAGATAATTAAATAAGTTATTAATGCGAAATGTGGTTTGCCCCTCTTGTGAAGGCGACGTTACCCTCAACCATATTAGTTTAAGTCAACAGGGATACAGTCCCGCAAGGCTGGATAAAGTTTTAATAGTAGTGTGTCCAAGCATCCTATGATACCTGTGACTATAATCCTACCACGATACAATAATCCAACACAAAATAACAAGCGATCCTACATTACGAGTGTTTACTTGTTCAACCACTAACATACAAAAATAAAAGAAAATACAAGAAGTAAATTGTCCTAAGAAGTAAATTGTCCAACGGGACACAGCCGGAAGTACCAAATTGTTCAAGGGATAAAAGGGAGATAACCTGAAAGGTAGATCCGTCGCCCACCTCCACCATCGCCTAATCCGAATCCATGTCCTCATCTTCCTCATCCTCCTCGTCTTGGTACGTCATATGCTCCCGGATGAATGTAATGTCGTTTTGCATGGTGACCATGTTGCGCTCCATGCTCCCAGTCTGTCACACCCAATCGATGGCGGAAACATCAAGGCGGGACGAAATAGATTGCTCATTGCTCACAACGCTAATGGCGACAATAATTAATTTAATCCAAGTTTCATTTCATAGATAAAATGTCATTACAATTTAAAGGAAATTCAAATAACAACAATAATAAGACAAAATTTGATACAACATTAATAAACCTAACGTCTATGTGTATATCTAGTATCAACGCTACTTCGATTTCATAGCATCGTCTTCATTAACCTGTAACATATTTTATTATAGAGTTCAATGCAAAAGCAAAGGCGAGTATACAAGTTTGAGCATAAGCATACGTATAAGCATAAGTTTAAACGAAGCCATATGGCAACTAAGTTCATATAGAGCAAATACAAGGTATGTGATATTTCTAGTCAATCCCCTGTTTACGCAACTAGTATGATTAATTCAACATGACCTCACGTTCACGGGTGGTGCGTTACTCCTATAGCGCTATACATGTCAAATGGAGGCTTAAAATGAGCTAATGACTATAGTATCACATACGTTCGGTCCTAGATAAGCATCACATATGTATCAAAGTATTCATGTATAATGGATTGTTTTCGTGCAAGTAATAAAGCATAAGTTTAGTGATTTTATGATAATGTAAACATGTTACGCCGCAAAAGTGGTAAAAGTAAAAGGGGGTTCGAGTATACTCACAGTTTTGCAAGCGTTCCATTTAGCAAATTCTGTGATGAGTTGTGTGTTGATGAGGGAACACCGAGTTATCCTAAAGAGGAAAACGTAGGTGTGAGTATTTGGATGTTTATGGAAGATTCGGGATTTTGGAATAAGTCATAAAAAGTATGTATAAGAAAGTATTCACTAAGGTCTAGCACTCATTCTATAGGAACCCTTTAGGGTTTATGTGATTTCGTAGGTTATACACCTATTAGAATCATAACGAGGAACTAAACACTGTTAGTGATTAAACTTAGTAACTTGACACATGATTATATAGTCATTATCAAGATTTCGGTTTTTAAGTATATATTATATAGATTATATATGTACATTATATCATAAGTCCTTCAAGGATATCATATAAGTCATGTAGGAGGTAGGTGGTATAACCATCCATTTAGGAACCTCTTATGAGTTCACCACTACACAAGTTGTCATAAACAACAAGGGGGGTCAGGAACAAGATACAATAATGGAAATGAAATATATGGTGTCCTATACCAAGTAGCCAAGTAAACTACAACTCGGTGAGCCGGCGTCAACACACGTCGAAGGCTAGACGGGGTTGTGTTACTTTCAACTAGCAAACTAACTTGGGGTGATGATGAGAAATCATCAAGTGATGTGTGGACTTAGAGGTAGGATAGCCCAAGCTAACCAAGTTAGTCACACAAGAACAAGTTCAAGACTTGCACCACTTGTGAGCTTAAAGCTCTTCGAAAACATAAAGTATCGAGTGTCAAAACACTCCTATTTACATGTATAACAACCTAGGTTAGGCTCATTAATCATAAAGTTGATTAGAAGCTCAAGAACACAAGGTTGAATGAAGAAAACATAAGTTTTGAAAGAGTTTGAATCATATCAAAAAAATTTCAGCCTACTTTGGAGCCTTTTTGGTGAATACCCAAGGTCTGGAAATGCCATGGCAAGTCCGTGGGATCAAACCTAAGACTTATCCAAGGAAGTAGGAAGAAGAATCAAGTGATTTCGTTAAGAAATGAGCAAGTTATGCTCACTTTAGTGGAAGAGGTTGAATATACTCGAACTTGTGTTTATCAACTGATTTTGGGGATGTTTGAGAGAGCTTGTAGATGATTTGGAAAGTGGAAATGGTGTGGGAAACACTTGGTATTTATAGGGAAGAGTTAGGGGTGGTTAGGATGGTCTTAATGGGGTATTAAGGCCATTGGGCAAGACACATTGGTGTGGATTCATGCTAAACCCGCGAGGTTCGAAACCTGCTGCCCGTCAGACCCCATGCGGACCGTATGGTTCCATGCGGTCCGCAAGGCCTTGTTCAGGACAACATTTTTTTTGTTGATTGGGCCTTGCATGTATGTTATATAAACGTATTGTTGGGCCATTTTAAGACTTATAAGCATACAAAACATGATCTAAGGTCCACATATGTATAAAATAAATACGATTAAGTTTAAGAATCATGAATAAGTTTGCACGAAGTATGATTGTTACGTATTTGCAAGTATTGTCACGTTTACAATCAAGTATCAAGTGTATGCATTTATTAATATGTATAACTTGTTTTGAATAAAATATACGTTTCATTATGATTCAAGTCTCGATTACAACGATTACAACAAAAGAACGAATACAAGATACAAAGGTTTCCAAAAATAGAAATACAACACGAGCTTTCTAAATATGGAAAATATGAAAAAGCCGGTCGTTACACAATCCGGTCGTTTGAGCTTTGTCCCAAGCTATAGGCGTTCCTAGACACTTGGAGTGTTTCCTGCATAATGTTGTATAAATTCTGAAAGTTAGGAAAATCACTCCCTCCTTGAGAGGAGGAGCCTGGGGCGTATCCGTAGTATCAAGGACGGTCGAGGTTATCTTGGATTACAAGGACCTCATCCGGGTCATTCGGGTTCCATACCCGGCCATGTGCATCTTTAAAGCACATAAGGCCATTGTTGCAATCGATGATAAGACCCAAGATTCACATAAGGGCTTGGCGGCCTTTGTAATAGCCACACCTTTGTGGAACCCACTCGGAGTGCGCCTAAGGTTTGTTCGATGGCGTCTTCCTTTTTGACGAGTTTCTCCATTGTTTCTTCCGAATCGGGTGGCTCAGTTTCATATTCTATTAGGGGGTCTTATTACCAATTGGATATTTCACTGATTGATCAAGATTGACGTACCTTTTGACGGCCCCTAATTTAAGTGGTAGATTGTTTTGCTTCCGGTTGACTAAGGCTTGATGGGTTTTTATGAACGGTTGTCCCAACACGAGTGGAGCATCATCTAGGATGATAAAGTCGGTTGGTACTACCGTCTGGTTGGTTTGAACTAAGACATCCTCATACATTCCCGTTGCTTTTATTATTTTTCGGTTAGAGAGAAAAATATGAATTTTAAAAGGAGAAAAATCACTAGTACCCAAATTTTCAAAAATATAGTTTGGCATTATATTAACACAAAGATCTTTATCAATTATCATGTTACTAACAGAGATATTTAAAAAAAACATGCAACCGGTTTTATGTTCAATTGATGGTGTTCATCTGTAGTAGCGAAGTTTGATCATTTGTTAAGTTAATGCTAACTATTTCTTTGATTTCAGTAGTTGTGTTTAGCCCTTTTAGAAACTTGGTATGCGGAGATACCAAACAATGATTTTCAAAAGAAGGTTGTAAGATGTGAATTTCATTAAAGTCTTGCTTTATTTTGAAATTATCATTGTCAGACTTACCTTCTTTGTGGTTTGGTTCATGCGTGAGGTTTTCATTTCGTGGTTCTTCTATTTTTACCTCTTCGATTATTACCTCTTTAGTACAAACCATCTCTTCGTTTTCACGATATCTTTTGAGTAAGAATTCTAAATTTTTGAGACTTTGTGTATGGCTTTCGGCTTCGTGAAGATTGTTGGTGGCGTGTCGTATGCTTCAAATGGATTGGTATCCCAATCCAAGCTTGGCTTTGGGAGCTCAAACCTAGGTTCTTCATATGTGGTGTATGAGGGGTGATGCTGCAAAAGGTAACAATGTTGTACCGAATGAGATTCACCGCAAATGGTACAATATGGTTCCTCGTAATCATCTTCAATATAGTAGTAGTTGTAATCTTCTGAGTAGCAACCTTGTTTTGGAAGATACCCAGGAGATTATTTTATCCTTTATTTTTGTCGCGTTTGCACACACTATACAATATATATAGGTATTATATCTTTTAATCTATTGCTTCTATTTCTACTTATCTAAAGTTCTAAATTTATTTGTTGTCTCTCCGATTATTCTTGGACTTCCTTTATTTCATTTTTGAATTTCGAATTTCATTTGAATTTCCTATCTCGTCAAAGTGAGTTTATGTGACACATATGTAGTATATGGAATATATCGGTATTCGAGACTCTTATCTAGGTTGGCATTCTTATAAATCCAATAAGGACCAATTTGCCTACTCGGGACTAATGATGAGAGTAACAATACCTATTAGGCCAAAGCATGTCATGCCAAACATTACTTAAACAAACCATACTTTTATAAGTCAATGCGTCTGTGTTAAAGTCAGGGATACCCTCTATTATTGTTTCATATCACCCCAAATTTGGCTCATTTATCATTTTCATGATTTCTTTTTGGGTGAGGTGTATGTCAATGGGTAGACATATGCGGACCATTGTTAGGATCTGAGTTTGATTAGTTATGAAAAGTTTTGTAAAATGAAGAAGGATGATTAGTAAACAAAGTGAATTTGCAGCGGAAATGAAACTTTTAGATTCACAACCAATGGAAGACTGTTTTCATCATCATGTATTCGAACTTATAAGTTTGCATGTGAATTACAACTCCCCCTCAGCCTGATATCACAGTTGTTAAGTACATAATGTAAAGAAAATAATTGGTAGAGAATGATCTTTTGATAGATGGATAGAACAGTACAAACGACTGTCTATTTATAGTAAAGTACAAACCTCTGAGCATCTTTGCTGATGTCAGAGGATACAGTGACAGCTAATAACATTAACAACCTATAAACACATATTAGACCTAAATATTGATTTTACAGACACTGTTACATTAATAAAAAAGAATCACTAATTAGCCTATCCACTGTTGGTCTTCATCAGAGGCTTCTTATCAGAGGTTGTCTTCATCAGATCTTGTAATGTAGTTTTAAGTCTTCATCAGAGGTTGTCATAAACGGTTGAAAGCACTTTTATTATGGATTAATCATCTGATGCAGTTTTGGCTTTATATCATCTGTTCCTTTTCATGGGTTTAATCCCAACAATCTCCCCCTGGAACAGATGACGCCAAAAACCCATTTATTTTTTATCTTTTTCCTCAACATCAGTTTTCTTATCTGACCTTTGAACTGTATTTCAAAGTTCAAAGAGTACATGTCATCAAAATCCATTATGAGTTCCAGATTGATTAGATCTTGGAGGTCTTCTGCACTCAGACCATATGCAACCTCCATTGTAAGCTTCTCAATTTTACCATCTGACCTGAGAAAGTCAATTCATGGCTGTCTTTGTCAGACTTCCATTTTAGAATTTTGAGTTAGAAGGTTTTTCAAGGTCTTGAATTTATTGTTGAGGTTGATGAAGGTTATTTTCTTGCATGTTTGGTTAGTGTCTCTATAAGTTTGTCACTTGCAGCACCAGTGTGGTAGTCTACTTGACATCTGATCCCTTCCTTTCTAATTTCTTCAAACTTCTGTTGATCTTCCTCTCCCATTTCTCTTTGCCTTTTTGCTTTGGTTTAAGGCAATGGCAGATGGAGCAGTGGATGAAGATGATCTTTTAGAAGATTGGGTCTGTTTTGGAGTATCATCTACTGGATAAACAGGCTTCTTAGGCACTGATGGATCTTTCTTTCTCAGCTCTTCTAAACTTTTATAGGCCTCCACTACCTTAACCTTGACCACCTTGTTATCTGGTTTTTAGTGCCATAGTTGTCAGCAACCAGTTCTTCTTTCATTCTTCTCAATTTTAAGGCTCTGTCTAGCACATTCTTTTTGCATTTATTCTAGTCTGGAGGAGTAGGCTTTTTAGTTGGATCTTTGAGCAACTCTTGCATCCTTTCAACTTCTTGTTTAAGCTCACTCATAGACCAGTCTTTGAACTGTGCTCTTGTAGCCTTGTATTGTTTGTTTTGCATGATGTGATCAATGTAGTCTTGTTTCAGACTCTCATCACCTTTTCAGATAGCTTCTTGCACAAGTCTTTTGAGAATTCTTCCAGTCTTCTGACTTTGCTAAGCTGATATTGCATGAAATTCTGTATTTCCCTATCATTCTTCCCTTTGTATCCCTCTTTGTTATATCCTCTACCTGAATGGCCTTCTGATGAAGGTATTCATCAATGTTCTTGGGCTTTGGATATCCTTGTAGGGATGGGAAGCTTCTCTTGTCTGGATCCTCTTCTGAGTAGAAAGAAACAATTTCATTTTTCACAATTTTCAGATCAAGAGGATATTGAGTAGATAGAGGTGGTAATTTTGGTGGTTGCAAAGTGGTTTGAGAGGATGTGATGATTGGAAGAGTTGTTAAAGTTGTGGTCAGTGGTTGTGAGGATAGTGGAAATGGAGAAGGGAAGATATGTCATCATCAATCACATTGGTCTTCTTCCTTCTTTTGAATGTGAGTTTGGGTGAAGGTGGTTGAATGGAAATTCTTTTGGGGGTAGGTATTTGATGGGTGGTGGTTGGGAAAGTAATCATGGCAGTGGTTGATGTAACATCTGCTAGAACCACTGTAAGTGTGTCTCAACATCTGTTGGTTCAGGGTTAGGTGTTTTTGCTAGTGGTGATGATGTTTTTGCTGGTGGTGATGCTGGTTTAGATGTAGATAGGTTGATCAGGTCTTTTCTCTTTTGCTTTTCCTCAGCAAAAAGATTGAGGGTTTCATCAATTTTCTTGGAACCATCTGGTATAGGGATTTCCACAACTTGTTTTGCCATAGGATCAGTCCTCAATCTTAATCCCTATTTTTTCTTCTCCCTTTTTTTGGCATCATTTGTTTCAACCAAGGTAACAGTAGGAGGAGAGGTGCCAGTGGTTTGAAGTAAATGAGCTTTGATGGCCTTTATGTCTGCAAGGGTGTCCTTATATCTTACATCAACCATATTTCTGAACAGCTGCATGTGTTGTTCATGTTGACTATCAGCATGTGTCTTTGAAGTTGTAGCAGAGGATACAGGTGTTGCCATAGCTCAGAAGTGGTTGGTGCAGATGATTGAATTTTGGAGTTTTCTAACATCTGTTGCATCATATTTTTTATGTCAGCAACAGATGTTTCAATCTTTGAGACCCTCTCCGTCAAATCTTGATATTTTAGCCCATCACCTAATTTAATAGGATCATCTGAATTCCCACCAGTGGTGGTTATATCTTGAATTTCATTGGAAAGGAATTCCAAGTCATCAAAACCAGATGCCCCTTTATCTTGGTACTGCGGACTTCCAACTGCAGCAGAGGTTACCTTGGTAGCCTCAGTAGTTGTTGCCTTCAAGTAAGTCTTAGCAATGTAACAACTGGCCAATTATGAAACAGTGGTTTCAACAATTGTAGTAGCTGCTTCACTTGAAAAATCACCAAGGGTTACTTGTAACCCAAGGGATATAGCCTCCTCAGCTGTTGATGGGATGGTAGGGTGTTCAGACTCAGTCACATGTGGAAGTGATCTCTCAGTAATAGGTGTATGAGAGGGACTGTTTTGTGTCTGAATCAAATCCACTGCTTTCAACAGAAGTATGATGGTTTGTGGTAATTTGAGTGGTTAGGGATGTGGAGTAGAAAGAGAAATGTCACTAGGAGATGGACTGTGGAAGATGGAACCAAGTGATTCCAGAGCTTCATAATTTGGTGTCCCTGTGCTTACAACTTGATCCTTTTGTGAGGAGTCAAGAGGAGTTTGGTCTTTGGGTGGAGATCTTTGTACAATCTGCTATCAGGAAGTAGTAACAGTGGTTTGAGCTGACTTTTGTTTTGTCACTAGGTTAACTTCTAGGATCTCATCTTCCAGAGTAACCTTTTTGGTTTTGGTTTTGGTTTTGGTGGGCTTCTTGGATTTGGATGGGTTCTTTTTGGTGAAGGCTGGTGTGAGTTTCAAGACACTGGTTTTAGTTTCTTGATCACTAGGATTAATGGGCTCAATAGCAGTAGGTTGAGCCTGTGATGTTTTGCATCCAAAGGTTGCTCAACCTCCTCTACTTGTGTTTTTAATTTTTTTTTATTTATTAGATAATCTGGTAAAAGTCTCATGGGTGAGACTGCCAAAAGGCTGAATCACACCCATAGTAGCATCCATTTTTAGGAACTTGAGATTGGATATAAACACTTAGAAGTCGCAGATGCATCAGAAAATCTTTACTCTTTTTCATGTTATTCAAAAATGTCACTAAATCATCGAACAACACTTGGGAAAAATTAAAATTTGAACCAGTCAAATGGCATAGCCCAAGTACTGCATATTCAATGGTATTTGATCAAAAGCAATGGTTTTAGCTGACAAACAAACAAGCAGGGTATGGACAAAGAATTTCATGTCAGCAGGAAAATTAGGTTTGAAAATTGTTTTACCTATTAACTGACATTCATAGCCTCTTTCGATGAACTCTGTCTGTAGTTCATTGATGGAAAAAGTGGTTGGGTGTTCTAGGTCATTGAGACCAAAGATAGTGGAAATGGTAGAGGGGAAATTTGCATAATGGTATCACCCACCTTTGAATAATGGCGTATTTCAACCTTTTTGGTTGAGTGAACTTCAGCATTTTGCCAGAACTGGCGGAGTGATTCAAGGTGCATGGGAGCTTTGACTTCCATGATTGCTCTGTATTTCGGTTCTTTTAGAATCTTAATCATAGCATGATAAGGACGGTTTGTGTCAGTTTCTTCGAAGATGGGAAGGTAGTTATGGGGAGTTTTGATTATGAGAGCCATGATCGAGGTGAAATTTAGGGCATGGAATCGAAGAAGAAGATGGTGAAAAACGCTTTTAAAAATTTGAATTCGATAGGGAGTAAAACTCTGATGAGAATGGAGTAGGGTATAAAAAGGAGAAAGGTGCATGCTGACGTGGCAGCGGTTTCTCATGATCTGGTGGCTATCATCTGTCCACGTGTAACCTCTGAAAGTAATGGATGACAGTTGTTTGGGGAAAACCACTGTGTATCATCAGTGGGTGGAACAATGGTGATTTTTAACGCTATCAGTGGATAGCTATCAGTGGATGAAGTCAACTCAGAGGTTTGACCAGATAATGAAAGAAATGAGAAATCAGAGGATACACTATAGCAGTGGATAGATATGCCAATCAGATGTTTCAAAATAAAACAGTGGTCTGAGCAGACTTTTAAGATTTATCGAAAATTTCAATTGTAAACTATTTTAAAGGTTTTATTTTGATTTTTCTGAAAACATTTTATTATTATTTACACATGGAACACAAAAACTTGTTTTAATCCATGTTTAGCATTCCAATCCTTGAGATCAGATTTTCAAAAGTGGATGTATTAATGCTTAGTTAGAACATCTGCCAAATGATCTTTAGTATGGACATGATGCAGAGAAATCAAACCTTTTTCATAGCAATCTCTCACAAAGTGATGTCTGATGTCAATGTGCTTTGTGGTAGAATGAGAAACTTTAATGATGTTTTCAGCTGCTTGACTATCCAATTTGAGAGGAGTCTTTAGAGTAGTTAAACCAAAATCTAGTAATTAATTTTGAAGCCACAGGAGTTGAGCAGTGCAACTTGCAGCTGCAATATATTCAGCCTCAACAGTGGATGTAGATACTGCAACTTGCTTCTTGCTTTGTTAGGACACTAGGCAATCACCTAGGAACTGAAGTACTCCTGATGTGGACTTCCTTGTTGTTTGACATCCAGCAAAGTCACTATTTGTATAACCTGAAAGCTCAATGTTCCCATTAGCAGGATACCAGATACCAAGTGTGGGAGCACCTTTTAGGTATCTGAATGTCCTTTTTACAGCAATATGGTTAGACTTTCTAGGTAGAGACTGGGATCTGGCATAGAACACATGTTGCAAACATGATATTTGGTCTAGATGCAGTTAGGTACAATAAAGACCCAATCAGCTTCTATATAATGTTTATCAACAAGGTCATCTTTGCATCAATAGTGACAAGCTTGTATGTTGCCATGGGTGTACTACATGGTTTACAATCATTCCTATCAAATTTTGCAAGTAAGTCTTTAACATACTTACTTTGGTGAATGAAGGTTCCATTTTGCAGCTGTTTAACTTGGAGACCAAGAAAACATTATAGCTCACCCTTTCCACTCATCTCAAACTCTGCTGCCATGATTTCCTGAACTCTTCACACATGGCAGAGCATGTGGATCCAAAAATGATGTCATCCACATAAATTTGGACAAGCATCAAATTTTTCCTCTCCATTTTAGAAATAAGGTTTTATCAATCTTACCTCTTGTATCCAACGGATAAAAGAAAAGTGGAAAGAGTTTCATACCAGGCTCTTGGTGCTTGTTTCAGGCCATACAATGCTTTATTAAGCATGTAGACATGATTTGGATAAAATGCATCTTCAAAACCAGGAGGCTGACATACATATACCTCCTCTTTGATCTTACCATACAAGAATGCACTTTGATATCCATTTGATACACCTTGATGTTGTGGTTGGCAGCTAAAAACAGTCTTATGGCTTCTAACCTTGCTACAGGAGCAAAGGTCTCATCATAGTCAATTCCTTCTTCTTGTCTATAGCTTTGAACCACTAACCTGGCTTTGTTCTTGACAACAATACCCCTTTCATCAATTTTTTCTTGAAGACCCATTTTGTGCCAATTGGACAAACATCCTTTGGCAATGGTACAAGTTCCCATACTTGTTGTCTCTTGAACTGTTGGAGCTCTTCTTGCATAGCTTCTACCCAACTGTTGTCTCTTAGTACCTCTTGATACTTTACAGGTTGTGTGAGAGATAGAAAGCCAACAAAAAGACAAATGTTTTGAGATTGACTTCTAGTGAGCCCTCCTTCATTGATGTTGCCAATAACTTGGTCTAGTGGATGATTTTTTAGGAAGATCAGATCTCCTTTATATGGAATGATGGCATTCTGAGGTGAAGGCTGCAGATGTGTATCATCTGAGCTAACATCTGATAACCAATTTGTAGGGCCAACATCTGTTTGGAATTGAGGTAGAGGAATAGGTGGTATAGGTGTGTAGGTTAGTTAACTTTTGTTCACTGAAAGTGGACTTTTGTCACCATGTGAGTGGGTTGATGATGCAACAGTGGTTGGGTCAACAACTGTTGATGTAGCAGTGGTAGAGTTTACACAGTTGCTAGTAACATCTGATCCTCTGTTGGATGATTTGACTTTGAATTGTGGAAGAACACAATCATATCCATAGCTTTGTGGTGGAGATTGTGGTGTACCTGCAGGGTTAGTCTTGACAGAAACTTCTTCAAAAATGAATTTTTCAATATCAAACAATTCAGCAAGATTTGCTGGGATTTTCAATGAAGAAAGTTCATTGAACTTTACATTCAAAGTTTCTTCAACACACTTAGTCCTTGAGTTAAAAACTAAATAGACTTTAGCAGTGGTTGAGTATCAAAGAAAATATCCACAATCTACTTTGGCTGCAAACTTTGAATAGAATCTCTTAACTTTAAAATGAAGCATGGGCAACCAAAGATTTTGAAATAAGAGATCAGAGGTTTGATTTTATATAAGATTTCATAGGCAGCCTTTTGATGCCTGGGGTTTATCAAAACTCTGTTATGAACATAGAAAGCAATGTTTACAGCCTCTGCCCAAAAAGACAAGGGTAAACCAGAGTCTGCTAGCATTGTTCTTGCAGATTCAATTAAAGTTCTATTTTTCCTTTCAACCACCCCATTTTGTTCTGGTGTCCTTGGGATGCTATATTGTCTAGCAATCCCTTTTAACACACAGAAATTATCCAACTCCTTATTCCTAAACTCTGTCCCATTATCACTCCTAGAGACTTTTATAGGCAAGTTAAATTGCTTTTCAACTTGTTTGACAAAATTTTGCAAGATACTTGTTGTTTCATCTTTGGAGTGCAAAAAATAAGTCCATGTAAATCTTGAAAAATCATCAACAATGACCAAACAATATCTTTTATTTTTAAGACTCATGATTTTAATAAGGCCAAACAAGTCCATGTGCAACATTTGTAAACACTGACTTGTTTTGGACTCTTCAATGGACTTGTATGAACTTTTATGTTGTTTACCTTTTAAACAGGAAACACAATGTTCATCACAAGTGAACTGTTTTGAGGGTAAACCTCTGACAAGATTTTGTTTAGAGAGCGTGGTGATAGTTTTAAGATTTGTATGCCCCAATCTTGTATGCCACAGTTCTGTATCTTTAGTAGAAGCAACTGAGAACAGACAAACATTATTCATTGGGTTATCTTTCATCATATACTCCACATACACATTGCCACTCCTATGTGCAACCAATTATGCTTTGCTCTCAAATATTATTTGATCAATCTTTTTAACAACTTCTGGTCCTACAATTTGACATGTTTTCTTTGTGAAAAAGGATCCATATCCTTTATCACTCATTTGTAAAACACTCAGCAAGTTGAATTTTAGATTGTAATGAGATTAACATTTTCAAATTTTAACTTCCCAGCCTGAAAAGTCCCTGACGCCAACACATTCCCTTTTGAATTGTTACCAAAAGATATATCACCCCTCCATGAGCCATGAAATCCTTGAGAAGGGCTCTACATCCTGTAATGTGCCTAGAGCCTCCGCTATCTACATACCATAAACTATCACGACAAGTAGAACCTCCATGCACATTAGTAAACAATCAGTTCAGGTGGGTCTCCAAAGCCAAAATGGCTTTGGATGGGGTCACAGACATATCAGTTGCATCATTTTGTTCAGGAGCAGTGGTTCGACTAGCTTTTTGTAACCACTGTGGAGTGCCAGTTCCAATCAACTGCTCATACCCATGAGGATACCTGTTGACCCTTGGCTTTGTTGGCCTTTTGTAAGCCTCATAATTTTGAGGGACTTTTTGATACAAGGGTTGACCATATCTTTTTGGGTACTTATTAGCTGCTAGTGCATCTGTTATCTGAACCTCTCTTTGAGCAGTGGTTAAAGCTCTGGTAACAGATGTTTGAACTGGGGTGAACTTTTCTTTTGATTTTTCAATATTTGAACTCTCAAGTGTTTTACTTTATATTCTTGTCTTTTGAAATAAAAGTTTTGAAGATAAACACATTCTTGAGTCTTATGGTTTGTTTTACCACAGATGATACAGCTTGAAGAATTAGGTATTATATTTGATTTGCTAATGTCTTATGCTTTTAGAAGAAGACAATTTTGAGTTACATGATTCTTCTTTTCACAAAAATCCCAAACAAATTTTTAACCTTTTCTTTCTTCTTTCCTTTCTAAGACTTCTTTTCAGCAGATGCTATAACATCTGCTAGAAGATCCTTGATTGGAATAACTCTTGCTTTTGGTGCTTTAACACCTTCAATGGTTGAGAAATCCATTGGTTTGAAGTTTTCAAGGATGTCACATTCATCAGACCATGTGGGTTTAAATTGACGTTTTCAAATTCATCAAAAGTTAATGACCCCTCATGTTTTTTAAAATGATTTTGTTTCCATTTTTATCAATGACCTTGATTTCTTCACCAGCTAGATTAGTGGGTATGATCTCAACCATACCAGACTCTTTTACCACAATATTTTTAGAAACTTGGTCATGTTTTCTAAAACCTACACCAAATTTTATGTTGCTTTTGATCTGGTTTTCAAGCATAACTTCATAGCCTTTGCAGGACTCTACCCATTTTTCACAAGTGGTTTGGGCAGATTCCAACTCCTTTTTACAATTTTGATGTTTCTCTACCATTGTTTGGAGTTAGTCCTTGGTTATGCTTGCCTCATGTTTTAAGCTACTGATTTCATATTCCTTTTCAAACAGATTTTTTTTCAACTCTTTTGATAATTTTTCAAACTGAAGTTCATCATCTAGAATCTTGTTTCTAAGGTTTTCATTCACCTCTTTTAGGTTAGCAAAAGAAATTATGCATTTATCTGAACATAGATCTTTAAGGATCTGAGGAGATACCATAGCAGTAGCCATCATGGCACAATCACACTCTCCTTCAAAAACACTGTTATCCCATGGGTCAGGGCCAGATACAAGAGATTCCTCATCAACAGTGGTTGTACTTGTAACATCTGTTGCAGCTATTTCTCCTGTAACATCTGATACATCACAAACATTAGTAACAATTGTTTCATCATGAACATTTGACTCATCAGACTTGAGTACCACTTCCTCAGATTCATCACCTTCAACTATAGTGTCTAGTACCATAAAGCAAAAATCATTTTGTTCCAACTTATTTTTAGCAATCAGAGCAAATTTTTCATTAGTTAGCTCCTCAGGCAAGCTACTCCAATCAACATAGTGCACAAGAACAGTGGTTAAAACATAGTACACAGGAACAGTGGTACCAGAGTGTGCAAAATGGGCAGTGTTTTGCATCTATGGTGCAGGGGTATGTTGGGAATAATGCATAGTGTTTTGATTATGTTGTGGTCTAGGGCCAGGGTGTGTGACAATTAGACCAGATGTTTGAGACCTGCATTCTCTGGCAAAATGACCTAGCCTATTACACTTATAGCATTTGATCTTTGATTTATCCAAGCCCAACTTTTAACTCCCCATGCAACCCTGGGAATTTTCTACCAGTTCTTTTGTAAAACTTGATGGCCCTAACACTCAATAAGGCCAACTGGTGCAAAATGTCCATTTCTTCTAAGTCTGCGGGCTCAAAATGTTGAAGGTCATTCAACTCAAAGGATAGATTATCAGAAGTTTGGCTTTCCCCAGTTGCAGCAAATGCAAAATTGGGTGAGTAAGAATCAAAATTGAAATTTGCACCTGAAGTTATGTCAATAAAATGATCAAAACCGTGATCCTTACTGTTGTTAGAGGCTTCTTCTTGGCCTAAAAGTGTTGTGTTACCCAAGGTGTAATCATCAACAACTTTTCCAGATTCTTGTAGATTCTTTTTTCTGGTTTAGCTCTCTCTCATAATTGAGGAGCCTACCATGAAGCTGTGTAAGACTCATTTCTTTAAAACCGACTGAATTTCGAGTTACAAAAGCTATAGTGTCTCATTTATCTGGAAGTGAACAAAGAAAACGACTGTTTAACGTAGCATTAGGAAATTCAACATTAATCAGTTTTAGTTCACTTATAAGGAAGCTAAATCTTTCAAACTGCTGAGTTAACGACTCTCCTTTAACATGACAAAACGTGTCATAGTGTTGATTCAAAACCTCTCTATTGTTCTCAATTACTTCCTCAGTTCCACCGAATTTCTCTTTCAAGGCATCCGATAATTCCTTTTCACTGTTGCAATGCGACAGGCCAGCATAGATTTCATTTGGCAATGCAGATGCCACGATGCTAAATGCCTTTGCATCAAGCTCGATCTTTTGGAAATCTTGCTCGGAATAATTTTCAGGAATGTTGGGTACTTGAACCTTAGGATCCTCAATACTAGGTACCATAGGAACATGAGGTCCAAACACCCACGACCTCCAGCAACCAGTGTTCTGCTGAGCAAGGATGTGACCTATCCGACGTTGCCATATGAAGTACTCAGACCGGACAAGCATCGGAGGCTTGAACATCGAGCCAGTGTTGTTTTGATCTTGAGTGTTTTGTGACATTCTGTTGGTTTACAAACAGATTTGTGTTTAAAAACTTTGAACCGTAGATAAAATCGGTTTTCTAATTAAAACAACCAACAAATTAGCAGGGAGAGCTGATCTGTTCAAATCAAATTGATTGTCAAGTCAAATTGATTGATCTTCCTCTGATACCAATTGTTAGGATTTGAGTTTGATTAGTTGTGAAAAGTTTTGTAAAATGAAGATGGGTGATTAGTAAACGAGCGAATTTGCAGCGGAAATGAAACTTTTAGATTCACAACTAATGGAAGATTGTTTTCATCATTATGTATTCAAACTTATAAGTTTCCATGTGAATTACAACTCCCCTCAGCCTGATATCACAGTTGTTAAGTACATAATGTAAAGAAGATAATTGGTAGAGAATGATCTTTTGATAGATGGATAGAACAGTACAAACGACTGTCTATTTAACAACCTATAAACACTGATTACAGGAGATAGTGACAACTAACAACATTAACAACCTATAAACACTGATTAGACCTAAATACTGATATTACAGACACTCTTACATTAATAAAAAAGAAAACAAAATTAGCCTATCCACTATTGGTCTTGATCAGAGGCTTCATTTTAGAGGTTGTCTTCATCATATCTTGTAATGCAGTTTTAAGTCTTCATCATAGCTTGTCATCAGCGGTTGAAAGCACTTTTATTATGGATCAATCATCTGATGCAGTTTTGGCTTTATATCATCTGTTCCTTTTCAGTGGTTCAATCCCAACAACCATGCTAAAGCTCGGTAATCACGGGGGCCCACGTGATTAAGAAAGTAATGCATGGAAGGCATACTATACTCTACTAACCTATATAAATTTCAATATTTCATTTTGAAATATTGTTTTATCATAACTTTTATCTTAATTTCTTGGTTCATGTGTTTTTGTTGGGATTTTGTTGGTTGTACTTTGTGTCGTGAGATGTCATGTTTCGTATTTTTATATCATAAGTTTCGAATTTCCATGCGTCATTAGTTTCCTATCTATAATATCGCTTTAGACTATGTGTCCACAAGTTTCTACTAAAAAACTCACAAACTGTTTACGTTGATCTTGGACAACCATTGCCAAAACTGTCATCAATTCAACACTCCTTGTCAACAAAGCACTGGCTATATAACTTCGTATTTGTCAATGAGATGAACTTTTGTTACTCTTTAAAGATCTGTGATGCCTGTCATGTGAATCGTATCCTCGAATTATGGGTTACCATAAAATCCCATGATTTCACGATTTCGTGTAATTAACTTATATATCTTTTAATCTGTCAGCTTACCCGCACTATGAGTAGTATACCTTACATGTGTTTGTGTCTCATAGATTTTTCTAACCACACGAGGAAGCTAACTGCAGTTATTTCTAACATAAACATTCAAATCCAATAGGTGCTCAACACCAAAGCCATCACGGATCGGTTCTAAGAGGTTGAAGCTTGAACGTCCTCTCACCACAACAACCCCAATAGAAGGGAAAACGATCAAAGATATGCCATATCAGTAGTTCCGAAAAAATTCAAGTTGCCCCTAATCTCAGCCTAATGGAAGGTCTTATCATTGGACCTTTTCCACGGTGCATCACCTATCGAAACCGTCATCCAATCAACTTCCTAAACCGCTGCTTCACTTTACTATGAGCGCTATGGCCACCTTATTACCTTAGGATGCCTTAACCCTCACGTTGGTTAACCTAGTGCTTCATCAAATGCACTACTCGTGACTCCTTCACTCGTCCAACCAACTACTATGTTTTGGGTTTACGTACCCATCTTCAATACACATCCACATTCGTGTATCTTGGTATTCAACGAAAGACTGAATTACATAATTAAAAACGGTTTAATGAAAGGGGTGCCAGTGCAGAGGTTTCACGTGGAAGATAAATGTCTTCCATGTCAAAAGGGAAAACAACATAAGAAACCTCATAAGTCTAAAACAGTAGATTCCATAGATGCCCCTTATGAATTACTTCATATGGATCTTTTCGGTCTAGTGAATGTAAGGAGCATAGGTGGAAAGTACTATTTTCTTGTTTCACTGATGATTATTCACGTTATTCATGGGTTTTCTTTTTAGGTACAAAAGATGAGACAGCTGAGTTGCTGATAGATCTTTTTACAAAATTAGAGATTGTCCATGAAGCTCGAATCAAGAGGATAAGGAGTGATAATGGCACGGAGTTCAAGAATCGGATTCTGGATCTCTATTGCTTGCGAAAGGGAATTGAACATCAATACTCTGCTCCTTATACACCTCAACAGAATAGAGTCACTGAGAGGAAGAACAG